>JAWLRI010000169.1:5862419-5935674 GCA_034781795.1 Crypturellus tataupa | reverse complement strand
CCTTCCTTCCTTCCTTCCGTCCTTCCGTCCTTCCTTCCGTCCTTCCGTCCTTCCTTCCGTCCTTCCTTCCTTCTTCTCTCCCTTCCTCATTTATTCACTCAAAAGAAAACCAAAAACTGAAATGAAACATTTTTATTTTTCACATTCCTGGTATTAGATTGAATGCTGAACCTGAATTTTCATTAGTAAATCTTTCAAAATGATGGAATATGTTGTTCACTGCCAACTTAGATGACTAAATTGTTGATTGAAAGAAAGATGGGAAAGATGATCTTTCTCAAAATCTTGTGTAAGCTTATCTTTTCCAGTTACATGATTCATTACTTATTAGCAAATGTGCATATAGGCTTTTAAATACTATTAGAGTTCCATTTGTTTATTTTCCTTAGGACTGAAGCAATATCTAATTTGCAGGTACCCAATCATAATGTTTATTTAGCAAAGAAATTCATATACAATTGTGTCATAGTTTCTTGACTCTCATTTGTACTACATAAGCAATAAACCATTCTAATTTTCTTTTGTTTGGGGTAAAAATAAAATTATATATATATAAATATTTTCAGGATATTAGTCAGACACGGGTCAGGACTCTGGAGCTTTCCTGCAGCAGTCACACCAAAACACTCTCTCCTCCTTGCCATAACTTGCTTATAGAATCCCTTGTTATACTTCCTATACTTATGTACTATATATTTCAGGCTGTGATAGAACTGAACTCTCAGCGAGCTAGAGAGCTTGGTGCTTACCAATAGTGACAATATAACATTATCATGAGTGTGTCAAAGGTTTTTAAAACTAAATAAGGAGTTGTTGGATGTGTTAATGTGTGTGGAAGTGTAGGACTAATCCTGGGTATTAAGGAAGAATCATAGGATCTGAATCTGAAATTGAACCTTGTGTCTTGTGAACTAGTAAGTGGGAAATCTCAGACATTATTTGGATCCTCGGGCTTTATAAGAACCCCAGGCCAAGATTGGATTTCTTGATAGCAAAGTATATTTTAAAAGGAGGAAGGGGTTAATAGGGTCATAGTTTGATAGTTTGGTTGGAGAAGAGGATACTGGAGGTGGGAATACAAACTGTCTTCACTGCCTACATTAATCCTTTCCAACTGTGCTAGAGATTGAGGAGAGGGTTGGAAATTTATGGGGAGTTTATGAATTTGAAATATAGAACTTATGGTACTGAAGATGGATTTAATCTCTTAAATTCTCATTTTTTGTCAGGTGAAAAGGAAAATAGGAAAATATAGACAGACTGAGCCTAAAAGTTGTAGCAACTACTGTAGTGCTACTCATGAACACAGTGGTTTGAAGATGCAGAAAACATAAATAAATATTATATTTTAAAAGTAAATAGTAAATAAAATATGCATCTGAGTAGATGGTTAGAGGATGAGGACTCTTACTCCATCTATTCTGCATAATTCCCAGAGTCATTCCTGATCTCAGCATTGCTTTATCATGACTGCCTCTCCCTTTACTTCAGTTTTGCACTACTTCAAGGAATTGGTGAATAATTGAAGGATTTTTCCTGACCAGCTACGGGGAACAAAAGTGTCAATACATCTACACAAAGAACAATTTCTGCAATTTAGGCACTTAAAATAAGAATCTGCAATCACTTGTTATGACCCATATTTCTGTAATGACATAATATGCACTGTCCTGTCTACAGAATTTTTGCTAGCACTGGAGTAAGTGTAGCTGAAGAGTTTATTATTATTCTGTTATTCTATCTCTTCATATAGAGATAGAACATTCAAACATCTCACAGAACATTCTAAGTTGTATATAGAAACAAATACATTATATACACCTGCAAAGCATCTAAGAGTATAATGTTACAAAGAGACAAATTGAAAAGAAGTGGATTCAGTTACTTGCATTGGGTTACTAAATGACATTACTTGCAAAAGAGAGAGTGAAACCACTGCCTCTTGACTGCTAGCTTAATTCTTTAATTGCTAGGCAATACTGGCCCCCAAACTCAGCAAAATCCAAATCAGTCATTTTTGCTTTCAAAGCTAAACTTCACTGGGATTATCTCATTTGTAAGACCAGATTCAGAGAAAATAAATTAGGAATGGAACAATCCCTTTTAACTATAATTCCATAAAGACTGAATAATTGGGCAAATCTATTGTCTTTTCTATTTTTCAGAAGAGGAAGAAGAAAAAAAAGTAGACAAATATAAATCCCATTTTACTTAGTTTGGGTAGAAAATTAGCCTTGTTAATTAAATTCTTACAGTGCAGTAATACACAGTATTCCTTGAAAGGGAGTGTCCTAGGATGTTAAAGATTAGCCATGGTGGTTTTGGTTTAGTCTTTATTACTATGAGAGATTTTTTCCAGGATTTCTTGACTCATTTCTCTAAGCCTGTGTTGAAAGGGAGTTTCTTAATGCATTCTGAAGCAATCACATCATTTGTGATTTTTTTTTCTTCACTTACTGTCTAGTACTATTTTTTTCAGAATGTTTTAAACTATATCCATTTTTAATTGCATCATGAATTTTTAAAGTATTAGGATTATTCAATTTGTCATTCAAAGTTTTGTCATTTGTCCTTAAATGACAAAGCTTTGAATGACAAACATAGAAAGGACTTATTAAGGACATTGGGAGAAAGGGGGATTTTAGCTAATAGTAATTTAATATCCATAATCATCATGTCATCATTAATTAAACTAAAGTTAACCATGAGATAGAAACAACTAAACCTGCTGCATAATGTTACCGAGAGACTTATTTCACCCACACCTCTTCCTAGTGACAATAGATTCAGGATAATTTCCCACTGGCCAGTATATGTTAATTATATTACACTTTTTGCAAAATGTTTCTGCTCAGAGGGATGAAAACAAGCAAAAACTTGCATTGCCATCCTGCAGCTAAAGACATATGTGCTATATAGTCATATTCACACATAGTCAGTGATAGAGCCTATTGCCATATGGTCATTTAAAGATTGACTACAAATTTAGGAAAAAGAAAGGAAATTAGCATAAAGACAGATATTCAAAATTAAACATATCTTTTTTGCCAGTAGAGAAAATTTCTCTGACACTGACTCAGAAAAGAAGACAAGAAGGCCAAGTGGGTCCCTCCCAGAACCTGGACTTTTCAGTTCTTACTTGCCACTTCTTCTTCTTTTTTTTTTTTTTCCATGTTAGACCTTACAGAACAGTATCATGAACCATCATCCTCTATCCATCCTCTAACCTACTCAGATGCATATTTTATTTACTATTTTCAGTTCTTATTTACCAATTCTTTTTTTTTTTTTTTTCCATGTTAGTCAGGTCTTACAGAACAGTATCATGAAGCCATCTGTGGGCACTGTGCAGGGCACATCATAGCACCTCATTTACAAGCAAACCCAATTCCCAGATCTCTGCGTGTACCAGAGGGCAAGCTTTGCTTAGAGAAGTTTCAAACTGAGGTAGTTGGATGGGATTCACTCAAGTGTGCTGAAAGAGCTGGCTGAAGTGACTGTGAGATTACAGTCTCTGAAAATGTGAGGTTATCATGGAGGAGTGCTTACAACCCCAAAAATGCAAGTGTTATGCTCACCTTTAAAAAAATGTAATAGGAGCACTTTGGAATTTACAGGCCATATCAGTCCCTGTAAAGATCATAAAGCATGTCCCTTTCAAACCAAAAAAAAAAAAAAAAAAAAAAAAAAAAAAAATCAGAAATAGCCAACACAGACTTACTAAAGGCAAATTATGCCTGACCACCTAGATAGCTTTCTATGGTAAGATAACATGCTGAATGGCCATAGGAGTACAAAAAATATCTTGCCTTTAGGAAGGCTTTCGGCACTGTTCCCGTCAGAGACTCCTATGCAGAAGCTGAGAAAGTATAGGATTAGAGAACAGCAAAATGGATTGAAAATTGGCCCTACCTTCACGCTTAAAGGGTGGCAATCAACAACTTGCACTCCAGTGGGGGTACTCTATGACTTGGTTCTGGGACCCATATTCACAGGATCACGGAATCACAGAATGGCTGAGGTTGGAAGGGACCTCTAGAGATCATCTAGTCCAACCCGCCCGGCTCAAGCAGGGACACCTAGAGTATGTTGCACAGGATCACTTCCAGGTGGGTTTTGAAGTCTTTATCAGCAAAGTAGTGATATAGACTATACCTTGGGTAGATCTTTAAGTGATACTAATTAGGGGGAATGATTGACATGACGAACGGGAGAACTTTAATCCAGAGAGTCCTTGATAAACCTGAGGATTGGACCGATAGAAATTTCATGAAGTGCTGTTATTCTGAAAGAAGTGGGATGTCTGGTACCTGAGTCAGGTTAACTTTACGTATTGATGGAGGCTGGAAAATGACTGGCTGCATAAAGATCTCTGGAAAAGCATGGGCCATGATGGACTACAGGTGGAATATAAGCCAAAAGAGTGTTCTTGGAGTGAAAAAAGCAAACCACATTTTGGGCTGTGTTAGGGAGAGTACAGTAAACAGACCAAATGAAGTAGTTCTCTGCCTGGCACTGATGAGACTCCATATGGAATACAAGGACCATTTTGGGGTCCCTGGAGCACAAGGGATGCTGAGGTATGAGATGGTCTGGTAAAACACTTCCAAGATGGTCAAGAAGAGAACTGAAGGAGCTGGACTTGTCTAGTCTGACAAAGATAGGGTTAAGGAATGATATGGTAGCAACCTGCAAGTACTAGAAGGACATTTACAGAAATGAAAAAAAAACGCTTGTTGGTTGTGGCAGACAGTGTAACAAGATAAAAATGTCAGAAATTGCTAGGGATGATCACGTTGGCCACAATGAAACCTTTTTCACAACACTACATCTCAGAGGTCATGGTAACTGAGAGAATATGGGTGAAATACAGAAAAGTATATTGAAAGGTCTGAACTTTTTAGTCAATGATTTAGTCGAGGCAAAAAACACTTGTGTTCATCGATACCAATACACATGCAGCCCCATTCACTTCAAGTGTGATAATAACTTGAGGATGTCAAGTGCTCAAGTGATTTGCTGATCTATAGCATCTGTTTCTCTTTCAAATGAACTCCAAACTATAAAAGTCAGGGGGCTGTGTAAAATGCTTAATAATATCAAGCAACAAAACAAACAAAGAAATAAAAACAAAGAAAAATCAATCAATCAATCTATCAATCAATGCATCTACCAAATCATTTGCTATCTAAACAATGATCCTGGAAGAAAACACTTCTTTTTATTTACTATAAAAATACATGCATATATAAGTTTGTATATATATATATGTTATATGTATGTGTGTGTGTATATATATAATCATATATATACATACATATATATATAAGTAAACTAGCGTTTACTTATCTTTTCAACCATCCAGTACATAATTCTAACATTCAGGGGTCAGATCCTCACCTGGAAATATATTCCTATTCAGGTACTTGAAGAGAATAGAGAACGTCTGGAACGTTATATTAAAACAACATGTCAGCATAGAATACCTACAATTAGTAGATGATATGTTATCTAAACATAGAGTGGAAACTCACTAATTTGTATTGTGTTGGCAAAGATATTGTACGTCATATATTTTTCTCTCTGCCTCTATTTGCACAGAAATCCAATCAGTCGTATTCTTTAGAACATAGATACAGGCTTGCAGTTTGGATTTCACAGCACTGTAAACACTTTTAAATGTTTGTGCTGGTTCTTTTAAGAGTTGAATTTCTGAATTTTTATCAAGTCTTCACACAACCTGGAAACAGGATTATTCACCTTAAAAAATTTATTCCTTTATCCTAACTCTGAGAAAAAAATTATATCCTTAAGGCCTTGCTCTAGTATATCTTTTGACATCAAAAAGATAAAATTATAAATAGATTCTATTCCTTTCAGATGTCTGTTTATTTTTTTTCTTTCAAATACTTTAATTTAATTTTGAAGTCCACTTTGAAAATGAATGATAAATGTGTTTTCAGAGATAATATTTTCTCTTTGCCCAAAATAAAAACAGACATCTGTTTTTTAAATTATTATCTTTTAATTGCTTACTGAATCACAAGTTTCATGAAATTTCAAAATGGTATTTATTTACCAATCAGAAAAATATGCTGCTGACAGCAATCTCTTTGTTTGCACATGTATATGCATACTGCTTGTTCTCTTTTGTTATACATATATATCATTTGAATTCCCTTATAGATAATTGTCTATCTTGGAAGTGTTTTAATACAATGAACTTTCCTATTGTATAGTATTTGCTGTTTTATTTAAGAGCAAAACCAAACATTGCATCAATGGGCTCAGGTGAATACTACTAATATTATGTGAATATATATATGTATATGTGTGCGGGTATATAAATATAAAATCCATTGTGTGTGTATATATATATATATATGTATATATATATGCATATATATAAAATCCATTTGAAGTCTACTGCTTTTGCTTCTTATTATCATTCAAAATCTATTGATATAAAACAAGTTCTATCTATCCTTCCATCCAGATGGTTGACGTTACATGTGATTGTATGAAAGCTCTGATATGAAATGCCTTTGGCTTACCGGATTACCCTCTGCCCACATGTTTCATATTAATAATAAAAAAAGAAAGAAAAAAAGAACCAGTGCAATCTTGCTACAGAAGAACAAGACTTTATTGTATAACAGGATTGCAGATGTGGAAAGGTGCTCATAATAAGGCTAAACTATTTTTATTTCATTGTGCATCTGGAATGCCAAAGGATCTTTAAGGCAGTAGGAGTGCACCACAGACAACCTTGGTTTTTTGATTAATTTAAATTCAGAAAATGATTCCTTTCTGTAAACTCTGTGCATTCATCATCATATTGTCATTTCTGTAATCACAAAATGATTTACAAAGTTAAGTTTTTTTTTTTTCTATTTTTTGAAACAATTTTAAGACATCAAAGACTTTCAGATACAAACATCAAAGAGTAGCCCAAATCAGAGATTTCTGGCTAAGACAGTTTAGTTCATTTAATATCCTCTGGTTTTCTAAAGATTAAATTACAGCATATAAAATTCTTGGAATCTGTCTAAAGAAGCTGTACTGTACATATATTATTTATTGCCATATGGCTCTTTTGGGGGGCAAAGAACTTTGTGGTAGAGAAAATGCCATCTTTTTGTTTTATCAAATCAGGAGGAAATTCTGAAGAAATATTAGGGGTACAATGATTTAATCCTACTGGGAGCTGAGAAATGTGTTAACTGAGGAAATATTTGCGCATGAGCTCAAGATAAAATATAATCAGTCCATTATAGTGGGATGCTTGCATGAATTCAGTAAGGGCGCTCTGAGAAGAAGACAGAGCAAGGATGAAATGGCTTCCTAAGAGGAAGAATAATTTGAAATGATGTAGTTCATAGAAATCAGTAGGCCAGGATTCTAATATTGGTTAAGTGACGTAATTCTGAAGTGACTTCCATTATTTCCATGATTTACAGGCGAATGGCATCCCAGAAGCTGGCAATATGGATTCTGAGCATGGTCTGCCAGGACCCAGTGGCAAATTTAGAAAGCACAGGCAAGGTAAATTGATCTAGTGAAGAAATGCATCAGTAGAGACAAATGAAGTTTTTCTGTGCACAAGAATTTTTTTTTTTGGCTGAGAAAGGTAGGATAATAGGGATAACCTCTGAGTAGGTAAGGCTGGAAGAAATAGATGCATGGCTTAAAAAACATCCAGGAGGATCCTGTCAAGGAGAGCAACTGCATATGAAACGGGGAAACAAAGTCTGCTTGTAATATGCTCCCATAGAAGAATTAAACATTTGGATACTTGTCCCAGAAAGACATACTCTTATCCTTTGAAATCAGCTTACTGATTACTGGTTGATTACTGAACTGAGCTTCTGGGAGTTGGAAATAATACAATTATATAAAAATATTTTATCCAAGTGGATTTTTATTGTAATATTCTCAACAGGCTGAGTTAGGTTCAAAACAGTTTAACATACAATACTAAAAATCCATGGTTTCTAAGTCAAAAAACATAGATCATTTATATTTCCATTGCTACTCTCTCTGCTAGGAAGATAATGAGATTACTTGTGGAACAATCACATCAGACCTTGAATGTAGAATTATTGTTCAAGATAATGTTCCAGACAAAAAAAATTTTCTATAAGGAACTTGACTTTCCACCAAGATTTTTATCTTTCCAATATTTCACTGAAAAATTGCAAATTACATACTTTATATAATCACTGGGGCTCATTTATACCATTCTCCTCATTGATATCCACTAAACCTTAATTTATATAAATACTTTGGGAAAAAAATCCTGACGATTGCATTCTAGGGAATGAGAAAGGAAAAGGGAAACATGTCCACATTACTGTAGCTCTGCTACCAGTGTGGACAAAGATACCATGCATGTCAGTTTTTATTTCTATGCAACATTTGATAGTTACAGTTGTCATACAATATTGATGTAACTTCATGCCTAACTACTCAGGAAAGAGAATAAAGAAGCTGATATGCTGTAGGCAGTTGATATGTTGTCCAGTTAATCCAGCCAAGACTAATACAGTTAACACTTTTTCTACTGAGAAGTACTCTAGCTCCAGGCATTTATTTTATTTTATTTTATTTTGCTAGGTGCCTATAACAATACCTTTGCACTCTGTGGAGTATGTAACTTTTAAAATGACAAAAGACTTCTTTCACTTGCGTGCATTTAGCATAGTTTAGCCTGTGTCTGGGTTAGACCATTCTCCTGAGAAGGAAAAGGGGAGGGAGGAGGACAGGAACTTCTGGCAGGCTCCATCAGGATTGGATTAAGCCCAGGAAAGACAACCAGGGCTCTAGAATCTTTAGGGCTGAATACAAGGAGCAGCCAGAGAGGAAGCCTATGAACAAAAGCTTAATTTTAGCAGGCTTTTGAAGTTGTATTTTAACTTAAGCTGGAGGGTTGATTTTCCTTTCATTTAAGAACTCGGTCATACTTCTTTGCTACCACATAACTGTTAGAAAGAAGCTAGAGACTTTGATATCTAATTTAGTTAAGAAAATTTTAGAGGTAGGATTACAGTCTTCTAGCATTTGAATAATTTCTTCTCCCAGTGTTAATAAAGAGAGCTTTGCAGAGGGATTTATTCTGTTCCAGTGCACATCTCTGTTTGCATGTGATTGGATGGGTTGTGTATCTGCTGAGAGGGTTGTGGTTCTGTGATGGTTCTTTGAAAGAAGTTATAATTGTGGCAGACTGGAATTCTGTAAATAGTTTGGTTGGACTCAGAGGGGACATTCTAACTTTTAAATAAATAGCACTTGGGTCACATTGCTATTTGTCATTCCTCCAAATATCATTAAGCGAGAACAGGAAGTTTTAATAGGATTTATGTTTCCTGAGACAAAGAACATTTTTTGCTTGTTTTGTTCAGTGCCTGCACACAGGTGGGTTCAAATTCTGCCCCCAGGCACTATTAAAACATAAATGTTACATTAAAAATCATGTCATATTTACCCCATTCCAGGGAATAGAGAAGCATTATGTTTAGCATCAACAGTCAAGAGTTTCTACCTTCCAGTAGGGTCCCAGCAGGGACCTCAGACACATTGCTCCTACCTTGCAGGCATCCTCCCTTTAGTGAGGGTCTCTACAGCTGACACCTGCTCCCATATGTTTATTAGGTGCCCTAGTTGGTGGCAGCCCATAGGGTTCAGGCCATCTCTATCCTCTCCCTTCTCTCTGGTTCTGTGCACATTTCAGTGTATTTCCATACTGATGCACAATGTTGGGTGCTTTTCGTTACAGAGGGTGTTTTTCCTTGCTCCTCTTGGCGATATGGAAAGAGGTTTCTGTTTTTATCCAAATATGCATTTTTGTGACCATTTTATGAGCTATCTGTTGCTTTGAAAGATTGTTCTCTATTTTAGATTCTAATTTACTACCAAAAAGAGAAAGAGTGACATTCCTTATCATCTATCAGCCATTGGCCGATATATCATAATATTGATATAAATAATAAAAAAATATATTTAGAATATGAGGAATTTTAAAATTTCATTTTGACATTGCTCTCTAAAAAGGGACAAACAATTAAAGATGTTCATTTTCACAATATTTATAATTTTAAACACTAGCAGCTGCAACTCATATCCTTTCTTATCAATTCAACATTTGGTGAGACTTCCAGGAGTGTGGTACTACAATATTACTATTTGACTTAGTATGCAGAGCAACAGTGACTTCCTTAAGGTTAAAGATGAACCAAACCAGGCAATTTATTTTAAAGAGGTTCAAAGAGAATTTGAAGTTGAGTTCCTAAAGCAGAACTTGGCTGTATGATTTGCTTCTGGGTTTAATTTTAGTCTATAAAAAAGAAAGTGTTTTTGTTTTCTGATTTTAGTGTAAATCCAGTTTCCAAGTATTGCTGGGAAAAACTTGTTCATGTTGAACATATTTTCTTAAATTTTAGTGCATTTTACTGAAATACCTTGCCTAAAAACAACCCGGAAAACAAGTTTCATTCTGAAATTCTTGGAAAAAATATATTTAATATTAATATTAAGATATATTTAAGATATATTACATATTAATATTAATACTAAGATATGTTTAATATTAAGGGGCATTTCTTCGTTTGAAAATCTCAATATACAATTTTCTGTTTATTAGTTTAGGTAAAGCAAAATATTTATGTTCAACCTCCAAAAGAAATATTTTTGTTTTTCTGATGTTTCAGAACTTTAGATTGATGATAATTTAAATTCCCCATGCCTATTTTGCAACATTTCCTAGTCAGTAAGCTGAGAAATATAATTTCTTATTAACATTAGGCTAAGCACAAAACAGAGTAATCACAAACAACTTAGAAGAATTCACTAATTACAGAGGTTGAGGTGGGAAAGGACCTCTAATTATAGCATTATAAATTATCTGTATTTGTGCTCACATGGGATTTCTTCCAAAAGGGGTTGTGAGAAGAGTTTTGACATGTCAAGTGTTGATATAGTTGACTGGACCTGTCTCTGTGGAGGAGAAGATAGGAACATCTCTGGAAGCCATTTCTGTGTAAAGACATGAAATCTCAATCACCTATTTAAAGACTTGCCCCACTGGGCAGGAGTGTTTAACATGACATCCTTCTAATAAGAGGATGGTCTAAAACTTGAGGAACTTCTCATGTGGATTAAATGAGTATATCAAAGCTTTTTTTGCAGTCATGTTCCTTTTCCTATGTAGAAATTAAGTCACATTCAACAGCAGACTTTGGCTGTTTATTGGAAAGATCAATATGGGCATTTCAATTTTCCTTTAATTGGGCTGAAGGATCCTCTAAGAGGATCCTCTGTATAAAATGTTTTCTGTTGTGTTGATCGACTGAATGGCTTATGCAGATGTTCACACAGAGCTGTGCTGTATACAGAAACAACGGGCTGGCAAGTTACTGAGTGGTCCCGAGGTCCTGCACGGTATGCCTGTCCTCAGTACCTTGTGATTTCAGGGGGCAATGATGGTCACTGGGGAGGTAGTAAGCAACCCACAGAGCTAAACCTGCATGTAGTGGAACAGCTCTTCAGCTGGTACAAATTTGCATGCACCAACATCCATCTGTTGAATGGCTGGTCAGATATATTGAGTCCTCATGGCTCAGAATCACATGTAATGCTTGGAATAATAAAATCAGTGCTTCTTAAGGGCGTAAACAGACTCCACATGTTTCATTAAATTAGTCACTTAATGATTGAATTATATCTTAAAGGAATTCATTCTAGTTTGTCTTTGTTGGTATGAACTCTTTAAAATATGGTCCTTTTGAAGATGCCTTCATTATTCTGGTACACACCAGATGCTCACGAGTACTCTCCCTCTAATTTTTGTGATTCCAGATCGGTTAACAGACAAATGTGATGGATATACATGATGATAATGCTGAGTTTCATATTTCAGTAGTCAGGCTGTTCACTCTTCATGTCAAGAAAGTCCTGGGAACTTAAAGCTGACCCCCAGAAGACGTATGCTCTTAACTTTTGGACTTCCTTTTAGATCATGTATCATGTAAGTACAAACTTCATTATATCACTGCTAAAACCGGTGCCAAATTGCAAAACTTTTAACTTGCAGAAAGGATTTGCCAATGCTTTCTACTTCTATTATTTTCTTGTCTCAATGGCTCTGCAGGGATTGTTGCAGTCTCATTATTTGTGAGACATGATACAGTATGGGACATGACAAAAAAAAAGGTAAGGAGGCCCTTGATAATTGCCCTAGGCAATGCTATCTGCTTCTCAGACAGTTCATATGGTAATTGTGTTTATGTGAGCTCACTCTGGTACTATAAATCTCATCTGCTGTAATGTAGGGGGGCTTTGAGGTGTTTTGTTCTAGCTATTTCTGCTGCTTCAGTTTTGCATATAAATAAAAATGTTTTGCTGCAAAAGTGGTGCCTGCAAATGACCACAGTTAAGATGGAGATAGCTAGCTATAACATAAAATATATCTGTTTATAATTCTAATTCAAGTAAGTAACTTTAAATAGCACGCCACATAAATCTATAGTTTTTTCTCAGCAGTTGCAGGATTTCAGAAGACAAGCACAGTATTTCTTATCAAATGACACGTATATGTTTTATTCAGACTGATAAATATAAACATGGACATAGAAATGCATTCAAGAACTAACAAACTATTGATTTAGAAGTCTATCCATCTTTCTTAATGAAAAATATCTGGGGAAATTAGTATGGGACTTGAAGGAAAGCCTGCTGAGTTTTGAATAAGTGCTTCCGTCTTTTCTTTAAATAGTGGAAAAGATATTTCTCAGAACATCAGCTGTACTCTAATTACAGACTATAATACTAAGAAATAAGATAATGATGGAGACTGTCAGTCAGAACACTTTCTGGTGAGCCACTGCTATCATTTTTTCCCCAAAATATGACTGACATCCTTCCTTTAACCCTCCCACCCCATAACCTTTATATATGTTGGCACAGTGTCCCTGCAACTATGTGGAGCACCATATTTTCGTTGCTAAGCACCAGAGGAGGGTGAGCCATGGGAATCTTCAGCTATAATTTGTACTGAATTATTTGAGGCTTTCCTTCAGCATGAACAAACAGTGGAACTTTTAGCTCATCCTTTGGCATTATTGATGAAGATCTGCTTGGCTTTTAACATGTTTGAAGGCCAATGTGTATTGAATGCTGGCTAAATAACAGAATCGTTCGACTACCATTTATCAAGGTCTAAACTCAGTGAATCATAGTCACCATTATTATGACCAGGCACATTTTCAGTGTTTTCAGTGAATGCTGTCTATTTTGTCTCAAGTTAATTTGGTTCTGAGTCTCCAGAGTATTCTCACAACTTAAAACTATTCTTATTGGAGTTGACTGAAAAATTGATGCAGATTAATATTTCTAATTAGTGCATTCTGAGCAGAAATCAATGATAATTGATTTGATATGTGGCCAGAGAGGGCCACATATTTCCAGGCAGCAATACTAATTGAACGTTAGATGACATGTCGGTCAAAATTATGATTCCTTAAATTTTGGTCTTATCTAAAAATTATGACGTTGAAATTCCTTTCAGGCTGATACTTTTTATTTTTATTTCCTTCTACTGAAAAGCATTGAAATAATTATAATTAGTAAACTTATGAAAATATCGGAAATGGACCTCAAGAGTTGATGACCCAATTCCTGGCTATTCTTGGAGGGAATAATGGAACTGATAATTAGACTACATATTTGACAATCTGGATGGCTCAATGGCAGTAGCTATTCTTTGAATAAATGACTGAGAGATTTTGAACAATACACTTGCAGAAAGGAAAAAGTAAATTATTTTCATGAGGGTACTTTTTTCACAGTCATTATTTCAAATGCTTATGATGAATTAGTGAGTTAGGAACAGCTTCCTAAATACCCGGCCATTGCCTTTCTGTAAAAAAATGGAAACTAACCACCTCTAATCATTGCTATTAATGGATTATTACTTTTGTCCCGACACTGAAAGTTTTAATTGGATTGTAGGTACTTCTACATGTGAATTCACTGATTAAGAATTTGAGAAAAAAACATAAAGAATGGTGAAATCGTTGTTTTGTCTATTTAACAACTCAAATATGTTTTCTTCTTCCTTGTAAATATGAGACATAAAACAAAATGAAACAAATAAACAAACCCCAAATCCTACTAAGCTGTCCTAAAGGATGGATCTATAACAATGCCAATAAGTTAAAGGGAAAGGGGCAAATAAACCAGCAAAATACTTGCCTAAATAAGCATAACTTCATGTGAATATATCTTGTCCATAAAACAGAAGCAAAAGTAGTTTGAATCTTATTTTCTCCAGTAAAATTATAGGTTATCCCTAAAACTCACAAGCTTTTCATCCCGTTTTTTTGCCTCAACACAGTTTATATGCTACTCTGGAGATGACAAGTATGTTAGCCGCTTCCAAATCTGCACCTCACAATTTGAAGATTTAAAAAGTAATAATTCCCTCTGTTTTTCTTTTTGTCTCTGGATATTGGATTCTTCACAATACATAATTTGGGTCTAATATTTTTTTTTCTTTCTAGAACCATAAATAAACAGTGTAATTCTCACTTTCTCATGTACTACCAAGTCTTTAATAAAACTAGTGCACACTGTGAGACTCAGGATCTCAGTAGCTAGCAGTTTAACCAGGAAATCCAGATTATGCTTTCTTAGCGAAGACAGTCTTAAAGAATTTGCATGTGGAATACATTGGCAGAAGTATGTGCCCCTTGGCAATGAGTACAGCAGAAAGCACAAAATAAATTCACGTCCAATGACATGCATAGTATATCCTCTCCTTCTGACTTAAATGCACAGCGCACTGGGTAGATATTCTTTTGGGATCTGTGTGGCAGCCTTGTGCTGTCTCTTTCTTGTATCTGTCTGTACATTGTAATATGTCCTTGAATTTCAAGGACAATAACAAGTACACATGAAGACTGTATTTGCTCTGAAAGGTGCAGAGAAGCAAATGATATTTGTATTCATTAAACAATGGGTTTTCCACCACTTTCAGTTTGCAAACTTCTACTTTTTACAGTTTCAAGAATGGTCATTTGGAATAGGATTTTTTGGCCTAGAACTGACTCAGCAGTGTCTTTTACTACACTAGCTCTGTTTTCTTATGCGTGTTTAATTTAGGGCTTGCTCCTCCTATAACATGTCTCAGGAAAGCCATCTCAAATTCACGGGGGTTGGTTAATGAAATACCAATATATACCTTTTCATTCAAAATTAGAGTTGTTTGAAATTGGTGTAGCTTTAACCATTTCCTACTCAAAAGAACTTTCCTGAGTGGCTTTATTTCTCCCATTGTTCAGTGGTTTGCTTATCTTTTCTCCTTTTCGTGTTTGTATGTTTATTTGCTTGTTTGCTTGTTTTTTACACTCTCATAGTATGCCTTCAAGGCTGAGGTACATTTTCCCACTTCCTGGCAATTCACATGGAGATCTCTTGTTCTGGACTTTTGCCAGGACTTGCTGTAAGACTGAATGCCCTAGGAAGGGTCTTCCAGTTGACATGCACTTAATCAACCTTCTGCTACCCAGTGTTTCTTGCTCTTTATATTATCTACAGTTTGATGCATTTTCTATAATAGCTTTTTCTTAGACATTTTGCTGTGTCTAAGTAAGTACAGTGCTTATTTCTTAATCAGATTCTACCCGGTTGACTTTAAAAGGACTATACTCTCCACAGATATAATTTAATTGGTTACACTGGAATTCAGCAAAGATTTTAACCCTTTTCCACTCTTCTCTTAAAGCAGGATGCTTTGCTTTGTTAAATAAGCCTTATTGTTTTCTGTGTTATCTTAAACTGTGCTCAGCATTTTTTTAGCTGTTTTTGAAATACGAGGCTAAAGTCTTTTGGCCTACAGGTCACGAATGCTAGATCGCTACTAGATTACCCTTTAACTCTACAGGCAGAGTTAATAGTGCAGGCACTGGATTGCAAATTCATCCAATAACAAACAAAAATAGATAGGATCTCTATAACATTTTTAATTCAATTCTGTCACATGGGTTTGAGACATTCTTGCAAGCCTTGTTGAGGCCAAGGAGAAGTGGGTGCTCTCCTTCCCTATTAAACATGAATTTTTATAAAACAAGCCATGGCTGACTGTTGCTAGCCAGCTGTTGGCTGCATTCATGTCTAAGGAGTTGTCTTTACTTTGAATGAGCATTACGGCATAGGCTTCCTAAAGCATACTGGGTTATGGGCATATTACCTGCACTCTGCCAGCAGGAATAAGGTGGTAGATCAGTGGGAACTAATAAAGGTTCAAGAAAAGTCTACTGGAGGACAGATTCTGGTATGCCCAGATCCTGCTTACTGGTTGTTTAGGTTATGCCTTAGTCTCAAGAGAACAGATACCAAATAAAAAGAAGGAAGAAACTCCTGTTCCATGGTTGTGGAGATTAACAATTGTGGTCTGACTATTATGGATAATCTTTGATTTAATGTTTACTTATTGTGTTTGCTTTTGGAAGACAAATATACTTGAAATGGTACCGAAGAAGTCAGGGCAGAGATGAAACTACAGGACTATGCTTATTTCTCCTGTCTGGCTTGAGGGACCAACTAGTCCAAGGGAAAAGACCAACCAGTAAGGACCTGTGCTTTCTACAAACTTACCTAATTCATCTCAGTGATTTTTTAATAATTCAGTTCTTTACTTTCTTATATATATACCTTTTTAATGAAAGCCTGTCAAGGGCATAAAAATTGTTTATTCATAAGATGTATTTTTAGTGACAGTCTATGGCAAATTAAGTATTGCATTTGCTGAAACTGTTTATATCTTAGACATCCTATTCCATAGGACTGGCATTTATCGCTGATTATTTACCCATGCACTTCTATTTATTGCTATTTACCCATGCACTAAACAATTCTCACAGAGGAAAAAGAAAAAGCAGTTATACGTTATGAAGGTGACACACAGTTCCAGTATAGACAGACCTAAAGAAATCTCCTTTCTGTCTCCTTTTATTTGGTTTATTTTTCTCTTTTAATTTCTACTCCCATATTTTTATTTACTTTTCTTGCAAAGAAAGTACAAATGAGGAAGTTCATCTCTAAAGGCTACAAGGATGAAATATTCAGAATCCAGTCTAAGACAGAAGCAATTAGGAAATACAGAGATAAGATTTCTTCAGTCTCAGACCCCTTCCTTGATCAACTCTCACTAGTATTTTTACGTTTCTTTTTCTGTACCATCCTTATCTTGAGTCCCTTGTGAAAATGAATTAAGATAGGACTTTCTGATAGGGAAATTCTTGGATGTCAATTTACCTGCATAATCTGATAATTTACTGAAACCAGTGTAGGAAATGTGTCTCTGCTCTTGGCCTAGTTAACTCATATCTGTAAGATAAATATTTGGCCCTTGCCAAGTGCTAAATGGTCATGTAATCAAAGCCTCTATCATAATTCTCAGACACAAGGGACACAGATAAGGGTCTGACGTGAAGTGGACTATAGAGAGAAATAGGGTTAGCCTTTTTGCATGACAAAGCTTCTGCAGTGGTGAATTTTCAGGAGCTAGGCATGTCAGTAACAAAATAAATCTGCACAGTGAAGGATATATCTATCCAACAATTATTCAGCAAAACCAGAGACACTTAACACATTTATGAACCAAAATAGTACTCTGGGAGCTTGACTTACAGCTCTTAGAGGTACTTAGAGGTGATCTTCCCAAGCAGTAAGAAGCAGATCTACTTTCTGTCAGGTGATGGGGCACGGGTCTGTGCTAGTCTCTAGTAACATGATGGCTTCACCAAACCCTGAATTTTTCCAGTGTTTGGAACTTTGCTTTTCCACTTCCTCTGAATTGTTTGATAAATTTCTTAATTATTTGCCTTATGTTTTATCTAAAATAATTGGACAAAAATACCACAAAGAGGTGTGATGAGGATGAATGATTACTTGGAATTGCAAAGATCTAGATTAGTTGGTGAATAATAATATGTGGCAAAGCTTCAGTCAACTGATATGTATTTATAGACATGTCCACAGAGTAGGAACTGGGTTCTGCTTGAATTGAAATCAGTATGGTTTTGTTTTTGCTTTCAGCTCCAGTGGAAATAGGATCCTATTTTGTGCCTACTAAATAAGAAAGTCCCAGTCCAGGACTGTGTGAAAATAAGATACATAGTTTCATATTCTGTGATTTTTTTCCCCCTCTATGGGCTAAAATATGGGCCTTTACAAAAAAAAATCTTTAACAGTCTTGGCAAGCAAACTATAGAGTGACTTGAGTTACAGGATAGCTGGCAGTACTATAGGCATCATAGGTAATTAAGTTCAGTATGAGAGGTTTATTATAGAGTGCAAACAGTGAGTCAGATGACTAAGTACTTGATGCCAGTGCTTGCTTCACCTCTTTACTTTCTGGCACGGGTATGTAATTATTTAATGCTTAAACAGTAGTAATAATAAATTCTTTTACACATTATTGATTCTTACATTTTAATAGCAAAGTTCTTCAATGATACTTCTTACACCTCTATTATTTAGAATCCACATTCACATCTTAGCACATTCTGATTTCAGGATAACATTGCAAACCCAAAGCTACTCCACTGATGTTTGTGTGTTAGGTGCTGGTTTGGCACCTGAAGCATGTTATCCTTGCTTCTTCCTTCCTCTCCTACCTATCCCAGCCAGTCCTGATAGCCATATCTTGAATTGAGATATAATGTGAACTGATGCAATTTATAACAATCATTTATACTCTTTCTGCCAATGAACGGTTAAAATTTGATCAATTGTCCACTGGAACAACTCTTTTGTGCTAGCTTTCATGGTTGATCAAAACAAAGAAGACCAAGGACACGGTCCCATCAAGATTCAAGGCAGAAGGGTTCCACTTATAGTGAAAAAAAGCTTGAATACTTTTGAATACTTTGACGCAATGTCTTCATAACAAGCCACTGTGTATTTCCCCACTACTTCACAGTCAATATCACTAAGCTTGCAGGGATTTATACCGTAGGAATTGAGTTTGATTATGACAAGTCAAAGGCAGAGCTAAAGACAGGCTCTGCCCAGAAAACAACAGCAAAAATAACACCAAAAACAACAAACAATCTAAAGAATCTTACAGACATGAGGTAGTAGATTAAGTTTAGGCTCCTTTACTGCCTGCAGCTGTCTGTCTTGTTCCGCTGACAGATGTTGGTGCCTTTGAGACAAGAACATGCATCAGCTTTTGGAACCCTCTGCAATTTCCAGCCCAGCCTGTATTCAAGTTTATTTTATCTTTCTGTGATGTTTAGAAGAAGTGCAATGGTTCAAAAGCAGAATGTTGTGAATAACAAACATCCTTTCTTCATTGATAGCAAAGTCTATCCAACAGTAGGGTGCTGTGAGAACTTAGCTGCTTGATTTTATTCTATTTGAATTACACACTGAAGGACCGGACCCTTCTATGATTAAAGAAAATTATGCACATCTAAATGCAGACTTCATTTGCAGGGCTTCTTTAGTCTAACACTAATTCTTTCTATCTTTAAGGAAGCTGTAGGTTGCACGTTTAGGAGGGAAACATAGGTTCAGTTCTAACTAGGGTAAAATAATGCCACAGATAATATTATTTTCACCGATTTTCCTTCAAGCAACTCCAAAAAGAATGACCCATTGTATCAGCTAGAGATCATGTGATATGTTAATATATGCCACTCACCCTTATTAAAGTTTGAGATTGATTAAAAAATCAGCAGTATTTTATATTCCTAGGAAGCAGGTTTTCCATGGTACTATGCTCTGATATCAGTATTCTCTCTGTGTCCAAGTCCTGTCTTCATAACTGAGTAATAGTTTTGTCAAGCTTAAGTTATAACAATGTTGCTAAGAGAAAAATAGAAGCTAGTTGCACTTCTGCATTCAAATGCAAAGTATAAATATAATCTTGATCTCAGAAGTAAAAAAATGACACTTAGGTTACTGTGACTTTTGTGTATAATAACAGATGAAGCAAAAAGAAGTCATTATGCACTATCAAAAGATGTCAACATTTATAGTTCATTTTAGTCATAGGGTACTATAATGGAGTGGATCATGGAAGCTATTTTAAAGCCAAGTCCTATCAGCTTTGAGCCTAGAAGGCTTTTCATCTTATTCTACCTCTTTTCTTGGCGAGGTTCAAAAGATATAGTTTTTGGCTTAGAGAGAAACAGCTTTTATTTCTGCTTTGGATTTTTTAAAGTAAAAATAGGCCGAGACTTTCAAAAAGAACTTGAGACTTACAGTGGCCTAATATTTGGGGGCTCAATTTTATTAGCTGGGACTCCAATCTCTTGTAGGTTTTATGTTAAACTTTCAAAAAACAAAACAAAACTCCAAACTCCTAATCACAGGCTGTTTTGAAAAAACAAATGGTTCTTCTCTTCACTAAATCTGAAAAACTAATCTTAACTGCCTTGATCTCATAAACGCATAGGCATATATATTTTGAGATACACCAGATACCGTAGTTGAGTTATTGCCTGATGGAGTATCAAAGTATCTAAAAGACACCTATGTTGTATAGAGCAATGTAGCTTTAAATTATTAATTAGTCATTTATAAAGGCATTTATCTGTCTCTTGGTAGTAGCTGCTACTTTAGCTTCCCTTATTTTCCTAACAGAAACACAGTCCTGCATTCCAGGCGTAACTATGGTAAGGCAAGAAACTGCAGCTGTAGACCTGAAGCCAAAGGCTGAGGTAATTTCAGGCCCCAGAGACTTGGTAAATATTAACCGCAAAAAAATAAAAAGAAAAGAAAAAAAAAAGTTAAAATAAAGTAACCAAAAATATATTTCATTATATTGATGAGTCACTTTTACAAGGGCCAAAACAAAAATGTTATCTTGAGATTAGATGCATCTTGTGAACATTTTTACGGGTTGCATGTATTTATATGCCAGCAGTGATTGCAACCCCCCTGCCCTTTACCCCTATCCCTCTATGTTTATATGCTTGGCTTCAGGTTCAGATTGGCTGGGTCTTGATTCCTCCATGTGAAAGTTTCTGTCTAGAGACAAACAGTTAAAGCTCAGTCAGGCAGCCTGGCCTGGAGGACAGCTGGTCTGCCACAACCCCTGGAGCCCCAGTGCTCCCAGAGCCCCTGGGCACAGAGGGAAGAAGTGGGGTTGATGCCCCTTTGCTATGGGGCAACACGCTCGTGCCTGGCTGCCTGGTTGCTGCACAAAGTACTTGCAGCAGGTGGAAAGCACCAGAGCCCAAGACGCTGCCTACCAGAGAAGGACCTTAATCATTAAAGCACCAAGTCACACTATAGGATCACTCATAGGTGATCCTATGAGTCCTGGATTGTTTTCTGTAAGAGACTAGTTGCCATAGGTGATAACTGCTGCTCTCAGGAGCGTGGTGGTGGCGAGGTATGAAACGTGGTGAGAGTAAGAAAGGAGATCAGAGTCACTCCACCACCTTCCTGATAAGTGTTGTAATTAGCAAGTCATTCTTTGAAAAATAGGATCTTCTTTTTGTTTCAGATGAATAGATAATAACCGCATCTGGGGAGAAGCTTGCTCTTGTTGACCTACTTTCATGTGACTTTATCAAAGAAGATCAAGATGGTCAAGGCAGAAATTAGATTTGATTCCATTAGGGATTTGAGCGGATATTCTGTCTAGTTTCTGACTTGAATCAGGATATTTTCAATGAGATATTCAGATTAGATCAGTCTTAGGTATGCAGCAAAGCAGAATTGCAGCCATTTAAATAATTAAATGAAAAATATGTAGTGAATTTAGACATCTTCAAGCATGAAGTGGCAGCTGAGTACAGATTCCTTGGATTACAATTTTTGATTTAGGCCCTTTACTTCTGTCTCAGTCCTGTGTTAGCCCACTGTGTCAGATATTGCATCTTGCCAGAAGTAACTTGCCATGTCACATACAGAAGGTTGACATATAAGCTGGAGTTTGAACACAGGTGCATCCTCCATTTTAGACATAAAATCTTTGAAGCAACAAACTTCACAGGAAGCTTCACAGGAAACTTTGAAGCTTCCTTCTGACATTTCTCTCTCTCTATCAATCCTGGAAGTGCTTTGACTATCAGACATAATGATGTGTTTTCACCCTATTGTTCAGCTCACTGTAGTAGGCTGACCTTAAGGCTCTATGAGTCTGCAGGCTCTGAGTAGACTGCAGAGAGACCATCCTTAACTGAGACACCATCATCTTTTGTAGGGAATTTCTTTACGTAAACATAATTTATCATAACACATTAAACTGGAAAGTAACAAAATAATCCACAATAATGTATATATTTTCCTTAAAAAAAAGAAAAAACAAGATTGACTTTGGAACTTTAGAATTATTTAACAAATTAATTATTTATGTATGTGTGCAATATTCAAGACTTGCTAAAGAATATTGGGGCGGATGAGAACGCTGAAAATAGTAAGACCATACCTGTGTTTGTACAAAAGACATGAAGGAAAGTGACACAGATTTCTTGGAACTGATGTGTCGAAGGGCTGTATTTAGGGAAGACAAACTTAGTGAGTTTAAAAAGTACTGACCTAAAATATAAGTGATATGGAAATGAAGAAAATTATTTACCTGGATTACTAGGCATTAATGTTTGCAATATCCAAGATAAGGAACAGAACATAGGAAATATGGTGTGAAAATGGTATATTGGAGCTTACATGTGTTAGCCGGTTAGCTAAAACGCAGCCTTCACTAATTTTAAGAGTAAATTAAAGAGAAAAGATTTTTTTTTTTTTTTTTTTTTTTTTTTCATTACTTTAAAAAATAGGTAGAGGAATATGGCAAAAAGTATTTAAAAAAAACAAAAACTATTGTGTTTGTTAGATATATCTGCTGTCAGATATACTTGTTAGATTTGCCATTAAATTTACCTTCTTTTCTCTCATTGTGTACATGTCTAAATAGAGAATAGATTCATTTTGTTTCATGTCATCCCTTAAGAAATTTATCAGAGAATTCACAAGCAAATTTTGAAAAATTTTAAGGGTAAAAGATTAGTTTTCAATTTAATACAGATATCTTACAAGAACAAACATATAGGAACCAAACTAATCAAAATCAAAATTCATATAGAAATGCAAGATTTTACAGTAGGAAGTAAGGACTTTATGTAAAGCACTGTACAGGAATGTCCTTGCTTGCCTCTTTAGGTAAATATATTGCTCTAGTCAAACACAGCTGAAGGGGCATTAGGCAAGCAATATAGATCACTTGAAAAACAGGAAATGGGTAAACTCAGCTCTGAATTATGTTGTCTCATATGCACTGAGGGTTAGTTTCATCTTCTTTAATTTTGGCTGCCTAGAAGTTAACTGTCTAGTTGAAGGTAGTCATCAAAGCTTCCTCGGTCTTCAGCAAAGAAAGACAGCTATTTCCAGAAGATTTTCCTCTCAGGTATTAAGTGTCTATTTTAAGTTTATGATTTTTCTTACTTTCCTTCGTTCATTACTGAAGAAGTCTATATAAATGGTTTAGATTAAACAATGAAAATTGATTGTGGTGAGACAAGACTGACAGCAATTAAGAGATGAGTGCAGAATATATTACACGTTATCAGATAATGGAGGTATCCTAACTTCATTTTTTAAGCTAGGTCCTTATGAGCCTTAGTACCATTTTGAAGATGAAATGCATGTTCCAAAAACATAGCAATACTTTGGAGAATATATGTGTCCCATGAATTAAATGATGTGACTGACAGACTACCACATTTTGATGGTATCTTCTGATTCAGAAATATAAAAAATAAACTATATAATAAAATATAAAAAATAGCAACATCTAAATTACATCACTCTGTAAAACTTAAAGATATTGTCTCAATTCTTTATTAAGAGTACTTTTCTAGTTGTGTCTAGTTATGCTTGTTAATTAATGAATTAATTTACTTTTGTTTTAGGAACACAAGATTAACTCATAGGTTATCTAAATGTTTATTCATGCTGTAAAGCAGGGTGAAAAATAGACCAAGACGAGTAAGACATCATCACAAAAGGCATGAGGAATCTATGCCTAGTAAAGTCAATCTCAAGAGTGGTTTCACTGATTTCAGTGGAAGATGGATCAGATTCCAGATGCAAGAATGGAATAGTCTGTAGCCTGGCGTTTTTACAGCAAAGTTCAGTTTCTCCCCTCTCCCCCACACAATCATAATGAAAAGCAAACTTTCATTTTAAGATGAATTCTTACTTATCCTTTCTTGGCTCATCTACTTGTCTAGGACTTTCAGTTTTACATATCATGGCATTTCTTTCTCCCCTAGTGCCATAGTGACACAGACGCCAAGTTGATAAAATGCTCAGATCCCCCATTTCCTGTGCTCAGTGCTCTGAGAGAAGAATTATGAAAACCCTTCTCCCCCTTCGCCTTTGAAGTCAGGAAAGCAAAGTGCTGGCAAATAAATACAGCAAAGAAATGTTACCAATGAATATATCAATAAAAGTTCCCTGGGGGGCAGGGCTGGGGATGGGGTGGGATGGGAATTAACAGACCAATTGCTGATTAATTGTGTATTTACATGTTTTATAGGCCATGTAGTTTGAAAACTGAATTCTGTGGAAAAAAAAAAAGAGGATAAAATATCTTCAGATCAGGCTATGTAGGAAAGCAAAGAAGCATTTTTGTATCAATTACTTAAAATGATCTTGACAAAAGCCTCACCAACAGAAGTCTCAGTCCAACACTTTTATCATGAAACAATGTTTATTACTGACTTCATTGTCAAAAGTCAGAATTGCCAGAATTGTGCCAGAATTCCAGCTATTGTCTTCAAATCAACAAGACTTTTTGAACCTACATGCCTAAGTGTTGTTAGATTAGAATCTTTGGTTTTTTTTTGAAAATCATAAGATGAGTGGCATAAGGAGCTCTACTTGAGAAATAATTACTGTCCTCCTAAGTTGTATTACAACTATCTCACCTAGAACAGAGAAGAGTGAGAAATCCCTATCCATTTTTTTTGCCATATTTTAGATAAACAGAATATTGCCTCTTTTAGCACACAAAAAAGTTTGCTTTTTTTGCAAGTACACCCAGAAGATTTTTTTCAAATACTTCAAGTCTTTTAAAACACTTTTCTGTAGAAAGAAGAAAAATAATTTATATTGTTGGAATTTGTGGTGAACTTGGCTTTATTGCAAAGCTGGTTCAAAAAGACTATATGAGATCATGCCTCAGGATAATAAACTGAACTTTCTTAGTTTGCTGGAACACACTTATTGAATATATGACGTTTTGTAGTCTGGGGAAAGCTGCTGGTCACATGACAAAATTCACACCACAGCACAGTTGGGATTGGAAGAGAACTCTGAAGAACATTTGGTCCATCTCCTTGCTCGAGAAGAGTTAGAGTCTGAGTATACTGTCCAGGATCACTTGCAGTTGAGGGTTAAATATCTCCAAGCATGGTGCTTCCATTACAGTGTTCAAACCAATTTCACACTGGAGAAGATTTGCCTTGTGCTCAAGTGGAATTTCCTTTGTTTCAGCTTGAATGCATTGCTTCTCATCCTGTAGCTGGGCACCCATCACATATTTATACATATTGACAAGATCCTCTGAGCCTTCTCCAGCTAAAATGATGCCAGTTCTCTCAGCTTTTCTCCATACGAGAGCTCTAATTAAAGAAGTTTGAAGAAGTTTAAATTTCAGAGGTTTTTTTTTATTTGCTATCTAAAGGAAAGGCTTCTAGTGATGGGAGCAATGACTTGAAAGGTTTTAATTGTTCCATTAGCACTGTCCACATAATACATTTTTCCATAGTGCAGGAGGTAGCAATTTTCATTGTGACATTGTTCCTTTCACTTCATATAGATAAGACCAGCCTCCATCCACTCTCAGGATTTAAAATAATCAAAAACAAGTAAACAGTAAAATATGAAGGTGCATATGTATGCATGAAGGTGAATACCTTTGATGTCCTCTCTTTGGGCCAATCTTAGAATCCTTCTGTGATGCCAGAGACCTGCTTCAGCGCTTTTGCAGAAAAATACCTATTTCACTGTCATAAGGTAAAAACTCAGAGGAGATGGGGTCCTTACAACAAAGAATTTTACAACTGATTGGTCTTTTGAACTCGATTTGATGAAAAAAAGACATGGGTTTTAATTGTTTTCCAGCCATCCTGATGGAGCCTTAAGGAACAGCCTTAAGGCTTCTGCACTCTGCTAATCCTCGAACACCAAATCTCTGTGTTGGTGCAAAATGAACTTTTGTATTTTGCAATCATGCAGCGAGGCTCCTCACTGCCCTTGCCACCAGCAAATATAAAGGATCTTTATCCTTTCTGGAGGAAGATAACAAAACTGAAACATACCCATGGGGAAAGAATCACTTCCAGTAACAGAGCACTACAGATAAGCAACCTGAAATATGTTGTACATGCAGGCATTATTTCTCCAGGGCTTTATCTAAAGGCTGGCCTGAAACTCTCCTGTGTAACAAAGATTTTAACACAAAGAGGTAACTCAGTGCAACAGAAAGCATGGTCTTGGTGAAAAGCAGAGCATTATGGGGTATATGGGTGAACGGGAGATAAAATCTAAAGAAAACCTGTCCACTAAAATAGTGCAGTCACTGGTATATAAAAATGTGCATACCAAATATCATATCTATGCTGGACAAAAAGCTTATCGTAAATCTACTAACAAAGGCCAGACTGCAGATTTGCAAACATGAACTCAGAAGCAACCCTGAACCTACAGAAAACTACACTACCATTCAAATCTGCCAAAGGAAAAGTTCCATAAATAATGAAGCACACATATACCTGGAAATCTTCTGGGACTTTATGAAACAGTAAATCAACTCCCTGCCAAGTTTGCTCTCTAGCAATGACAGAGTTATGCATTTTGTTGCTCAGGGTAATTGCTTGTTTTTGAGATTTTGGCTTATATTGGAAAACAGGCAAATGACAGAAATCATATTATGGAGGATTTTTAATCGTCATTATAGGTATTATTCATAAAGAAAACAAGACAAAACTAAGCATTCATTTACCGATTTACATGATTAACAGTCTCTTTCACTTTCTTGTAAGCATTACTACAAATTCCACTGTCATTTTGCTATCCAAATGATTTGAGTGGAATAAAAACTTGTTTAATATAAATAAATAAACAAGCAATATTCAGGCTCAGAGAATTGCTAGTGAAAGGATATCATCTATGCTGTTAAGAAAATAATACAAAAATGATAAGAATGGACTGTCAAAAGTACTCTAAAATGCGGACATTTAAGCCATGCAAAAGATGAGATGGTGTAGAGAAAAACAGGGCTAATGTATAAAACTTGCTATGATTACAGTCGCATAACCTGATCCTTCTAATTTCTGTCAATATTGAACTAAAATGAGTTAGGGAGGAAAAGAACAGCTCACAGATTCTGCCACATAATCTAACTTTCTGTGGCTGAAGTTGATAAAAATATTTATAGTAAAGTGAGTAGCACCAGGGCGTAACACTTTGGATCCTTTATCCTCTAGATGGTGGATTTCATTTTACTATCACCCTTTGAAATATATTCACCCTTCATTGTAATGGATCTTTTATGCTGTTAAATGATCCCCAAAACTTTATTTCAAATTTGGAAAAAAAAATCTTTTAATAAAACAGAGCTGTTGTATCAGAATTTGTCGACTTTTCCACAGATGTTGAGCAGCTCTTGCTAATAAGCTTCTTTTTATACAGTATATTTCCCATGTGTTAACCTCTTCTCCCACTTTCTGAGCATGTAATGAGTGAGCGTGCGTATGCATATACACACACAAGCGTGGCACACAGAATGTATTACATTTTCCATTTACTTTCCGCTTTCCCTTTTAGTAGCAAGACTGGGAAATATTATATTACACAGAAAATTTTACTCCTAATAAAAGTAACTCCTCCTGTGAGTGCCTTCTGTGCACATTTTGGACCACCGTGTGTTTTAGAGAATTTCCACCCTTTCTTGTAATGGAACACCATGCGGCAGCAAGCAATGGTAGCATGGCTGAGCAAGCCCCTGCTCCCCCCGAGGACTACACAGCACTAGTTTATGTTATGTCATGTGTTCTGATAATATCCTAGTCAGGAGAATACAAAAAGTTAACAGAAACCCTTCAGAAAGGCCTGTTCTGCCACCTGCTTTGGCCTGTGCACCGAACCTCAGCTATGTTTTACAGCAGCCTTGCAGGTCCCCTTTCTCGTTTATATTCCTTCCCACCTGGTACTTAAAATATTCACACACTTTTTCCTTCTTAATAGGAAGAGATAGCATAGGTTTACTCACTGCCTTCATTGCAGCTTTCCCTGGCCTGCACTCTGCAATGTGACTTTACCTATCGGTTCTGTGCTTTCCTCCTAGCTAAACAGCTTTCCCTTTTATGCCCTCAGATCTTCTCGACTACTGGGACCTCAAGTGATACAATAAAAAGAAATAATATGAAAGGGAATATACAATGGTGAAGATCAGACTAAACCCCTACTTCTGAGTAGACTCTCCTATGCCTTTGGATCTGGTCCATGTTTGTCTCCTTTTACTTCACAACCATGATGAATGCTTGCCACAGGGACCTGTCTCAAATAATTATACAAATAATACAAATAGTGCAAATAATGATATCTTTGCAGCATTCTCCTTGAAAACCGACAAGGGAAGTTTTAAATCTTATGTTTTAGTTCCATTAGGATTTTCTCTTGCAGATGAGCCATTTTAAGAAGTTTCCTCTCTGAGCTTTTCTCATACCTTTCTCACTCCTTCAGTTTCCCGAGAGTTGACTCAGTGCCAGTTCATGGGTTTGTGAGGCGGCACTGTAAAATAAATCAGGGAAATGACCCAAGTTTAGAAAGTTTAGAAAAAAAAAAAGGGAATAAAAACTGATCTAGTCGGCCACGCACGTCTGAAAATGATTGTATGGATCTGAGGGAGTAGCAAACTGTCAAAAAGAGGGAGAAAATGGACAAGAGAAGGGAGAAATAAAAACTTATTTATGTGGTCTTTCTGTAGGGAAGACAAATGCCCATACTTAGTATATAACCCCTTATAAAAATTCAATCAGCTTGGAAACCCATGCTAAATCACATGGAGAATGAAGAAGCAATGGTGATGCCAGCAGAACTGGTAAAGGGCCAATTCTGTAACAACAACAACAAAGAATCAGGCATTTAGGTGAAATGATAGCAGGATTGTGTGTTCCTAAACCCTGACAGACAGCAACTGAATCTTCACAGCAGTCTCCTGAGATAAGTACAAAGTATTAACTATGTAGTTTCCAGATTTGGTGACTAAAGTTATAGGTTTGGTTGACATAACCAAAGCCATATGATCATAGGAACCTAACTCATTTGACTATGTACTTGAATGTTAGAGCAACTAATAATAAACTAGCAAATGACCTCAAAAGAAATGTGAGAGATGTGTTTGTCTCAGTAAATATTATATGAAAATAAGATTATTTCCAACTTTAAAAGTATTCTTTAATTTTCTATCTTAAATGTCTAAATTACATCATAAAAGACCTTATTTTTTCTATTAGAAAGGCCACGTCGTGGTCCGAATAATACATTTTAATGCAATAGTTTACTCATCAGCATGTTATAGTTGTACTCTATTTAGTTATTTTTAAATAAGAGATTTTGCAAGGGAGTGTGCAGTGCATAAATAAGTAAATTTATACTCACTGGGAGGGGAATATCCTTTCTAGGCTTAACTTGATATATCCCAGATCACTGCTCTTATTGGAATGAGTTAATACAAGAGACCTACAGTAAAGAAACTCCTGGTGGCCAATGTTCAATGTTGCCTAATTGGAACAAAATGATTTTCAGAACCAAAATTCTGGTGATTTCACAATAGTAGCATTCCTAGCAGCACTGCTAACATCAGCTTAATAGTAGGGGGAGACTTCTCAGAAAAGAGGCCAAATAGTAAGTATATTTTACTAGAAGGAAACTTCAGGCAGTTAAATGGATGACTCTCATAAAGGCTGCCTGAGAAGCCATCTTTAATTAAAGGAGAGCACTTTTAACAATAAAAGATGGAATTTGCCTTGGAAAAGGACAGAAGGTCAAATGATGGCTTGGCAAGTTGATATAACCACATCACTAGTTGTGAGCTATAATCAGATCTAAACAGAATTGGCAGCTTTCATTCCTTTTGGAAAAAAGCACTTCGCCATTACGAAAAATGCCATTACAATTGGCAAACTCTTCATGGTTCCACCGGGGGGTGTTTGAATCTGGAATTTCACAGTCCCTGGGCTGTCATCTGTACTTTGATGACTGCTAAGAGTACTTAATTAAAAAAAAGAAAAAATATGCCAAGAATTTAATGTCATGAAATAAGTTTGGAGGTCTGCTGTATGATAAGGCAATGACTTAAGTGACACAATCCAGAAGTTTGTGCATGGGAGCAGTAAAAACAATAGAAATAACTAAAAGCTAAATAGATTGCCATTAAAAAGTTAATATTTACCAAGAGAGAGTGAGAGTACAGTGACACAAATGTATTTTTATATATACGCCTATCCTCCAGCAACTATGGATTTCTTGTAGATGCATCTGCAAAAAGGTGATGAAAAGAGGAAGAGATTACTAAGTAGAGAATAGTATAATAAAAACATATTCTTAAAGCTATCAAATAAACAATATTATTCTAATGGATAAAGACTATGTGGGTCTGGAATGGTTTCATGGTTAACAAAATCAAGACTGATTCACTATATCAAGTACCAAAGCATCTTTATATATTTCTATTTTTTTTTTTAACCTTTTAAGTGGCAGGAGAAAGTATTTGATAGCACAGTATGGTTTAAACTTCTCTTATGGCTGTAGGACTATTTTCTGCTGAGTTGTTAAATGTCTTAATTACTGTAAGTCATTTCAAAGATTTCATATGATGTCATACACATTTATAAATTTCTTCACAAATTTTTATAAAACAGTGTTTAATTCCAGGACTCAACAAAGTACTGGTTTCAGAAGGAATGAGAATTTTTCCCTTTGAAACAAAGTAAATTCCTACAAGGCAACAAAATATGTTTCTAAATAAACTGAACTTGATCATGTATGGTATACTTACAGCGTAAGCAGTGAACAAAGTGTTTTGAGTAATTCTGGGTTACAGCAATAGAACTTGGTTGCTAACATTGTTGTTAGAATAAAGAAAATTCAGCAAATTCACACCATTTTTAGTAATTCTGGCCAATGACGTTAGACCACCCTTATTTCCAGTTCATCTGAATGTGTTCAGAAAACAAGTCACTTGTGAAATTCTGGAGACCAGTTGATGTAAGGAAGTTCTGGAGCAGGTTGCAGTAATGTTGGAAATATTGTCAAAACAAGCCTGCAACCATAATTACGTGTTTACTCCGTAATGATGGACTACTCATGCTAAGGAATGCCACTGCAAGTGGGAACATTATACAGATGGCCAGGTTCAACAGCCATGAGCCCTTTTTGTTTTACTTATGAGCTGAAAATTCATCCTAAGGTTTTCCATTGTCACGTGGCTGCCACAAATGTTACAACATGTTCACCAGTATGGTCTTGGAGAGGTACTTCTAATGCGCTATCATTGCCAGAAGGATGCCACAAAACTCTCATCTCTGTTTTAAAAAAGAATTCCAGTGCTTTTGGCTTGCAGTCATAAACAACAACCACACAAGCTGAGCTCAGTCTCTGATTACAGTCTGCCATTACAAAACCGTGTGTTAACAGTCGTATTCTTGGATATTCCCGCAAGCATGTGTCAATCAAAAAGCCTATTAGAGAGAACTGATGATGCAAGCACAAAAGTTGTCCAGTTATGCAAAGAAAGCCTTCCAGCTAGCCTAGGACTGAAAGGCTCTCTCTGGTTTCTTTTGGTTTCTGAAGAGCTTTTCAGCTTCAACTTCCTTTTTTATTTACACTTTTTTTAAGCCAGCGTTCCCATTTCCCTTCTGCTGCAGACATGGTGGAGAGATATTTGTCTGGAGGAGGATGAGGTGTTCCTGTCTGTCACCTAAGCTTTGGTGATGTAAAATTGATATTTTCCATGCCTGCACAGATGGGATTGAGAGCCTACTAGATAAATATGAGTCTAGGGCTAGCAGAGTTGGTTTGAAAATAAAGACAGAACCAATCAAATTAATTTAGATTTTTGTTCAGATTTGGCTCTTAAGCTAGGTGTGTGTGCTTCACTATGCCAGTTTGAAGTACAGGGCTGGGTAAAGTAAACCAAGATGAAGACTGGAGTCAGAATCATGTTTTCATTGGCAAAGGCCAGTGAGTTCTGGCTAAGATTGGATACAGAACATGATTAAGGGCCAGATTTCTGCTTGATGACCTTAGTCCCCTCTGGGTAGGTTTAGCTTAGCTACTGGTCAAGGTTACTGTGTTAAGGATAAGGATGAAGTTAGAGTTAAGTTTCTGGTAAGTGGAAAAAACAGTACAACTTTGCAGTGAGAAGTGCATGAGCATTAGACTTAGTGTTTCCCAAAGCATTAACCTATTCTGCCTCACTAACCTCAATAGGAACGAAGTTAGCTCTTTACTGGGTGCTTCTGTGAATCCTGCCTGTAACATATCCTGGCAAGACACTTCATAGTCCACAGTTTTCCTGTATAGATGCTATCACTTCAGGAGCTAGTTAGGATAGATTCTCATGACTGAATGCCACACTAATAACACCACGAAGTCAAGATTTGAATAAGGAGAAAAGGTTCTGTATAAAGGCCCAGGATCTTCCTACTTTATTTTGACTTTAACTTTCTATTTTGTCCCTGAATTCTTCATTTTCATCTCACTCTAGTTGCTTCAAATTCACTCATTTGTGTTACACATTTTACTATTTTTACCTTTCAACAAATTGAATATGCATTCTGTACTATTGATTAAATATTTCTGCACAGAATCTTTCTTGACTCCTAAAATATTAAGTTCTTATTTAAGGATGTTAGTCTGCTGTTTCTCCATGTCGCTCTCAGTCAATTCTTCATGGTATGTATGCATGGCAAGCTTGGCATCCCTATTCAAATATTTTTGTTAGTTCTGCAAAATGCGTTGAAGCACCTTTTTTTTAACAGTTTGGTACTGTATCTTCAGAATATGTTTGGTTTTATCCTGATCTTGTAGCATGTAAATCCCATTGAACTCCAACTGAAAATCAAAGTTAAATCTTAAATTTTCCTACTTATAAGTTTGGAGATTCCCATTTAGAAATCAATAGTAGCAATAAATTTTCCTGTACTTAATTGACACATCTTTGCATAGACTGTTAAGTATGTTTTATGTGCTATGCTGCATAAAGCAGCCTTCTAGAAAGTCTAAAATAATTAAGAGAGGGAAAAAAAAATAATCAAATGCCACGGAAAAAAAGTTACTCTGAAAACCTAAAAGATACTAGCATGATTATTGTTATATTATAAACAACAGCTTTCTATAAAACTAGACAAGGAATTCTTAACTTCTCCATTCTAATATGAACCCAAAATTCATTCTTTGGATGACATTATCTTATTTAACTGATGATAAAATTTGGGGTTTCTTTTTCACAAAAAAAACTCCAATCAAGAAGTCAATAAAACTTATCTGGTTCTTTCGAATGTTTCCTATCTCATGCTAGGGAAGAATTCTGCTAAGGGATAGAGCAGAGCTGGCATTCAAGCTATAAGTACTTTTGGGAGAGTACTTTTATTATATCTTGTGGGTGTTTCTGAAATACGCATAAAACACCACTGCTAGGTCTCACTGAAAACAAACTTTGAAATTTCTGATGCCATATGGCATGCTGCCTTTTTATACAATGTATAACAAGTTTTAAAAATAAGAAGGTATGTATAAATCATTAGGGAAAGATCTAGTGTCAACTCCTCCTCCGTTGAAATCAATGGGTGTTTTGTCTTTATGAGCAGAACTGAAAGCTTTGAAAAAAATACTGTGCTTCTCAAACTCTAAGAAATATTTAGATTTGCTATTTTGACTAGAAATATATTTACTTATTAAAATTAATTACCTCCCTTGCACCTCTCAGACTTTAAGGACCTAATTTTGGTAAAACTGGGCTGAATTTTGACAAATTGTCCTTTCCTTTGTGGGAGCATAGAATCAAGCCAACATAGAACTGAGCTGGGAACACAATGTTCAGCTCAGACAAAATCCTATGTCTGATGATGTTTGCTTTGAAGTTATTAACAGTGGCAGGAGTATTTGTGGGTCCTTTATGCGAGGAATTCAGAAACCAGAACTTAACAGCTTCATTAGAACTCTGTCCTTACTTAAAATTTAGGGAAAAGGACTCATAAACCTGCACTACTTGAAACCAATAAGAAAGCACTTTTAACCATGTAAAACTGAGTCCCTTGACAAATTCCAGTTGTAATGAGGATGTCTGTTTCTAAGGACTATTCAAGGGACACTCAGTTTCTTGTGAGCGTTTCCTCCTACCATACTCCAAAAGCGAACTTTACAAATACTCTTTACCTATTTCTTTATTTACAAAGCCCTTTGGGTATCCATAATGTAAACAAATGTGAGAGAGAACTAATACTGCAAAACTGGAAAAAAAAACCCTTTAGGGAAGCAGGATCACATAGGCAGCTGGCATTCCTTTTCGCTTTATAAGGCAATGTGTTTTGTTTAATGATACTGCTTAGTTAGCTCCTGAGGAGTCGTGCTGTGGGACACAATGCTGACATTTGTGATACTCAGTTTTGTGGAACACAACCAGAAAGATTTCCAAAGTTAATCTGTTAGTTAAATTCTGTCAGCCGTTGTCCATAAACATCCTTTGCAAAGACTATAGCTGGAGTACTGGCACCAAGTCAAAAGTACAGACTGCAAGATTGTTCTATAGAGCTAAAAATGAGCCTTCAAACTGAACACTGAAACTCTGGTCCTTGCGAATCCTCGATTCTCATAACATTTGGCCATAAAATCTTATTTCCCAGCAAGAAAAAACAAAACAAAACAAAATACCCTACAGTTTGGAACCTTCTTGGCTTTTTATGAAACTGCAATAGGTTTATTTGCTTCTCATTACATACCTGATATGTTTTTACTAATAACATGTATTTTGCACCAATAGTTAAGGAAAATAATTTAGTGGCTTAGTGGGAATAAAATGGTTATAAAGGCAAAGCAAATAGAGAAACTTGCTGGTGGAGCACCCCACTATTATTAATTGTGAATCATGTGATCCGGCAACCTTTTGATTTACCAGCACAGTCCACTCCCTTGTAAATTCTAGCTGGCTTTCCCATACATTATTATGTGGATTCCTTGCAACCACTTCCCTTTCTGATTTTCCAGAGACAGAGTATAAAGTTTCCCCAAATGCCAATAAAACATGAAATCCTATCCCACTCTTTAAGTTGGCTTTGTGCAGTCATCTAGTCATCTTCTAAAATAAGAACCAGCGAAAGTTTTAAACGTTGCTCTCTTCTATTTTTACCTTCATTCAATAGTTACTATTCTTCATAAACACCACAGTTTTTGTTTCAACATCTGTATGTTTTGTTTTTTCTTTTTCTTTTTTTTTTAACTTTTGGCTCTAATACTGAGAAAATATTATAACTATTTCCTTGTTCTTCTGAAAGAAAGACAGAAAGACAGACAGAAAGAAAAAGAAAGAAAGAGAGAAAGAGAGAAAGAAAGAGAGAAAGAGAGAAAGAAAGAAAGAGAGAAAGAGAGAGAGAAAGAGAGAAAGAGAGAAAGAGAGAAAGAGAGAAAGAGAGAAAGAGAGAAAGAAAGAAAGAGAGAAAGAGAGAAAGAGAGAAAGAGAGAAAGAAAGAAAGAAAGAAAGAAAGAAAGAAAGAAAGAAAGAAAGAAAGAAAGAAAGAAAGAAAGAGAGAAAGAGAGAAAGAGAGAAAGAGAGAAAGAGAGAAAGAGAGAAAGAGAGAAAGAGAGAAAGAGAGAAAGAAAGAAAGAAAGAAAGAGAGAAAGAAAGAAAGAAAGAAAGAAAGAAAGAAAAAGAAAACTTATATGAATGAGCATGTTCCATTTCCTCATCTTGACTTTGCTTGTAGTTATGCTGTACCATATAACACAGATGCCTATAGGCAAATTAAGTTTGGATAAAACACATGAAGTAAACCACATTTAGGTTGCAAATATATTAGGTGGTTTTATAGGTAAAAATAACCCTAAAGCAATTTTTAAATATTTCATCTTAGAAGTTTTTATGCTTTTCTGCTTGCAGTGTCAACTGCTTTTCAAATAGACGGTGACAAGGCAGATGTTGCTGACTGAAGCAATGTAAACATGGGGTCATTTTTTGGTCCAATTTGTTGACAAGTTCATGAGGGGGAAGAGAGAAGGGCTGAGTGGGTGGGTGGTTTGCTGCAGACTTCATCACGTGTAATTTATTCTTTGGGAGGAAAGGCTTTTGCAGGACACTGGCATGTAAAAGCCTGAGTGCACTTACACAGCATTACATCATTCCTGTTAAATTTTTTCATATTCTTGGAATACTGCTCAGGTTAGCATTTGGATTCAGGAGGTGGAAGAATAAAAACATTCATGCCTCTCAAGAAGCTGCAGCAGCAGAAATGGTCCTATCTTATAGGAGTTGGCAGAGTGAAAACAGTGGGACTGAAATTGAGAAAAGTTTAGCCTTAATTCAGGGGTTAAGGAAAAGAATGAAAAATACCCCACCTTCCTGAGAGTTTCTTTAGTGGTTCTCTACCTGTCTTCCTAGGAGGGAGCTGGCACCAGTCACTTAAATTTAGGATTGCTGCTTATCTGGTCTGTTCTAAAAAGGGGGTATGGCTATGCCTAGGGAAGTGGTACAACCAAGTTATCATAATCTTGAAGGAAAGGCACATAGGTAGGCAGTCAGTAAACTAAATATAAAAAAGGAATATGCTACAGATATTTTTATATCTCTTTATATTTTGAAATAGGCATATTGATATATATATTTTGTAAAATATGAAAAGATTTCTTAAGATAATCTCACTTGAAAAAAGTCAGAGGTTACAGTTCAGACATATTTGGAGATTACAGGAGCAAGTAGTCTGCAAAACCTCCCAGTGCTTCCTGAAACTCTAAACTCAGTGGAATAGAAACTCTTGCAATTGTCATCAGACTCTTTGTAAGCAATACAAATTCCCACTTTTTTTTTCCATTACTCTTGCTCCCTATTACTATCAGAAACTTATTTTTTATTCTCTTTCTCTTTGAAACTGTGAAAATCAATCAATTGACAGCTTTTGAGGACAGAAGCTGTCAGCTCATCAGTTGCTTTGGTAGGTTACATGACAGCACACAGTTTCAACTACTTTTTTTTGTTTCCTCTTCCAACCTTGACCAACAACTAATCTAGATTATTCATCTAAGATTCGCTGATAATGGAGAGAATGAAGTCTCCCTTAAGGACAACTTATCCTACTTTAAAAAAGGTGCTTGTGTATAAGTGGGGAAAATCTCCTTCTGGATGCGCCTATTTATTTTCATGTATTATTATGGTGAGAAGCTGAGAGACCAGCTGATTTGACAGCTAACTTTCAGCTGTGGCTAGAATTAGGTACGATAAATCGAAGGCTGAGTGAAAAATAGGAGCATCAGAGGCAGCAACAAAATAAGGGTTTGAGAAATGCTATGGTGGATGAGTTCTGTGCCAGCAGAAACCAATTTAACATGATCCAGCATAGGGGAAGCAATAGTCAAACTGAAGGGACTTAGTTTACATGCAGCCAGCTCCATTCCTGCATTACACAGGGGAGATTCTAAGCATGTGTGATAGTCCCCCAAGTCCCTGGAAACTCTAGAAACATTTAGCAAAGGCAGTTTCAGATAGAGAAATTAGCCTGATGATTTCAGAGGGGCTTGGACAGCCTGGTAGGTTATTTTCTAGCTAGTGCAGCCACTTCAAATTTGGCTGGCCCACAATGTTTCTACATCCACTGCTTTCCAGATGGGAGAGAGAGAGACACTTCCTGCAGCCTGGGTTGGCATTTTCAGCGTGCTCAAGGCTCGGGGCAGGCTGAGGGAAGCCTTTCTTCACTAGCTGGCTGGACTGGTAACCTCACATTTTGAGTCTGGAAATATAGAAGCCAATGATGAATTCAAGATGATCCTTGGGGACATTACAGAACCTCGGTTCACTGGGAGTTCCAGTTAAGTTCAGGAAATCACAATTACACTGTATTTATGGGCAGAATACGACTCATGGCAACTTCCTCCTGCTTTTTGTATTGCTTTTAGTTTAGTTTCATCTGTCCTTCTTCCCCATTACTTTTAATGCAGGACTGGATAAGTACCTGCCTGTCTGTACAAATATTTCATTTGGTTCCAGAGTCAGGGTTTTGGAGTTTAAGTAGTCCAAAAATCAGAAAACAAAGTTTTCAGTAAACTTCTTCCCCAGAGCAGGTGAAATAAGCAGAACTCTTTAGACTTCACTTCAACATATCTTGGCCTCGGTCATACTAATAAAGAGTCATTTTGAATATCTGTCCACAGGGTGATGAAATCTGCAATTAACAATTTCTGATATAAATAATATTATGTTAATTGCATACATTTACTTACATGACAAGCGTGTAACAATGCTTTCTGTGTAGCTCTTCACAAATTTAATTTCAGACCTTGCTTGCTATGCTTGAAAAAAAATGACTTCATTTAAGAATGGATCAAGAACTCTTCTTTCTATTCGCATCACAGGTAGCTTATTTAATATTAAAAAATCATTAATTCTCATGAATACTTGTATCTAGAAATGAGATAGACTTTAGCAAAGGTATAGATATCGTATGAATATCAGAGACTGAGAAACCTTCTGATATCAGCAAAGACTCTTACATGCATGCAGTCGTAGGGCAGTTGGAAACCGCCACCCTTTATTAGAGCTGGTAATAGACAACCAAGGCACTCGTCAAGACTTTGCCTGACTTGAGTCAAGAAAACTGCCTCTCTTCCTAAAAAGGCATCTATGCTGCATGAGAATGAAATGAAATACGTTTAATGATTGTGGTAACACTTCAGTGAGGATTTCCTAAACAAGCGGCATTAAAAAGAATTTTCACGTCACTTCCTCTCTGTATATACATTTATCTAATCTTTTTATCTCTTAATCAAGTAACAGACCTCCCTTTTATATTCTCTCCTAACCATCTGCAGTGGGTTCCTGTCAGAAACAGGTTTGTCAGCTAGATGTACTTTGGAAATAATCTTATACAGAAATTCCTATACCTTAATATCGACAGGAGAAAATGCCTCAGATTTTCAATCAGAAAGATAGAATGCCTTAGCCCATCTATATCAATGAGATATTGTTCTGTGGAGTTTATTTCCTGGCAGTCCTATGTAGTTTTAAATTTTCAGGTAGTGGATTCCTTGAGATGATTATTCATTTAATGCAGCATTCTCATTGGCAGGAATTTGCTCCTGATAATTAGATTAAATCTGTATCTAATTATCTCTCATTTTACCTGTGTGCATTGCATATAAGACATCTTTCTTCTGCATTGTTTTCATCCTCAAAGTTATTTTTAAGTATTTCTTGTAAGTAAGTGCAGTTCTGTTAAACTTCTAAACTGTTAACTTCTGGTAAAGTGGTGTTTTTCCCACAATTTCACAAGTCAAGCTACAGAGAAATGATGCAAAGGTGCAGACAGCATTTTATTTTCAAAGGTAAGAAGACAAACTTCTGACAGAGAGTGCCAGAAGTGCCAGAATGTAAAAAGAACAATTTCCTGAATTCTGTTTCAAATTCTTTACTTCATTGCTTCAGAATTTCTATCTATCCAGGTTTCCCATTTTTTCTCTGAATAGAGGATAAACCTTCTAAAATTTTCCCTAGACACAGAAAATGCACAGAAAAAAATGACATTATAAGAACTTCTTTTCACTTTTTTTTTCTTTTTTTTTTCTTTGACAATTTCTGCACAGATTTAAAATAAGTTCTTTTTGAGTAACCCTACCAAAAAGCCTTGCCCATATGGGGTATGGGAGATGAAGAGAGTTAATGAATAGTTTTAGTGATGATGGTGGGGGAACACCACAATTAAAAAAAATACAGGGAAAGTTCAATCCAGCAATGACTGCAAACAGAGATTGCTTATCTAAATATTAGTAAACTTTTAAGAAAGAACAAAGAGCCTCATGGAGCAAGCTTTGAATTAGGGCCACACAACTTTGTATAGCAAACTTACTGCTAATTGAAAATTAGGCAGAATTGTGGTTAGTTTAATGACAAGGCAAGAAGGTAGACCCTGGGCCTGTGGCAAAGAGACCCAATTGCAAAGACAGACAAGCTATGCTTGATTATAGTGATTACATCATGGTCATTAGAATTTAAACCAACTAACCCAAACACAGACATCATATCTTCGTTTGATAGCTGCAGTCTAGTAAATAGTGGGAAAGGATGTCATGTATGGATTAGCTTGGTTGAAATGAAAACAGACATTCTTTTTGAACCTGTCTGGCATTGAAAATGAAAACTTCAAAATCAGGCAGTAAAGTGGACTTATAAAGCCAGAAGGCCTTTGATTTTTAAGGATCTGCGTAGTGTTTTTAAGCAGTCTTTGTTTTACAGGAAAACCACCTCAGCACCCGAGTATGAGGCATCCTTGCATGCAGTCTATCGCAGCGCAAGACCTAGACTTTGTCTGTGGGAACTCATGAAGATTAGCAACCTTCTCCTTTGTGCTTCATGGTTAAAATTCCCTCCTAGTTTATGAGTCACTGTCAGCTGCTTGCTAAATATAACTCCTAACACTGCTTGGACTCAGTCAGGATGGTCAAGTGGTGAGATGACCAGATGATAGTATAAATAATGCCTGTTTAAAAAGCATTTCATAGACATTAACCTTTGATACTACAATTACACAAAAGGGGATATTCCACCGACTAACATGAGACAGTTCTGATAGATGAGCTGGGCTCTTGGGTCCTCCATAACCTCAAAGAAAATATAAAGTCTGTTGAGTAGTGCTGACTCTTCCTCTCAAACAAATAGGGAACCTGGGTTTTGAAAATCTTCCCTGCTCCTCTCTGCATTTTTTTTTTAATCTTTTAAAGTCAAATGTAATAATATTCACAGAAATTAGCATTTGCAGCCTTTGCCTGCATTTCTGTATAATAAATCTGTATGTTACAGATTCAAGGGTCAAGGTCATTCCCATCCAAACTTAAAATATTTAAGTTCAGAGCCTCAGTGTACATAAATCTAAACAGCTCCACTGATTTACTGGGTGCTAATAATAAATTTATGGACAGACTGCAGGGCAGTAAGGTCTTCAAAGTATTGCTTTGAGTACTCTTATGGTAGAGACATTTACTATTTGTATAGTAACCATGCTTAATGTTTTGAGAAATTCCCAATTAGAATTGCATATATACAAGTTGCTATGAAATGCCAGTTGTTATGAAATGCCTCAGAGCAGAGACAAACAACAGAGTCATGTTTAACACCATCACAGGAGACTGCATCTTGCAGGGACTTCAGAACACGTTCCACAGACTCATTTTATAGTCCTAAAATCAAATTCCCTCCATCACCTGGTGACGGCTTTACACTTATCAGTCCTGTGTTATTCCAGTTACACCTGCCTTCTGCCATCTAGCAACCGGAGATGGACATTAGACACAGTAAAAAAACTTGGAAAAGACAGCTTTGAGATGTGTATCAATCAGAAGCAGAGGCAAAATTCATTAGTTGTTCATTAGTTGTTCTTGATCAACTGTCTTAGATCTAAAGAGTTAACTCCTAGAAAAGCATTCAATATATATATATATATTTCATGATAAGTATCAGAGGCTTTAGAGACATAAAAAGACGAGTTATTAGAAGGATATGAAGTCATATTTTTTTTTCCTATGATACTTTATTGATAAATTTTTGCATAATATTGCATCAGGGGATGAGCCAGCAGAAGAAGGAGAACTTAAGCCTCCTGCTGACAGAACTGTTTTTAAAGAGAAGTCAGTTCAGAGGCCACAAACCCTCTCATTTTTAGTATTAACACATTTTATATTAGACTGTTGTGGGAGAAAAGCAAAGGAAAACAACAGTGACAATAAACCTGGAGCAGTCCATCTCCTGCCCACTTGGCTACAGGGATTTTCTTTTTGGTAGGTTTTTCTGCCCTGTCCCTCTGGCTGCCCTCAAACCACTACCAATGTATTGTGGAAGACAAATATTTGCATATGTATATATATCCTAGACTGAATCAGCTTTTTGATTTTCATGCTGCTTCATGTTTTCTTGTCATGAAGCACTGCACAAATAGATTTTACATGACCTTTTGAGAGAGAGAGATATTGCATATCACTCCTCCCGGGAAAGTTCAAAATAAAATAAAATTAGATGAAATTTTATTTTTATAATGAAAGACTTCATAAAGAAAAAAAAAGAATCTGAAAGTACAGAGAAAAAATACAGATACTTCTACAGAGAACATCTGATTATCGGGAAGTCAGACAAAAGGAGAGAGAGGACAAGCCTACATGGGGGCTTCATGGAAGAAATAAACTGCCTTCTGAGGTCCTCATCTCTTCTTCTGAGATTAATTTTTCTCATCTATCTTATATGATGCATAGCAAATTAGACTACTGACAACCACATTGACAGTATGTTGAAAAACAAAAATATTTAAAATCTCAAGTCACTCTAGTTAGGTAATCACAGGGATATAATGAAAATTACATGGGGTGATATCTTCACTCCATTGGATTCATACTTTCCTAACTTTATAATCTTTAAGCTCATGTTGTGGCACAGGACATTTTAAGATGTCTATGGAGAGAACAGCTAAATCAAAGACCTAAATGAAAGCTATGCAATTTATGCGAGCAGATCACCTACTTGATGTGTCTATCCCTCTCCGGTGATTATAAGCGGAGCTTCAGCAAGCACCCTAGAGAAAAGAGGTCACTCTTGGGAGCAAAAATGACTTGATTCAGATATAGAATTCCCCATAGAAGTGGAATAGTTTTGAATACACACATTGCATATATGTGTGTAAAAATACTGCGGCTTTGCACAGCAAACAGGCCAGTTTGTTTAAGTAATATAGAAAAGCATTTTCAACAACCTGCAAATTCAGCAAGTTCAGTTCACAGAGGATGAGACATGATTAAGACAGAGACTGAAATATCTGTTTATACACGGAAAACAGCATATGCAGGTATGACTCACAAAACAGTGGCAAAAATTCAGTAACGGGCACAGTTCCAGCCCTTACCGCAAATGTTAAACCTATGCTGTCATGTAAAAATAAAGAAAACACAAGAACCCTAGAATAAAATGTGCTGCTCTGGCAAATATGGCAAACCACTTTTATCTACAGGGAAATTTATTTATGAAGCTTCCTACTTTACTTGTTCTTTTCCCTTTGTATATGATATATGTATCAGCTGCAGATCATTCATTACTACTTCACATATGGTCAAAAAATTAAAATCACAGGCAATTAGCACCATGAGGCAACTAGGGAAATGACTATCTTGCATTTCCTTTCCTAAGAAGAAGGGAATGGGGAATAGTACAAACTATAAGGCATTCAATAGCCCTACAACCAGTACCCAGTGTAGGATTTCCAAAGGGACAATGCAACAGGAAATATAGAAATACAGGCATATTTAGATTCATGCTAGGCTTATGCATCTAGCTATTACATTATGTAAAAATCTTTCAGTTGTATGTTTTCATTCTATTCAGATTAGCTCATTTCCATTTAATACCATACCATATTTGGTGACAATCTGATGTCAGCTCACCAGTCTGCTCCATGAGTTGCTCTCAGTTTTGTTTGATGGTGCATTAAACAGACTTACCCAGTTTTTGGTATTTCAGATTTGTGCTCTGCCTTTTAAAATCAGCAAGCTATATTTTGTATTGCTAAGGCCTTGTAATGACTTTGTAGCTTTCATATTTCTTAATGCTAAAATAAATGTACTTCAGAGATGGAGTTCTGAATTCCCTTCTCCAGGGAATCCTAAATCAGAAAAACTTCAAGACATTTTAGAAGGTGGCAAGGAGGGCTAATGACATCGAGGGACAAATTATTTAGTAGGAGCAAGTTAAAAAAGTCATGTTCATAATGTCCGTTCTAGTTCATTCTCTGAAACATGTGTTGTTAAATCTGCAAAGAAAAAAAAATTGTGAAAAAGTGATAATTTCTATACAACAGTATTCTGCAAAAAGCTCTATAGTAAACACTGCAGTACCTTACTGCATACATTAATGTCAGATCTCAGAAATTACTAGGTGTTTGAAAACTTTGCAGTAGGTAGTCTTTATGCCTATGCTAATTTACTTAAGATGCTTTCCCTTCAATCTGCTGCCTATTTTATACAACCCTATCCCATAAATAGGAAAAACAGACAATAGGGAGTATAGACGGTGCAAAGTAATGAGCGGTAAAATTATAGGACAAAATACCAACCACAATTTTTTTTTTACATCATTATTGTATGAGCTGATTTTTTTTTCCACATTATTTGGAGCCTTAAAATAACAGTGCCAGCCCTGTGTGAAACTTGACATCCTTGTGTCACAGAGGGTTCATTTTGCTGTGTGTGGGTTTGCACCTTCTCACTTCCCTGCTCAAGTTTCAGACCTGAATGGACTGAAGCCCTCCAGTCGCAGCGTGGAATGGGTCACGCTTCCTGTTCCTCCATCAGAAGAATTGCTGTCTTTAATGAGAGAAAAAGAACAAAGAATAAATAGTGGTACATTTCTGGCACATGCTCACAAAACTAGGGAGTTCCACTGGCATTTTCATGAATATTGGCATGAAATGGTGTATCTGGTGATAAGCAGAATCATGAATCCATGAATAATGGCAAGCTGAGTTTGAGTCACATATTGGTCAATGTATTTGCAAATCTCTCTTTACATTATTTGACCAGATGTAACAAATAGGCATTTTTGTTAATGGAAACACATTCTACAACATAATCTATTAATGAAGTCCAGATGGCAATGAAATATAGTACATTACTATTTGGTCATTTGCTTAAGAAGCTTGTGATATACTATAACTCCACCTTTCACCAAAAGTCCTATGGCTACATTTTTCCTCAGTATGGGGACAACTGATGTTTTTTCACTATTAGTGACTCTAACTCCTGTAAAGGCAGTTGTCCTCCGTGGATACTGCTTTAGCACAGTGGCCATGCAGTCAAGAGCCAAGAGAAGCAGAGAAAGGAAAGAGGAGTCTAAATGTGGTTTACAGTCTGAGCATCAGAGTGGTTTCCAGTGATTAGCAGGGCAGTTGTTAACTCCCCTCACTGCAGCTCTTGTGTATCCCTGGTAGAAATCCCAACCTGGCTCCTTCTAAGAGGATCTTCCCTCTTCCCATTAAACACTTTGGGTATAAGGCAAAGGAAACATACAAGGGCTAAGTGCAACACAGCCTTGATCTTGTAGAGTGTGACCCTAATAATTATGCCTTTGCAGTTATGTTTCTGGCTTTATAAACTCATGAGGAGAGGACATGCTCTTGAGTTTTTCAGAGAAAGCAAAGAGCAATTGCCAATAATTGCATCAATGAATGAATAGCTGAGATCATTTGTCTCATCTGACTCCAACTTCCATAAATGCCTAAAAATACATAATACATCTGAATAGTATTTTAAATGAGTGCTGGCATGCATATTTTGGGTGATACTTGAACAGTAGTAGATATCATTGCCAAATCTGCCAGTCCAGGTGACTGCCAGTTGATGTAGATCAAGAACAAGGGTTTGGAAGGTGCAAGACTTAAAAATAATCCTCCTTGTCTAGGAAGCTGCCTTTGCTCTGATTGTTTTGGCAGGAATTTCCACTAATGCCTTGCTTTATCTTTTCTGTCTTAAATTCTCAATTGGAGTGTTGCGTTGAGGGGTAAAAATCAATTTTGCCTCAAATATCTATGTACTATTTCTCTAGATGGACTTTGCAAAAGCAGAAGATTGCAGCTAGAGTTAAAGGCTGATATTTTTCTCTTAAATCTAGACTATAAGATAGTCACAAAAGACCCCAGGGTCTATTTTTAAGAGTAATATGGATATATTCTGGCATGGATAGTTTAGAATAAATGATTTGAAGCAACCCTGCCAGGAAAAATGGAAAATCAACTTACAACTAAAACGATAGCTTCATTGTCAGTGTGTCTTCAAAGACAGAGGTTGTGGCAATAAATTCAGTGAGTGACAGTTCAGGAAATTTATACTGGTAAAAACTGAAGCCTTTAATTTTTTCATTCTTTAATACGTCCTTGACTATAGAACAAGAAACATCACACAAGCAAAGGAAAATATTTCAAGCCAGAGAACAGAGAGGGGAAAGTTATTTTAAAATTAACTATTATATGGCTTATATGGCAAGCACAGCCGAGATACACAACTTCAGCAAACCAATATTTCATTGTACCTATATCAGATAAAATGTGACACATACATTTCAGAGGCTACTTTTAAAAAATAGCCTCAATTTTATGAAACTCAATAAATAAATGTTAATTTTTAATTTTGTGCTTCTGACATTGCTGGCTTGCTTGGTTTGAGAGGCACTTGGACATTTAGATACAAGTTAAAAAAAATCCTTAAATCTAAGCTTTTGAAAAACGGACCTCTTCTACCTTTTGAAAAATATCTTATGGCCATTTTGGGCAGTGGTGATCTGGAAAGAAAACAGATTAGAACGTTTGATAATAGAGGAAGGAAATATTATTATCACAGCTTGAAATCTGTTAACAGGGCCTTCCAAACGGGGCAAACATTAAAGTCAAATAGAAACTCAATTACGGGAAGATTTTCAACTTGTCAAAAATAATTGCATTAATGTCAGCAATGCTGAAGGTCTAAAACAAGGAAACTATTGTGCAGTGTCTCTAGAAAGAAAGATTAAAGGAATGCATGGCGTAGTTTTAGCAAAAGGTCCAAAAATGCTCACATTTATTTTGGTTTTAGTTCTGAGGCCAAAGACCACAATACTGCATAAAGCTGAAACATCAATCCATAACTTTCTGACAGATGTTACATCACACAAAGACTGTGGAATACTCAATAAGAGGAAGCATTTGTTATCTGCTATGTTCTGAACCAAAGATTGCAGTAAACACCACATAGGTTCAAGCAGTTTGGAGTAGCTTCGAGATATGAGCTGGTTTGTACTTGAAATCTTGGCTCTTATTATGGAGTGTAACGGGGAATGTTCTTCTGCCTCTGCAACTATAGTTTCTGCAAAGAAAATTTTGTTTAAGAAAATGAACTGAACTGCTACAGAAAATACGTATCTGTTATTACTTTAAGTGGTAAATTTTACCTCCCTCAAGGGCTATAATGTCATAAAAAATCTTTGAATCTTTGAAAATCTAATGTCTATTTTCATTATTTTAAAAGCCTAGGTATCACTAATGCTGTCTTCACTCTTCTATTGCAAAATTAACCAAAAAAAGAGAGTAGTTTCACAAAAAAAACCCCTTTATATTTTGTCCTCTTGATTTCCCAACCAAGACTGAGGTGCTGAACTTATATAACTACTATTCTCCTGTTTTATTAGATAGAATAATCCATTTTGATTTCAGAGTTAGGTGTCTTATCTATTTAATTTTTGAAAATTTCCCTACAGACCTAATTTCATCTTTAGCATTCCTAAAGTCTTAAGTGTATAAGTTACTTTCACAGGGTAGTGGAGGTTCTGAGTTTAATTGCTCTTAAGGTTTGATATTTTCTTCCATAAAAAGTCCATAGAAATCCTCTCCTTTCTCCTTTCTTTGGGTATGTAAAACCAGGAGCTGATTATGATGTTCAATGTCTTCTGGCCAAAATGGCTTTTTATGAAAGTCTGAACCATGAAAGTGATACAAATGCTAATTTTCTTTTAATCTGCACAATGCTAAATTTCTTTTAATGGGGTTCCATAGTATTATCACTCAATAGCACATACCAATATTTGTGACATCCACACTGTAAGAGCCAGTATTCTGCTAACAGCCAGAGTCAGTAACACTGTTATGGGGCCAGACCAAATACTTTCCCAGTCAGTAGATTTCCTAAAACTACTTCATGGACCATGGACCAACTACTTCATGGAGAAAGAAATATTTAACCTTTGCCATTGTTTGTTTAAGAGTTAAAACAAAAAAAAAAAAAAAAGTGATTCAGGTTCTTTCCTAGCATCCCTTCACCTTAGGAAATCTGGTCTAATTTCTTTACACTAGATCTGCTTCCAAATGCTGTTCTTTGTTACAAGAGCAGAGGATTTTATAATAAACAAAATAAATGCACATAGCAGAAACACTCTTAGTTTGTGCTAGCTATTTATTTTATTCACGTCACAAAGAGATTTAGAGCTCACCTTTTCAAAGCTGCATGCAGCTGGATTCCTACACTAGGGACATGTATGTGGGCAGCATAAACCAGACTGAGAGGTTACTGAGGTAGAATTCAAGAAATCATGGCTTATTTTATACCGTGATTCCATAGGCTCTGGTGCTATAGTATAGGGTGCTCTGATAACTCAGCATTAACATGTGACCCAATTAAGGTAATCAAGTTTGCATTTGACCTGAATGGGCTGTCTTGGATCTGAAAAGCTAGAGAATACCATTCCTCCAGACAGGACACCATGGTACAGGGGATCACAGTTCCTTTCATCCCATGTACTTAGATTTTTTTCTTTAGAAATCAATATGCTGCATAAAATGGGAAGAGACTGTGCCTCATTCTTCTCCAGTATGGAACCAAAGTTTACTGAGGAGATGTTGGTCATAAGAAAGAGCCACAGGTCCAGGAACTTGGTGCCTCAGCAGCAAATAAAGCTGCTACTCCATCAGCTTCCCAGTCAGGCATCACTTTAAAACAACAGAGCCTCTGAGTTCTCTGCTTCAGAGGCTTGGCTGGGATTTAACTGCAGTTGTGTTTGGCCAACAGGGACAAAGGGTGTCCCTTGCAGAGAATCCCCTACATGTCAAACAACGTTAGGTGAGCTAACCCATCCTCCAGGGATACTGCCTGTGCCTGTGGTATAGAGGTGCAGACTGCAGGTTTGCAGGCACAGATTGATCCCACATCCCAGAAGACCACTACCTGAGGCAGCTTCAGCAAAGAAACTGTTCACTCGATAGTTTGTAGGCAGTAATCGAGAGCACTGAGGCGAGGCCTGAATCACTCTCTGAGAGTTCCTATTTCTCACCGATTACAGCAGCTGCTGAGTAGAGTGACTGAGGTAAGCACCAAGCCAGCTGCCGATGTACTGGAAGATGCGGCTTCATACATGTCAGAAGGGACTACTGTGGCTCAAGGCACCTTCATTTAAGGTAACAAATGATCAGGACAAACTTTATACACTCTTATTTTGTGATTCCTTACACTTTCATTATATGCCATAAAGTGTCAGAAATCCAGACATGCAAGGGAAGCACAAGTAAGAATGAAGTTCATCAAAGAGTTCAGAGTGAGTTTGAAATTTTAGACTATTTTTATGGATCCTGGCCGCTTATCTGCTATTTCAGTCTTGTTGGAGCTACTTTTTATGAGGTCTATGTTTCTGACTATTCATCATTACAATTCAGACAGATCCTATGCAATATAATCAGTCAGGTTTTAATCCGTTATCAGTACAGGACTTCATGATATTAATAGGATTTTAAGATATGGTTTTGTCCTATTTTAAAATGCACAAATGAGTCAGTTACATAGCAATCTGATTCTAAGACAGCCTTCTATCTTCCTTTAGTGTGAGAGACATTCCAGTCCATTACCAGACTACAATTTAGCAAGGACTCATTCAAAATGTTGATAATGGATTAAATTGTTTTGAGCAGAAAAGCATAAAGAATCTCCTCCTATTGACTAAAATTTATAGCTGTGGCTTACATAGTAGCTTAGCAGTTCACATATGGCTTATGTCAATGGCAGAAACCATGTTATTTTCTAAATCACATTGATTTGTTATGTGGTACTGAAAGATCTTAAACAGAATCATTGGCTATAAATTACAGAATCTAGTCTTCTGCATTCTTATCTGTGTTTCAGATCCGTCAAAATGAGCCCAAGAGTCAAGTCTTCTATGTACACAATGCTACTAGTCAAAGAATAAGAACTAAGACCATTCAATTTCCTCCTTTTTTGGAGCCAAGCCAGGCTGACATTTTCCTTTCTGTTAGTTTTGGCAAAGAGGAAAGAGAGGGAAAACTTTACTGCTCTGTTACTGATGGTTTTTTTATTTTGTTTTTATTAAAAATGTTGAAACATGGGCCCTCTGTCAAAATTATTTTATTATTGAAAGCTGGGTGGGGTGAATGAACTGGCAGCAGTTCAGAAAGCCATTAATGGTACTGATAACGGAGAATCCTATCCAGCCTCCACAGCATTGCAATACTTAATTGCAATAAATTTTACTGAAATCTGGTGACGGATGTGTACAGTTAATGAATCGGTACAGATTCAAAGGTTAATCTGCTGGGAGGTAACAAGCTCTGCCCATCTGATATTGTAACCAAAATATGATATTTGTTAGTTACATGATGATATTTTTTGGGCACATAACAGAAAAAAAGAGTTTTTATTGGCTGCAGATTTGTTAGGTCTCTAAGACCAAAACATTGAAAAAGCAACAACCTTAATGGTGATTCTTGAACCACAGACAAAACTTAAATATATTAGAGGTGAAATGTGACCCCCTGAATAAAATATATTGTCAAACATCAAAGGAATTGCCTGAGAAACAGAGTGTTCCTTGAAGCAGGCTTGCACGCATGTCAGAGAGCGCTGGGACCCCAAGCAGCCCCCCTTCTTGGCAGCCCACAGCCCTTTCCAGATAAATGCCCGGGATCTTCTGAACAACCAAAGTGACAGAACAACTGTGCAAAATTTGGGAGGAAAAGTGTGCACTGAAGCATCTTAAAAGCATCCCTAGTAATAAAATCACTTATGGAAAACAAACAGCATAGTCCAAACAAACTCAACATTTGAGAAAAAACAGGAACAGAAAGGAGGCAAAAGAAAATTAAACAAGAAACAAAAGGGGGAGTAAGATTAAGAAAGCTGATGATTAATGCCCTTACTTTGGCCTCAGGAGATGTGCATTCAGATCTCTGCTCTGCCACACGTTTTCTCTGTAACTTTGGCCATGTTTAAACTTTCTGGCCTAACGCCTGTTTCTTCCATCCCTCCCTCCTCCATTCATACAACAAGGGTAACAGTAGCTACCGAACAACAGAGATAAAAATGGTGAAGCCTGTGAAAGATGCAGGGTATCTGGTTCCTTGTAGGTATACTTGGTAAAATGTGCTTGAAAAAGCCTAACTAGAGACTACGACACCCTACAGCTTGTGAGATAATGCTGTGTGCTGGACACTCCATTTCCTGCCCATAACAGAGGGAAATAGTCTAAATAGGACTGCCAGGGAGTAAAATGTGGCGATTCCACCAGCATATCCATCTCACTTTTGCTGTCTAAGGGCCAGCAAAAGTTAGAAACCAACTGGTGTCAGTAAGCTGTGGAGCAAAGGTCTCTGCTCTTCACTTGGTGCTGTAGGCCCCAGTCACCACCTCTCCCACATCTCAGTGTGGGCTCATGGGCAGCGTGGTGAGGGCTGCCTTGAGGAAGGGGTGAACCGGAGAGGATCGAGAAGAAAAGCGAGGGGAGGTGGCACAGCTGGAGGGAAAAATGCTGGATTATAAACAGGAAGTTTCATGCTCGACTACTGACTTGCCATGTGTTCTTTGGCAAATCACTTCTCTTCCTCCACTTGCCCAACTGCGAAATAAGAATCATAATTCTTCCTGACCTCCCACAGAAACATGGTGCAAGGGTGGACACCTGAGTGATCCAATCGCACTCTAAAAATTTAAATGTGTGCAGATCTTGCTACATATCCATGTTTCTGGATTTCATCCTTCTTCTTCCCTCTTTCTCTACGTTCATGTGTCATGAAAAGTGCATTATTAATTTATTCCATACTTTGATAGACCTCTCTAGCACTGAGCAGATAATAAAATATAAACATAAATGTAATACAATCTTAATTATGTAATGATGAGATGTTCTTGATGATAGCACATTTTTCTATAGCATTTGTATGAATAAATTTGTAAGCACTTTCTAAGTGGGTTGGTACAGACATCATCATTATACTTAGTGAAACACAAGCAACTGCTGCACGTATCAGCAAAACAACTTGGCCAGGTCCACTCAGCAGACCAAATACAAAGTAGAGTCTGTCTGAAGGTCTCCCAAAGGCCAGAATGCTTACTTTGAAAACTTACTGTATTCTTTGGTATTAATTTGTGAGGCTACGACAGATCTAAAGTGTACGCCTCCTGGCTAACCTAGAAGGAAATAGTATCTCTGTGTATCAGGGTAAAACATTCGCTTGGAGAATTATTAATACTTACTTTATTTGGCAGGATCTGACAGAAAAACAGTACTACCATAACTGGGACAAGTAATAATGCAGTGTGTTGAAGAGTCTATAGACTAGAGATTATATCTGTCCCAGTAAGTAAGACACTGGGGACAGAAGTTAGTGGGTACACTGTCCTGCTGAGTTATCCAAATGGCCTTTAACAGGCCAACTAATGCCCCTCTAAAGAAGTCCCGAGCTCTCGTCTGGAAGTTAGTGTGGGCCAGAGATTATTCTGTGCCCACACTCGCAGGTGCTTGGTGGTTACCAAAGGACAAGTTGGGGCAGGAATTTACCTTCCATTTATTTTGACTTCTGGGCTTCCTCTCTCAGGAAGTGTCACTACTAAATACAGTGGCAAAGACCTGGCAGGTAAGGCACTGAAGGAATGATGAAATAAAGGCGACAGTTTTCAAGGGCACTTAATCAGAAACGTGGCAATAGTCTTCTCTATAGTCTTTCCATTTTTTGTCAGGCTTCAGAATGATTCATTGTCAGGTGGCCAAACCTCATGGAAATCGGTTAATTTTAGATATCAAGTAACTAAATTGCTACTTAACTTTTCTCAAAATCCTCAGCTAATAAAACGATCACTGCTGATGGTTTTATAGTAATTTTCAATCAGTTTGTCACCATCTTTCATGACAGGATACAGACTGGCTGTTCAACACTAAACTTACAGTTCTCAGAAAGTCTCAGAAGAATAAATCTGATAGTAAGAAACCTAATCATTGGCTGAGAATGGTGTGATGACTACAATAATGTCACATAGGCATAAGGCATATTCATACACATAACAAATGTTACAGGATAGACTTTTTAATTACTAATTAGAAAGATTTGGTTAAAATTTTAGATTTTTGCAGGATAACACACAGATATTGAGGAGCATTAATAGCATCAACAAGATCACATGCTGATCTTCCTATCTTCAAGACAAACACATAGCAAATGTTAAGTGATGTGCTGATAGCTAGTCATTGGCCAGGATATAAAACTGGAAAGATTGAAATGAGATAAGAGCTTGAACTATCATTTTCTCTGAAAGGAAAGCTAGTAGGAGGGCAGTTGAAATTTTCAGGTACAATATCTCTTATTTCTTCTTTTTTAACATATATTGAATACTTAGTGACAGGATGTAGTCAGCAGGAGTTCTACAGAGGGGCTTCAATTAGCAGAGATACAGCTTTATACTTTAATAATAAATATGCTTTAATAGTACTCCTTTAGTTTATCCTCATGTAAGCTCAATATAAACACAAAATCTACAATAACGTATAAAACAAAACACTGTCTACCTCTCCCCAAAAATCTCCTGAGTGACCATCCTAGTTTCAGATTCTCTTTGTCAGATTATGGCTACTACCGCAGCATTAAAAAAAAAAGCTTAAGTATAAAGCCGTATCTCTGCTAATTCAAGCCCTTATGTAGAAAGCCCTTATTTATTGGAAATAAAATGTATTAATATATTTTTATTATATAAATATGCATATCAGACTGGTCAGTTATGGATGGTAATGGAGAGCTAGGCTGAAGATGTAAAGATGACTTATAATAGTGTTATAACTGTAAAATGGTGAGTGCCCTGGTGATCAAAGAATCATACTAGGGTAGTATCAAAAGATCTTTTTGTATTGTAGAGTAAAAACCCCAAATTCAGAGTGGAATTCAACACAACAATCTTTGAATTAAAAGAGAAACTGTAAGTGCACAGAACTTTGTAATCAAATGGTTTATACTGTGAGTAGATTAGTCATCATCATACCATACTACTGTTAGTGAGATATACTCTGAACACCATTTTCCTAGTCTAAACCATTTGATCTTAATCATTATAGAAATCAAGTTTGAGAAGTATAGAGGAGGCAGATTTTCAGAAAATCAGCACTTTCCAAAGTGTCTCTAAAAATGATTCATTTAAATTTGTTGATTGTTTTTTAATAATTTATCAACATTGTATTTAAACAAATCTTCTTGCACAGTGTGTGATATCACTGACATGATCAGACTGTGACAACCTAATTTAACTCAGTCCTTCCACTGGGACACTTTGTCGTGCCATATGCAGAAAATTCAACACCAGGAGTAGACAGAAGAGATCAAGTAATGAAAGAAATATCTTTTAAATAAAAAGTAGAGCTCTTATTATGTAGTGTTCAACCTAAAGTGAAAGGCTATCAGTAAGCTACCTTCTGCTGGGAGACTTTTATTGTTCTGGGCTTTTCTCAATTGGTAGGATCATTTGCTAAAGAAAATATGATTCTGTCTAGTCCCTTTAATATTTATCTACCATCAAGATACAAAACAAAAACAAAATTGAGACTGCTTCTTTGGCACATGAAACAGGTGGAACATTTCTTCTTTGTCTTTGTCTGACATGAAAGATTGCAGCATCTCTGAACTTTAAGGCATGTGTCCTTTGGAGTAATGCCCCTTCCGCTGGTTCTCCACAAATATTGGCAGGTGGTCAACTTCTTTCCTTGGCTTTGCCAATGACAATATTCTGTGCTTTAGTATTTCCTTTGTGCATCTGTGTCTGACATGATTTTCCTTGCATCTAGAGAGAAGCATACAATATTTTAGTTTGAACAGTGTAAGTAAAACAAGTTGCCTGCAGACTCTACACAAATGAATTTTGCAATAGTGAAATGTGACAGATATGTTTAAATATAGGATTTTCTCTGAAATAGGCTGATATAAAGATGGGCTTTACCTTATTCCATTAGCTGAACTTCTGGTTCTGGGGGAGGATGGAAGGAAGAAGGATGAGATGCTCAAATTTTGTTTAGACACTTACATAAAAACCACATGTGCATCACTAACCACAAGACAAATCACTTCAAATGTTGATGCTGCCCAGTTTGTCCTATTTTATCTGTCTGTGTCCTGTCTCCTTTCTTCACCTAGTTACCAAGTGTGAGCTCCTTCCCAAACAAGGCAATGTGTATGCATATTGAAAGTGAAGGGACTTTTTCCAGCTTACTGTATTGTCTCATGAAGAGGTTGCTTATGACTAGTAGCAGAATTTATCTGAAAGGAAAAAACAAATCTGTCTATAGTCCTTTAAAAGGCAAATACCGACAGTGGAATATTTTTAGCATGAGAAATTCACTGTTAAGCTAAGAGCTAAGACTTGCGAAAAGCGATGAATCTTGAGACCTCTGATATTTTCAGTCACCCTGAAGAACTCTAATACTCATCCTGCTTGTCTCACATGTTAGGTAACATTTGAAACAGGAAGTCTAGGATATTTCCAAAGATTATCTCATGTTTCCAGAACTCACTTAAGGAAAAAAAGTCTTTTGCATAGGAATGGTGCTAAAATATGCTGACAGTCTTTCATTTTCTTTTTTAGAATATGTAACAGTGATCTGCATGCGAACAGATGAGAAAAGACTCAGTTTATAGCACTCCCAGGAACATCATTCTATTTTCACCTGCAGAAGGAGTGGTGACAGCGAGTAGCTGTGTATGGAATTGTAGATTTGCTTTTCATTACATTTAAAATGTTTATACTGTTGGCTCCAAGATTAGAGAAAGTCTGCACAGGAAATCAAAGCGTTAAATACACAAGTCTAGATTTGACATCAAATGTAGATTGAAAGTTTTCTGATCTCAGTTTACCAGAAATTTAAATGATGATATCAAAACAGGACAAGAAGGGGGAAATAAAGAAAAAAAAGTCCAGTATTATCAAATTGCAACTCTGGACCAAGATTTGCCTGTCCAGCACAATAAAGTTCTTACTGTCTATGGAACTTCAGAGAAATCAGTCGTCTTAGCTCGGCCTTTGAAGTCACCAAGACACCATTGCCTGTGATAAAAGAGTTTATTTATAACTTGCTCAGCTTATGTCTTTTCCCACTGAACCAGCAGGCTTTCCAAGGTTTGGGGATATAATTTCAAGGGCTGTTAAACCTCTGTCAAAGTTTTGCTGGCCCCCTAAGGAGCCTGACTATCCAGCATTCTGTTTGCTATGACAGGGCTTCATGTGAAAGCATTCAGAAAACTGACAGCTTCAACTGCTACAGTTTTTGTAACAGAAAGTGGCATTTAATCTGAAAAATAACATTAGCAAATCAGCATATAATTGGCTTTTTATTTCCTGCCTTTTCCCTCTTTTCTTTTTGGCCTCCTAAGAGATAAGACAAAGCACAATGCTTTAAGTTCCTGATCTCTATGGAAAGATGCTATTTATACATAACCCAGAAAACTGCAAGAGGCAGCAATCGGGGATTTTAGCATAATGGAAGATGTTAGAACAAACCCTTAACAGAGATTATAGCACAGAATGTAGCACTGCTTTAGGATAATATTGTAATCCTTCTGCCAGTTGTTGTCAGCAGTGAATAAAGACTGGCTTAAAATATCTAAAGCGTTAGCTCTCAAACTGTGCGGTTTGTCATGTCACATTGATCACATCTACTATCAAGTATTTCATTGAACACTCAGCCCAACATGTTGCTGAAACAAGATCACTTACTGTGGCCCTACAAACCATGATGGTTTTGGGACCATTGATCGCATGGTCTGTGGAGGCCTGCTTCAAGGATGGTAACGCGGGGCATCTTTTTAGCAGCAGTACAGAATGTCTTGTTGTAGATAGCCAACCCCAAGGATGGCAGTGCAGGTGTGCTATCAGCAAAACAAGGGGCAAAAACAACTGTCCCAACTGCTAGCCCATCTGCTACGTGACCAAGAAACTGGTTGGGTAGTTTCAATATGAACCTTTAGATCACTGGTTTATTAGGAACTGTGTTTCACATGCTTGTGGACAAATAAGGTATTGTATCCCATACAATATACTATGTAAGTTCTATCTTATGCTCAATAAAATGTCTTTGGTGCATTACACTGGAGTCCGTTCCTTTGCAAGTTGCGACAGTGGTCCTCTCAAAATGAGCAAACACCAGCTCCTTCAGGAAGGATGAGAATCTGGATCTCCACACAGTGTTTTAGAGAAAAAGCAAAGAGATGAAGATACTAAACTGTAGGTAAAAATCATTGTCCAATTTCTATATGTACACCGTGTATATGTGAAATGCTTTGTGTTCATTAAACAAAAGGTACAATAAAAAGTATTTTAAAATAAATTTTCATCTTGTTGCTTCAAGTGATTAAACCCATATAAAGAAATATGCACTGCATCAAGGCAATTGGCCAAGAATGTATTAATATTTTCTTACTTTGATGTCAAAGATCTTGAAAAATGGAAAATAAATACTCTTTCCCTATAGCTGAATCTGTTTGTGTCGCACATCTACTAAAATAAGGAATTACTATTGCAGATTAGTGGCACACAGAGCTGATTTGGGCAATGAGAATTTTGGGAGTCAATTTATATTTGAATCAGGAAATGACTCAGTATTTTCTGGAGTCTTACTTCAAAGCTCACTCTTTTACAGTTAGGTAAAAATGATATCACATCTTCAGAATGTTAAATTAAACAATTGCACTAAGGCCAGGATTTGCTTCTGAGAGTACTCTTAGAACGATTTTTGCCATATCTGGGAAATTAGTGAATAGAGTGATATACATGTTCCCCAGTTCTATGACATCTATTGTAATACTGCATGTTACTTGGTTTTATGTTGCAATACATATAAGTTGCCTGCAGTGTCTTTGAATTAGTGGCTTTATGGTTTATGAATCTCCTGATACTATATCTTATTATTATATTTGCTGGAATAGGACCTTCAAGCAAAGGTGATAATAAAAAAAAAATGTTAGCCAATAAGAAGCATTTCTACAAATAGACAAGTGACAGTGGGAAAGGAGATATTTTAACAAAGCAATGTTAATATAACCCAGAACTAATGCAAATAAAATCCCTGAGGAAGACTATCTGAAGAAACATACCATACTTTTGGCATAATACACTTTATTGCATGCCCAACACATTTTCCACAAAGCTCTTGTTTATTTTCTGTAAGAAAATCTAAAGCATGAAGTCTTACATTTAACAGTTGAAAAAATACATGAGATTTAAAACAGCAACAGTTCTGCTGTATGCCGATGGATTTTTTTGGCAATTGGATCTGAAGCATATGATCCATCTCAAAAAAAAAAAAAAAAAAAAACAGAGAGAGAGAGAGAAAAGAAAGGCTGATGACTTTGGTCATATAATATGATTGTTTTTTTCTTGAATAATTGGAAAGTTTGTGTGGACTATAGAAATATACATAAATAACTGTTATTGCTATGATTGCTAAGCATATTTTTACTTCCATCGGCTTCAGTCTTGGAAGAGTTTGAAATAAGGAAGGTTTGGGCTGTGCCCTGCTGTGCCCTGCTATGCCCTGCTTACTCTTGCCACAGTCCACTGATGTGACAGACACAGAAATTTTGGACTTTGGCAGCACAGTCCACTCTGTCAGTAAGGCTGCTGCCCTCGGTGGCAGAGGTGTTAACTGTGCCTTGGCACTAAAATGTTAGGTACAAACACAAAAGGAAAGTATTGCTGCTTTTTTTGGTGGTAGCAGCACATTTCATCCATTTTATCCCCCTAAATCTATGTTGTTCTATTCCATTTTACCCCATGAAGTGCCTTAGTGATAGTATGTATGCACTGATGATTATTTTTAAATAACATCTGCTTTGACAAGGCAGCTGCTATAACTTTCCAGGTAGCCAAGGGTCACCCACATTCATTAGCCTGTTGTGCCATAAGTAAACGCAAACACAAGGTAAGCCCATTTCCTTTTAATTGGAATTTCCCTCTTATTGTTACTCCCATCCAGATATATAGAGATAAATAACTACAAATGTATCACTTTTTCAACATCCTACAGACAACTTATTACCACTCTTGATGCATTTTGAAATTGTAATCCTGGAAGATTTCCAGACAATCTCTACATGACTATTTGAAAGAGCCAGAGGGAAAATGTTCATGGCAAAAGTAGAGATCCTTATTCTTAGTTTAAGCTTTAAGCTTAGTTTAAGCTTTTAAGCACAATAGCACAATGGCTGAATAAGTTGAGTTTCATTCAGAAGTGTAATATGTTTAAAACTAACTGGAGATGGCCACAAGCTGGAAGAATGAAAGGTTCAATATTTTAAGCGGGAAAACACTCTATAAAATGTAAAATCTAAACATTTGAAGTGTTTATGTAACCAAAATCAAACTGTTAGTGATATTTGTCTTTAAACACTTATCAGCACCATGATGGAAGATGGACTGGGATGTCTAATTTAAAAACATACATTCTGCTGACATTTTTGAACAAATATTAATGACATTTAGTTTAGTACAATATAAAAATATATAATTGTTTAATAAACGAATGTATCTATAAAGACAAACTGTATACAATCAAATTGGCAGTGCTGGAAAGCAGAAATAAACTGAACCACACTGGATAAAAAATAAACTGACATTTTTATAACATTTTAGTATGTTTTGATTTTAGTATGTTCATTGCTGAGGGGAAACTGTTATTTTCTGTACTTGTCAGCAGAATTATACAACATATCTGCCTGTGTAAAACTAGTTATTAAAATTATCAGTGAATCCTCAACCAGTCTTTTTTCATTCAATTCCATTCATCCAGTCTAACTATTTGAAAAAAATAAGTAGAGAATTACAAAGGTTCAAGGAGACCCAGGGCAAAAGTTGAGACCAGTTTACGTGTAATCCATTCAGGGAAGTTTCAAGTAGCTGTAAGTAAAGTTAAAAATCAAAGTAAATGAATCTCAAATGGTTCTTAGGATTGGAGGCAGATTTCCACATTGCTGACCCAAATGTGGGCCCAGAAACCTAGATGTAATGGCAGAATGCCATTAGTCAGCTTACTTCTCCATTCCCCGAGTAAATCCAAGTTCAAGTACCCTTGTCTTACAAATATTTTTATATGAGGTGTTATGGAATCAAATTCTTTGACATGAATTCAAATAATGCCCAGCTTCTGTATATGCTTCAGGCACAGATTTTAGATAATGTTCCTGTGCTACTGCTCTTAGATAGAGGAAATGAAGTTTCAGTTTTTAAACTTTCTTTTTTTCCAAATCACAATTATTTCTGAGATTTGGTTAACCACTAAAATTTATTATTTTACCCGCTATCATTCAAAAGCCACGTTCCACTGATATTTCAGTAGATCCAGCACTACAGATTTCTGTCAGTCAAGATGAACACTGGTTTAGAGACAGATGCTGTAAGTAGAAGAAAGGATTAAAAGTGCCTTTAAACTGTGTTTTCTATATTTTTTTCTGATTTTACCCTAACAGAATTTCTAAAAGCAGAACAATAGCATTATCGACACCAAAATTCCTTGTATCCACAAGCAATAAGGACATTATTATTATTATTATTAAAGGTTTGAGTCACTTGGACCCACCTGAGGACTCCAAAAAGACAAACTGCAGCATCCTCAGAAAAGCTGGAAACAGTGGTAGGCTGGAAGAGCTGAAGACTGGGGGAGGCAGGGAGTGCAGTTCTTGCCTTGCTTTTTCTCCCTGTGACCTCTTATGGTGCCTGCTGGAGACTGACCTAGATGGACCCTTGGTGCCAGTCCTGCCATTCAGTCTCTTAGGGATGTGGCAGTACCGCAGGGCAGCCGCAGAGCCCAGCATGTATGCACCTCCTTAGTACAGTGCATAGCTATTTCCTCCCAAATTCGGAGCATTTCTGCCTTGCTATTTTAAGAGTCTGGCAAACTGGTAATGGTCTAGATTTCTCTGGCTTTCCTGTAGCACAGTGCAGATATTGAAGCTTTTGATCTTTTGTAATAAGAACCTTACATTTTTCTTAGAGAATGCTGAGGATGTAAGGGGGAATTAGGCACAGGGAGTTGCAGTAACGCTCTGAATAAAAGTTCTGTAGATTGTCCTGGACTAAAACTCCCCTACATGTTTTACTGAAATTACAGGGATTGCAATGGTCTCTTTCAATAATTTATAGATTGTAGAAGCAAAACACATGAAAACTAGCTCTTACATATTTAAAATTGAGGTTGAGGTACTTGTAGTTCAGTGCCAATAAATAGGATTGCCCAGGACTGTTTGTTTTCTATGATCCCAGGGTCACAGATTCAATTCTGACTCTACATAAAAGTGTGTGTACCTTATCTGGCATATTATTAGAGAGAATAGAGGAGGTCTTTACACACGTCTGTGAAACTTCACACAACAATCACATCAAACTTCATACAGAAAGCACATCAAAAGCGAGTGCACACAACTGAATTATTTAGCCTCCATTGATGAAACTGGAACTACACACCATGGTAAGCATGCCACAACAGCTCTGAATGCTCCTGAATAAGTCAACATTACACTTGAAAAAATAAAAACAACTCTCTCAAAAACACATACAGTTACTCCATCTTTTCTGGAGTGACAGTTGGAGATGAAGACCCTTTGTGTTTTCTCAGTTGAGCTTTGCCTCCAAAAAAATTCGTTTGGGTAGCCCAGACTTTTGATGGTTCTTCAACACTTTTTTGCCTAACTATGCTAAAATTTGTCTGATCTCACCAAGAGGGACTCTCTCTCTTGGACACGTGGACAATGAAATGGTAAAGTAAGGTAATCCTGAAGCTAGGGTCATCCTTACTCCCAGGTGAACTCTAATGGCCAGGGCAAGCCATTGCAACCAGGAGAATTCAGAGCAGGAGTGAGACTAGTGTAATCTGCATAGAGTAAACAGGCTGGTGATGAGTTGAAAAAGGATCTCACTTGCTGAGCAGTTTTGCAGGTTTTCTGCTTGATGTGAAATAAGCTAGAAGCTCTGGATTTGAGTCTTCACACTTAATTTTAGGCAACTGATCAGCTTGTGTTTTTCAATAATGAGTGACTATATTAGAAAATTAGACCTTGGGGAATTCCCTCTTGGCAATCCTACAGTTATACTGCTAGCAACTGTTCCAAGAAAGATTATTATATCCATTGCTATATCAGAAAGCTTCATCCTGAATGAGAAGTCCAGATGTTAAATTTATCCATTATCTTCCTGGTTTCTTCCCCTATGCTTAATTCAACATTTCAAACATTTTATCTCTTCTCCAGACATTTAAAATCTTCTGCATTATGGGGAAGATCATGAGATCATCATGTCTGCAGTCTAGAGAACTGAAGAGACCAGGTGCCAATTCAATCAGTTTTTAGGACCCTAAATCATGAAATAGGAATATAAGCTGTTATCCCTAAACATTTTAAGCAAAGTACTTCATAAATAGTCTGGCTGACATAAAAATTCTACCACTTAAGCATCAGAGGAAATGTATAAAAAACATTATCTTATGCTGTAAGCTTTCTCTGTATATGTGGAATACTTGAAACCCAGTGGAGAAGCCAATTAAAAATATCTTGGAAAAGCAGTTGAGTGAATGCGTTGGTCAAAAGTTGCTTTCGGAAATCGTTCTGAGCTTACTCATTTTAAGGTCAGCAGTCAATCAGAAACACTGCAGTAAATTGGAGCATTCTCATAGAATCATAGAATCATTATGGTTGAAAAAGATGTTAAAGATCATGGAGTCCAACCATAAACCCTTCAACGCCATCCTGCTAAACCATGTCTCTCTACACATTTCTTGAACACTGCTAGGGACAGTGACCCCACCACTTCCTTGGGCAGCCAGTTCCAATGTTTCACCACTCCTTCCGTGTCGGCTTTTTCCTAATATGTAACCTAACTGAGGATATCCAAACTAATGTCATCCCTTTGATATGAGTGTCAGCCCAGAAAGTCTGTCATCAGAGACAAAGTATGAGCTAATTGTGAAAAGTTTTTATAAATGGATGTCACATTTCTTGTAAATTAGCTGGAACAGGGAATCTCTTTATAGTGCATATACATAGAACAGTGAGGTTCTGGTTGATGACTGCAGTTATTCAGCGATAAGATGATATAAACAATAACATCTGCGTAGCCCTTCAGAAAGTATCTGTTGCATTCCAAAAAAAAAAGAAAAAATATCAAAGCATATTTATAGTCCTAGAGTGACACATTCACCTATTTTGGATTAACTGTTGGTGTGCTAGTAATATTTTCCACTGGCATCTTTGCATTTTCCTGCACTGTAGACCTTTAAGAAGGACCCCATACTCTTCTGTTATCATTTCTCACAGTCCAGAAAATCATCTTTGTTGTAGGTGCTCTTTGCAGAGGTACAGGTAGCAAAATGAATAATTACCAGTCATGTAACAGAGTTCGGCTCTTCAGCTGCAACAGTGCCAGCATCAGAGCTATGAAAAGAAGGCAAGCATGGCTTCTTTAAATGGATCTCCCTCGCCTATTACTATTAGTGACCATCAGCATTATACCAGCAGAGGCTCACTGATTTCACTGTAATCGCTCCTCTTATCTCATTGTGAGAGTATAATAAAAACTCTAATACTTCATCTGCTGCTTTTCTTTACTTTTTTCACATCTCAGATGATAGAGGTATGGACAGAATAAACTGATGAAGAGACCTCCGTGACAGAATTGTCTCTGTATCCTGCAAAAGAGATCAATACTATGCTTCTGATTAGTCTCTGAGAAGAGGTATACAATAAGTAAATCTCTTCCAATACTCCTGTATGCAGAGACAAAATTTGACATGGCATTTTGACATGAAAAGAAAGTTAAGTCTGCATACTTTAATAATTAAACTGAAATCTTCTGAAAACTTCTGAATTTCTATTTTAATATTCTGGAAAATGATTCATAAAATAATAGGGATAAACAAACACCCTGGGAAACAGACAGGAGAGTTACAACTGGCTCTGAGCTGGAATAAGGCAGTCTTAGGTAAGTCTGCCTTATAGCACTGTACATTGTGTTCACTTATACTGTCAGCACATTTTTCTGAACAAGCTACCAGCAGATAGCATCATTTTACATTCTCATCTTTTATTAGAATTCATAATGATCTAAAAAATGCTTGGGGACCTCATATAGGTTAGTCATGGTGAAACATCAAAGTAGACAGGAGATTAACAGCACATGGATCTCAGGGAGAACTTCAAACAATTTGAGTGATTTGGTCCAGCTAAAGTTCCCTAAGGAAAACACCACTTCTTATATGAAACTTGACCCTGAAAAATAAAGTTAACATATTTTTAACATGATCACTTCACTATCTGTTGTTTCATAGCACTTCTAGGGGTCTAACTCACCATTTTTATAAACAAAGTGACTTCCTATCTGCTCTCAATTGCTTAAGAAGAATGAAGCTTGCCAGCTGATTGAGCTGATGACTGTGTGGAGTAGCAAAGGAAGAACATTAAGAGATAGAAGAAAATCCCCACTTTGTGCCCTGACACAAAGCAATGAACATTTTAATGTGGTCATGTATTTTGGGATTTAAAAAGAAAAATTTGTATGTTAAATTTCTTATCAGTAAAATTTATAATGTCATATATTGTTAAAGTCTGAAAAACACCTCTAGTTTTCATAAGGATAGGATAAATACTGCCAAATAGCATATTTTCACATATCTGTTTGAGATAAAGCAACAAACTTTTGCTTTGATAGTGTTTATAATCCCTTTCAGTTAGGTTTCTATGAATATTCATATGACTGTTTTTCTCCACACAAAGCTCAGTGTACAAGTTAGTTAATGGCTACTTAATACAAATTTTGCACCTAAGACCTCAGAGTTTCTATTTGCAACCAATGCATCCACATGTTTTTCTCAAGGGAACCTTTGATTCGTCAACTTGAAGAAGTTTTCACTAGTCATGAACTATATAGCACAAAACGCAAACTAAGGGTTCTGTACCAAGGCTGTGAAATATGGAACTAACTTATTTCCCATGTGGTGATAAAATCCAATGGCTATAAGTAAAACAATTGTATACTCATTGATCATTGTTTAAAACAGTGTTACAGATAAATATTGGATAAAATTCTAGCTCCGGAGAGAAGTCAATGGGACTTCTTCAAAACATTTCCTTTTTATGGACCAAAATTTTGCCTCTTATCTCTGAGCAAACAAATTTATCTTCTGGAAGCTCACTGACCTGAATAGACAGAGGACCTTCGGATCCATCAGCTGTAATTTATTTTGTATTATAAGTAGATTTTTTGAACCTCTAGTGAGGCAGAGGACAGTTAATGAGGAAAGAATATAATCCACTTCAGTTTGGCCTTTGTTTTTTCAGATTAAGTACTGATTTTCATCAGTAGGTAATATGACTTTGTCAGGCAACATTTGGTAACATTTTTCAGAGATGAGTGGTAGAATAAACAGCATTAGAGACCTGAAACTGAAATTTCAGTTGACAGTTTTGTATTGGCTCTACAGAGAGAAGACTGTGTGCTCAGGTTATCAGGTTATGCCTTTCATTTTGGTTTACAGCAGAAAGCAAAGATTTCATTAAATATTACACGTAGCAGAAAAATATTATGCTGCAAATTTGCTCATGTTATTGATTTCTTGACTCCTTGGCCCTGGCGCTTTTTGAAAGGAATCAGCAGTACAGTGATCACTAGTTCTGCTAGAGAAGTTTGACTATAACTGCCCACTTGCCGACTGCTGAAGTGCTCACAGATCAAAGCCCAAGGGCAGGAAGGTATTTCAATAAAACATTGTTCCTTGAATGATCAGGGTCTGAGGACAGCTGGAACTGTTCTTCATATTACACAAATTTCCATTGTATAATCTTCTGAAAAGGAATTTTTCCATGTGGCTGAAAAAGAAGGTGCAATACCTGGGATTTAAATATGACATCAGCAAACTCGTGCTCCAAGGAAGCAGGAATATATGCCCAAGCACACAGATGTTACATAATTATCATTATATTTTGCTGTGCTTTATGAATACCATGGCCACTCTATAAGGGAAGAAAGAGAGTACACTATTGCAGGAGATCATACAGGATTCCTCAACTCCGTCTGTCTTACCGGGCTTATTTGGATATCAGTTGTTTCATTTGTGGCACCTGACATGAGCCATCTGTCCCTCAGGTGGATCTGATAGCTCACTCACCAGAGCTGCTGCTGGCCTGATGCAAGCATGCCGAGCAGGGCCATCTGTATGCCGGCCAGTCGATTAATATTGAAGAAGAGCTGTGCTTTTAAAGAAAGCTTTTCACCCTATTAAGTAAAATGTCACCTTGTTCTTGTACCTTCTCTCTCCTTTTGTGGCTCTCATACAAGGTGCAGTTGGTCAAGCACCTTAACCCCTGCTTTTTAACTTATATGTCATAACTGCAACAATCAAGGGTCCCTTTGCTTTGCAGCAATGCCAGAAGGAGTGTTTGAGTAGTACCTCCAAAGACAAAGCAGCTCATTACCTCCCAGAGATGTTTCTAGAGGTCTCTGGGGGACTGACCCCTGGTTTAGGCTTTTGTCTATAGAAGGAAACAGAATGGGGTGGCAGAACAGCCGCAGCCTGACTGCCAGCATTGCCTCACCGAGAGCTCGCTGGAGGCTGCCCGTCAGGAAGGGGTCACAGGGCACATTCCAGTCCCCAGAGCAGCAGCAGCAGCTCTGCCTCCTCCCACCCCTCCATCCTGTATCTCCCCTTGTATTTTCTCTATCCTCTAGCAGAAAGCAGCCCAGCCCAAGGGAAGGAAAACTGACTTCTGAGAGGCTCAAGGCTTTTGGTTTGATGCTTGGAAACCCCAAGAGACAAAAACAGTCTCTGAATGATCAGAATGCCTGCTCTATGCAGAGTCTATATCTATGAATCACTGCATAATCAGCCTAATTAGGTTCACCCACAAGGGAGAAATGTTACATATTACTCTAGTCATTTATTTCATATTTAACAGTGTGGAATATTTCAGGCTGCTGAGAAGGTCTAGAGATGCCAAAAAACATGCAATCAAAATCTCTAGTACTTTAAGCACCTGAAACCAGCTAGGGATTTTTTTTTCTTTTTTTTTTTTGAAATTCCCACACAACAAATGTATCAATACATACACACATAAACATGCTATTTGACCCTTTCCTAGAGTCCCTCTCTGCCCTCCTCTTCAAACTTCTCCTAGAAAAGGCTCAGTGGAAATACCCCCGTTTCTCCAAATGCTGCAGGAATGGCTTGTCTCCTAACACTTCCAGATCAGCTTTACTTCAAATACTGCCACAGCAGCAAACAGGTCTGATGAGGATTAACACCTCCTTATAATTGGTGGATTTTGATCATTTACAGGAGTGACGTTACTCCCATTGCTCTCATTGATCTTGTTTCATAAATCCCAAGTGTGATATTATCCCTCAGCACTTAAAATACTCTTTAGGTGGTGGGAAGGATGGCAAAGGGGAAGAGGATGGGGGACAGATTGCACAAACTGCACTTGTGTTTAGTATTCCAGTCCATGTTTTATTCTAACTTTCTCTTGGTTTCTCCTGGCCAGTTTTCATCATTCCTTTTGGTTGTCTCATTTCCCCTTACTTCATTTAGCTTCCTTCAGTTTGTGATGCGTTACCCTGATTTCCACTGCCCAACTTTGCTGTGCATTTAGAGGTGCTTAGATTCAGTTGTAGCGGAGGTCACACAGAGTTCATAAATGTTTGGAAAGAGGTAAAAAAAAGCCTGAGAAAGATCCCTATTTTTCTCTTTTCTTCTTCATGGAGGATGCTGATATTTTCTTTTTGAATTCTCCTGTAGGTGTTACTGGGGGCTTGCTTGCTATGGTTTGTCCATAAACATTTGGGCCAGCCCACAGGTACGAGGCAGTGTCCTCGAGGAGGTTGTATCAGCGAGTGAGCAACTGCAGATGGACACGGGACAGATATACCAGGGGAGAGAGGGGGAGCAAAGGAAGAGATATACTGGATCAGTCCAAATCCAAATAATTAACCTAATCTTCCTATTACTAACCTAACCAATTCATATCATCCTTCCCCTCCAAACGAATTGCTGGATGTCACATTTTCTTTTTTATTGGCTTCCTTTAGTCATTAGTCCTATGTCAACTTGTGCAATATATCACATATCCCTTAAAAACTCTACATTCATGTGAATGAGTTCCTGAGTTATTAGTTCCTCTCTCCACCCAGCGAGCCCTCCCTGTTCCTCCTTGCCGCAGGTAAGCAGCAATCCAGCAGGACGCGCCGAGCACATCCTCCCAAAATCACCTAACTGGGAAGATGTGAGGGGTTTTATAAGGAAGAGAACCAGCAACAATTGGCCGGATAAAACATTTACGCATAACTTCTGGCTCTCTCGCAGGCAGAGCTTTTGCAAGGGATTTATAGGTCAGATGGGCTCAGCAGTTCCAGCCTGCTGCCCACCCTACCTTCACAAAGGCTGCGGGTGTTTGTACAGCTGCGCTCCGAGCTGTGGGAGTCCCAGGGATCCCACAAGCCTTCGGTTCCTCTACCTCCCCTTCATCATTTACCAGCACACAAACGCGCACAGAATGAAACTGTAGAAAAACTGTCCGCCTAGCAGGTTAAAGGCCCAGGATTCAAACCCTGTTTATTTTCTTTTCTTGATTTCCTGCTGCTACAGTGAGTAAATGGTGTTTTTCTCCTTGCCTTTTTTTACCTGTTTGTCTATCACTGCCTGGCCTCAAATGAAAGAAACCATCCCTTGCAGGCTCTTTTATATGACTTCAAGGGCCATGTAGTGTTTATATGCTGTTCTGGATCTGCAGCATTTTGTTCTGGCTTTGGGGGTTGGTATAAAGCAGAGGTAGGCACACAAAAGACAAACATCTGCATCTCCTGAAACTTCACACCAAGGAAGGGAGTTATTTTAATTAACATTAAGCCAATTCACAATTAAGCCCAGTAAATGCTTGATGCTGAGCAATTTTGAGGCAGTTAATATACCTTTTGAACTGGTGCCATGCATTACAAAATCTGCCAGCTGGGGAGATATTATATTTGGGAAAAAAAAAAAAAAAAAAAAGGCAAGATGTTTCTGAAAATTAGCTAGCAAATTTCAGTCGATCTTACATTCATTAGTATTTTTTATAACAGCAAAAGAATACAAGGGGGAAAACAAAAATCTTCTTGAATTGTATCTACTAACCCAATAGAGACCAGAAACTCAGATTTTCAGTAAAATATTAGTTTAGCAAGTGATTTCAAAAGATATTCTGTTTGTATTTCAAGTACTATTGCCATTCCTAAAGACTGATCCCAATTTGATAAAAGCTGTAATTCAGGGAAATATAAACTCAACTAACAAAAGAAATTAAAAACTGTCACTTTTTTCAAAGGATCCTATTACTCAGTTCTTGCAGACATTTCTAATTAGAGGATTGTATTCATTAACATTTGATATGTTAGCAATCTGCCAAGAGTTTTCCTTTTCTCTCTCAGACATGTAGGCCTCAAGTCCTCAGCAAAATAAGTGAAGACTCACATCCACATCCAGCCTGACTCTTAGGATGGATATTCAAGAAGAGGGCTCCATCACAGACCAATTGTGGCATCAAAACAGGGCGGTTCTTCACTAAAGGAAAATGAGAACTCGAAGTGTCTTTGTTTGTTGTTTTTTATCTCCTGTTGGTATATGTTCTGAAAAGAAAGATCTCACTGATCATTTTAAAGGAAATTTACAGTCACTGGGAAAAAAACAAAACAGTCAATCTGCAGATTCTGTAGCAGCATTCCAAATGGCATGGGAAAATTTGGCACATTTTAGGAAGTGAAATAAAAGATCCTGGTTGCAACACATTTTGGGTGGTATTTTAATCTCTTTCTGTTTTAGTTTATTTTTCTCACATAAAGCCACTCTTCACAAAGTCGGAAAGGTGCTCACCAGCTGAAAGGCAGCACAAAATGATGGAGGAGATCCATGGATATGTAGGGAACCATCACTTAGAAAATCACTGTGTTAAAGCTTTTCACGGCCAGTCTCTGTAAGATGCCCTGGGGAAGTATTATATTGAAACATTGCCCTGAGAAATGTAATTAGGGTAGGAAATCTCCAGGAAAGGTATTCTGGACAGTTACTGGTATATACTACTGCTATACTGAATCTTTCAATAGTCTTGAGATTGACTTAAATGTCTAGTGCTAGAAAAGGCATTTAGAAAGTGTTTTTTGTTGTTGCTGTTTTTTTTGGTTTTGGTTGTTTTGTTTTGTTTTCTTTTCAGCTGCCTTTTGGCTTTTGACACCTTTTCATGTTCATATTTTTAGAATTTCTGAACAGCTTCAATCACTGAAATCTTTTTTTTTTTTTTTTTTTTCTAAATAAATGCTGGAACGATTTTGTCGTCACAGTGTCCTCAGTGTGTGTGTGTGCTGTGAGGCTGGAAAGAAGAGCTTCATGCTGTACTGACTCAGAGGTCTCACCTAGCAGTTGACAATGCACATTTCTCCCTTCCACTGAAATATGAACAAGAGGCTTTCAAGAGACCTGTGTTTTTCACACTTTTGCCTTCCATCTCTGCAGCAATGTACATATGCACACCAGAAATACAGACACTGCAGAGATGAGGCGACAGGACTTCTACTGCAAAAGCCCAGGATAAAGAGAATGAGGGAACAATATTTAGAAAACAGCACAGATGATTGTTGGGATTCTCTGTATTTTCACTAAGGTTTGCATCTATTGTTGAAACTCTGAAAAGGCGGAGAAGCAGCTAATCATCTTTTCTAGTTAAAGACGAAAGTCGGGTCATAAGAAGCCAGCACAGGAAGGGGCTGAGGGACTGGAAAACTCAAGCTCTTCCCTTGAGATACATTTGGAAAAAAAAATGTAGGAGAGATGAAGGAGTTTTTGTTTGACTTTCTGTGTGTTTGGTTTGTTATACTACAAAATAAAAAAGGAAGGACTTGGGTATGATACAAATCTCTCCAGTGTTACAGAAGATCCACCTCCCATATAAATTAAAACATGTGAAGATAGACATTTAAGTGGAAGGATTCTTGTACGATGGCAAGAGAGAAATTATTGCAAATATCTGGAGTGGAACTGGTCACCAAACAGAGATAAAAGATAAATACATCTGGGAGTATATGCACGTATTTGAAATCTCCTTTGGACTGCAAAATTCATGATGTGCCCAGGAAAGAAGATGCATTCCCCAAACTATTAACCTAAAAACTACAGGCATGTCTGAAGAACTCTAGGAGCTCATTTCAGACCTAGTTTAAGGCAGAGGACTTCCATTTTCTTTTATATATTTTCCCCAAATTAGTGACTTTTAGACTTGTGTCACTTGCATAAATAACAAATATAACAACATAATAAACAAAGTAATTAGAGTAGGGAGCCTGGCTACTCCCTTACCTTTATTTTTGTCCTCACTGAGCCTACAAATGCAGGAAAATCCAAGGACACAATATCTTTTTACCAAATACTTATTTACAAAATGTATGTTTCATCTAATTATGACAGGTAACATGTTTTGTCAAGATGTTTCCATCCATTTGAAACTTGTAACAAAGTCCAATTACTGTAAAAATATATTAATAGTTGTCAGAGTACAATGGAAAGTCATAATTACAAACTGCACAGTGTCCTCACACTAAAGTGTTATAATTAAAATTTGAAGTGGCTGAGTGACAATCCTTCTGTCATGCTTCTATACTGGGGATCAAATTTCTGAAGAATAGTGGGCAATGCATTAATTTTTTTTTTCCTTTATATGTTCCAAGCACAAAAATTTATTACTAGATTTGTATAAAATAACTATGTGGTATCAGCCCATGTTTTTGTGAGCAAATGGTCAAAAAGATCATTCAGTTATAGTCAGCCATAGCAGAAAGAGTCAGGACCAGCAAGCTTTGAGGATCATACCTGGCATCTGGTCTTTAGATAAGTAGAATACCTTGGAGAAATGTTATAATTATTAAGTGACATCACCCTTAGGCTGGCAGCCTTTGGATAGACATTATGTTTAAATTTTCTTGCCTCTGCTTAAGAAGTAAAGAAGTGCTTCATTTAGGGCTCGTTCTCCTGCGATTTTCACAAGCATTGTTGCTTTTAAAACTATTCCTTCCTGTTTGTCCATTACCAAGAACCAAGAACTAGAAATGCTGTAGGAAATATAGCCTACGGGGTAATATGACCATGTGTTTGGCAGGAATGACTCAGGAATATTAGGAAATCCAATCAAAAAGAAGGAAAGAAAGGGAATCATGTATTGAAAAATGCAGAGGCCTATTCTTGTAGGAGAGTGTGCAAGGTAATAGAGATTCCCTCTGGGAGTCTAGAACTCTCTCCCTCTAGGTACTGAAAACACATCTTCCGGAAAAGCTATTGGTATTCAGGGGAGCGTATAACATTCAAGACCTCTGATTGCTTGTTTATATCTATCCCAGACTGGTACTGAAGGCTGAAATTTCTCCCAAATTTAGGGAACAGGGGTCTAGAAGGAAAGGCTTGTTAGGCAGTTCTGAAGGAAATGCTGCATTGCTCCGAGCTCAGAAAGCAGGTGTTTTGCTACTACAATTCACACTAAAAACCTTCCTGCACATCGACATTTTGCTTAGGCAAGATGCAATGGGATGTTAGAAATCATGATTTATGCATTTCTTTTTTGCTTGCTTGTTTTTGCTTGCTTGTTTTCTTGCTTTTTTTAGCAGGGAGAGATTAAGTCCTGAAATAGTTGTTGAGAAGTTACTTTTCAGCTGTTGTGACAATTGTCTTTGTATCTGAGTTGTATCAGAAATGAGACTTAAGTTAGTGCAATCTCTCAGGTAACTTTCACAAGAGTTAAAGGTGCTCTGGAGGAGAATATATGTCTCTGGAGAGAAAAAGTGATGTAATCAGAAGGAATTAGGAGAAGTGTAGCAATCACAAAGTTGAATAGAGAATTCAAGATCTGTTGGGTCTCCACAAAAAGATTTTTCCTCTGACTTATACCATTCTTCAGCACAGAATTCTGTTTATCTTGTTCCATCTTATGCAGAGTACTGCAGAACATAGAGCAAGAATCATCAAAACTGAGCAATGAATCATAGAATCATAGAATCACAGAATGCCTAAGGTTGGAAGGGACCTCTGGAGGTCATCTAGTCCAACTCCCCTGCACACGCAGGGCCACCTAGAGCACGTGGCACAGGGCTGCATCCAAGCGGGTCTTGAAGATCTCCAGAGAAG
>JAWLRI010000169.1:5830858-5861881 GCA_034781795.1 Crypturellus tataupa | reverse complement strand
GAAGATCTCCAGAGAAGGAGACTCCACAACCTCTCTGGGCAGCCTGTTCCAGGGCTCTGTCACCCTCACTGTCAAGACGGTCCTGCATCCTCCAGAAGAGCTGGAAGATCTGGTAAGAAAAAAAAAAAAAAAAAAGCCACTTTCTTGGAGATTACATGGGAAAAAGGACACTCCACAGTGTCTATCATTCTTGGACAAATCATTACATTACATAAAGAAAAATTTCTGTTATTAAGTAAGCCAAAAATTTTAAAACTGAGGACTTGAAGTTACGACCAAGGATCTGGACAGGTGAAGTCATGTCAAGTAGCACTAGAGTTTAAATAGGTAACTTACTTCAGAAATCCAGATTTATTCTTTTCTTTGCCATTTCCAGTCAAAAGAAATAAGCTCAGCATGAGTGGCAATGTGGAATTTCACTGTATTTTCTTGCAAATGTTTGTAGTAAGCTTCACATGACCAGATTGATGCATTTGTAAACCATTGAGACTTGATAGTGTCACTGCTCAGCCTCTCTCCATTGTCTTAGAGAGGTCATGGAGAGCAGAGGAGGTGCCGGGGGACTAGAAAAAAGTCAGTGTCACTCCAGGCTTCAAAAAAGGCAAGTGCAGAGCAACTCATCCTAGAGACCCTCAGGTTAGACACTAGGAAGAATTCCTACATGAAAAGACTGGTGAAGCTTTGGAATAGACTGCCCAGGGAAGTGGTGAAGTCACCTTCCTTGGTGGTGTTCAAGAAACAGGTAGATGAGACACTTAAGGGCATGGTTTAATAGGCATTGTATTGAAGGGTTTACAGTTGGATGCAATGATCTTGAAGGTCTTTTCCAACCATATTGATTCTATGGTAGTAGATAGAGGTATGTAATGTACATGCACTTATGTCATGTACAAGTGTATGTAATTGTACATGCAGTTAATGGCTACGGCTATTTGCATATGAAGTGATCTTACTTGTAGGTGTGATAGTTGTTTCTGGTGTTCCAAAACAGCGACTCTATTGTGGGAGAAAATGTTTAAGAAAATGTAGCCCTAAAGAATAAGTCTTGTTTCCATACAACTGTCTCTAATACTGAAACAAGCTGGGAGAGGTATATGGAAAAGAAACAAAATTATGTCTCCCAAGAATGTTATTGGCAGCTTTTCACATGGTGTCACAACATTTTTTAAACAGCAATTGCCAAATGGCACTGCTATAGGAATCAGTATGAAAGAACCCTTGCGGGAAAGTCTCTTAAAAAAACATGGATATTAAAGAGAAGTCATGTGAAAGTCAGTTCCATTTTGCAATTAACCTAATGCTTTAATCCAACAAACATTCGTGGCAATTGTATTTCTTCACTTGCCTCACCTGGCTTTGGACCTCATTGAAGGTGAAGAGTTAGCTGAAGGTAAGCCAGCTGTTCCACAGAAAAAAAGGTTTGAGAATAGGCCTATTTAATTGACTTCACCATGTTTGGCACAACTTCTTTTTCTTTCCTCTTACACTCCCACGGAGCAATCATAAACTCTTATGCTAAGAGGGAAGGTCACTTGCTTCCTTTATAATTAACACTATTACTGACTGCTGGAATTTTAGCAAGAACAAACCTCCATAAAACACTCAGTTTCATAGTCAGGAAGGGCATGCGTCCAAGATCATGATCTAATTCATGGCCTATTGCTTTAAAATGATGCTTGATGCCAACCTAGCCTTGTAATTATTAGGAGCATTTCTACACCATCCAGCACAGAGTACAGAGTCTCAAACTGTGTGAGTGGATAAGTCTAAGTCTACAAAGACACTCCAGAGTGTATGCAAAAAAGTTACACAACCCTGCTGCTCCCAAGTTAATCAAAGGGATTAATCCTGCTGAGATGTTGTACTAACACACAGCTCCTTGGCAGGGTAGATTTCCCTAAGGTGCAGCACAGCACGCATGTGGTAGAGCTGATTCTGGCTCCAAGGGCTTCACCGGCAAATCTGCGCTTCTTAGTAGACTTAGGCCACCACAGTGAAGGTGAAATATCTATTAATGCTACATTTAACAGTTACTAGTCATTTGACAGTATCTAGCACATTCAGGCCTCCTTTACACACACTAGCAAAAGATGATAGCAGCCTATTCCAAATAATGAGCAGATTGGGGCACCTACTGCCTTTGTGATTCCAAGGTAAAGTGTTGCATTGTAAATAAATAGGGTTTTTTTTTCTTTTTTTTTTCTGATGGCCTTTTTTGGAGGTATTAAGTAAGTGAGCTTTTGATCACTTTGTACTTTGACTTCTTCGCTGCTGTCTATTTAATAAGCATCTTGATGATAAGCCCTCCTTTAATAAAGTAGTGAATTAGTTTTCATGTGACAACACAGCATTAAACTTGTGTGTTTCAAAATGCATTCTAAAAACACCACCAATCATCTCTATTATATCAGCTTGCAAGTTGGCTCTAATCTCTACATAAAACTTGGCCTGAAACATAATGCAACTCTATCTGCATTATCTTGTTTTCTCTACTGTGGTGGAAGGCTGTCACCTACAATCATCTGCCAGGGGAATGGCCTTGTTTGATTCTCCGCTTTCTGAAAAAAAATAAGAAATTAGATCTTGCCTCCGGTAGTATCTTTCTGAAATTTCAAAGGCAGCAGAAAATGGAAAAGAGAATTTAGCACTTGTGTCCTAGAATCACTTCCAGCTATTTGTCAGCTTCTGGGTCAATCTCCTGTATGAACATATATCCATAGGTCTCCAGCCATTCCTACAGCTGAAACCATCAGGAGGGGTGCAAAGAAGGAAATGCATGGAAATTGTTTCACAAAAGAAAAATCCTGCCAGAAGCAGGCTACAAAAGGCCATCTGCTCTGGTGAGCATATACGTAGACATGATTCCCTCTTTGTTATTTATGCTGGGCTTAGCTTGGTACCATGGAGTGTGAACAATACTTCTGTTCAGCACCAGCTGTACAACTTTAGATAGCACTTGAAAGCCAACGGAGCAAGCCTGATTCCAATCTGTCAGTGTAGTGAGGTCTACTCTGTAGCAGGAAGTGTTGTTTTTGGAGCAATGTTGAGCAGCCACTGCCATTTTGCTGTCTACTGACAGAAATTAATAGTGAAGGCCTCGTAGAGCAATTTATCAACAACCATTTGAATTCACACTTTTTGCAGGCCTCATATCTCCATACCAGGGAACGGGCTGCCTGCCTATTTATGTCAAAATGTCAGTGCAAGGTAGAAATTGAGCAGGAGAGACTCGGGGGAGTAACTGATCTTAGTGACACGGGGTTTGCTTAAACGCCTTGAGGACAAGTTTTGCAAGGAGCTGAAAGGCCCCGGCGCAGGCCCCTGGCGGATGGCAGCAGATACGTAAACACAGATGCCGCAGGCCAGCAAGAGCCCAGCCCTGCGCGCACCAGGTGCCAGAGGGGCAATTAGCACGTTGCAGGACCCAGCGCCAGGACTAAGAACCTTGAAAGAAGTGGTGTATATTTTAACGTAACTACATAGTGTAAAGTTAAAAAAAATGGATATGGTCACTGGCATTTCAGTCCTCTTGTGCATATTTTTTTTAAAAAGCACATTCCAGCTCAAAGAGAAAATATGAACTATGGCTGTTTGAAATTCATTTGTCAGTTCCGTTTCCTCTCCTGAAAATACCGGGCTGAGATTAGTGTTCCTTAATACCCGTGGACTCGGTCTGTGACATAAATTGTATTAGCATCCACCTTAAATGGCAATGTAATTCTCTTGCAATGCAACACCACTGCCAGACATACATTAGTAGTGGTGACAGAGGGTCACAAAGAGCGCTAGGGTGGCAGTGTGGTTTCAGGATTCATAAAGAAATAAATTAACATCAGAATGAAATCCAAGAATACTGTACCAAACAAAAGGCCAAAAAAAAATGTTCCTGGAGATTTGATATTCCTGTGGAGGGAAAAATCTTTTTTTGAAGGAAATAAATATAATTAGTGCTGCTTGCTAATGAGAAAATTAAAGTTTGTAAATATATCAATATTAAATACTCCAAATTTAAATTAGATCTTAATTAAGAAAATACTACTGTAAGCTTTATAGAGATTCTAAAAGGATTGCCTTTCTAACCATGACTGGCATTTATGTAAAAATACCTTTGTATACAATAGGCTTGGAAAAGATTAATCTCTACACAGGTTTGTCCATACTAATTTTCTCACAGCCTAGCACCACTGGGAAAAAAAATAACCTTTATAGTCTTGTAGGAACTTTGAAGGCACATTTTCCCAGCAGCAGATTTTATTTTCAGCAGTTTATCTTGTGTCGATTAAATGTTAATTTTGATACTGTTTTTTTTTTTTTTTTTTTTGTGAGAGATAACAGCAAACTGACTGGAAGAACCTCAGAAGCGGGATTGGAGGGGAGAAGAGTGAAAAGGGTAAAGAGAAGGGGCTGCCCCTCTTGACAAAGAAAAATAGGTTTTCCATTTCTTTTATCTAAGAAGCTGATTTTTCCAGTATATATATTTATATATAAAGATGTTCCTAACATAACCTTCATTATTTGATACCCAAACCACAGCATCAAAACCTGAGAAACTCAATGAGGAAAAAATCCTTCTTTTTCTTCAAAGGAGCTCATTGTGCACTCTATTCTCAATGCAGATTTTTTTTCTTTTATTGTAGAATGTGTGATTTTTATTGCAAATCGGAAAGATTATGGAAGTCCAGGCTATGATTCTCCCCAGAAACCAGGCATATAAAGGAGTCTTCATGACATAAGGCAGGATCAGGCACTGTAAAAATTAATGAAGACAACGCTCTCCCACTAATTAACAACAGTGCAAGTGTGACCTGTTCAGGAAAGACTGATATATATCTTCTTTTCTTAATATGGTATTTATCTGTGCTTTATAACTCCTTGGACATACTGGTTTGGCTAGGTTTATTCAGACTCACCAGAAACCTGTGTAGGAACCATCAGGGCAAAGGGTGAAGAAATATTTTTCATACCAGGAAATAGTGCTAAGGACAAAGCTAGGACTTTGAAATAGCTTTTGTGGACCACAAACCAACAAAATTTAGTAGAAATTCATTACATAATGAAAATTAATTAGGTGTTACCTTCGTTTCTTCAATGCAAATTCCTGTCCTGCATGTTGTAGGAGACCAGCATGAATGTCACATCACTGTTCTATAAAGGACATGAGGGAATCCTCCCAACCAGCACAGATAATATATTTTTTTTAAAACTTACAGTTATAGATAGTTGTATAGCATATAGTATATGCTATATGCCATACTATATATATATATAGTATATAGCGTATAGCATTTAGTTGTATTTGGATACTCTGAGGCTGTAAGTATTGTGTGTTTATGGCTTGTATATGGTAAACTCTGGGTCATTCTTAGCTCACATGTTGGAAGTCTCTTATTCCTCCTCTTAAGCTAAAAGTGCTCGTATAAAGTCTACAGATGATTTCTCCTAAATTAAAAGGAATCACACTGGTAAAACTTGACCTCTGCTATAAAAATAAGAATCTAGTTAGCAATGTGACACTGAAAATTTAAACATTAAGCAACTATGGCGGAGGTTGTGACTGTGTTATTACTGACTGTGTTACAGAACTGAAGACAGTCAGTACCTGGCAGAGAGGTGCACTGGAAGAAAATGCCTAGAATTTTCAGCAATCTAGATATAACTGAGTTTGGTCTGAATACTGAGTTTATCCTGAAAATTATCCACCTATCCTTCCTTTAATTTATTCATTATCTTTATATCATTGTGGAAAAACTGCTTTTCCTTAAGAGACCTGCCCTCTTAGAACTTATCAAATATTACATAAAAAATGTTTACAGATGATACTTAATCTGAGACAGAGCAATGACTTTCTGCCACCGTCACCAAGTTTACAGATAAGATCCATTGAATACTGCCATGCAGGTTAATTGATCACCTCTCTCATCCATATACCTTGCCCTTCTGTGAGAGGTTACATCTCTGTGTAAAATATCTATCTTCCTGCATGGACATTCCCATGATTCTGTTGCTTCATTTCACTCTAACGCTAATGTCTTAGAATAACTCCACCATTATGAATAATTTGGATTTAGGCGCTAGGAGCAGCTGAGGTATTGTAGTATGTGTGTGTTTGTATAACTATATATTCTCTCTGCAATTTACTCTGAGGTTGGACAGTGGAAAATGGGCATAGGTTAGTTGTCAAAACCCTAAATCATAGAAAGCCCCAAAGCACCTACATTTCCTTCACTTCAGAGAAGGAATTCATGTAAGCTTTAGTGTATTTGTGGATTATATCATTGATTGTAAAAAAAGAGCAAGTAAGGAGTTCTGACAAAATGAAATGGTGAAAGTAACTAATGGAAAAATTAAGGAAGCAAAATGTGTTTATGGAGGAAATTAGAACACCCTTCCTGAGCTGAAAGTGTGATGAGGATGCTGAGTCAACATTGTTAGTAAAGGAAGGACAAATCAGAGATGGTAATAAAATGAGTGAGGTTTCAAACAAGCAGACAAACAAGAAAATAGATCAAGACAGTTATCTATATTTTACAAAATTCAAAATCTTACCACAAAGTTTTCTTTAAAAAGCATCAGAATTTCATACTGAATGTACTGGGGTTTTTTTGTTTGTTTGTTTGTTTTATTTTTTTTTATTTTTTATGTATAGCACTGAACTATCCCCTGTAATTGTGAGATCTAATGAGCTCATTCTGTAAGAACTTGTACTTACACCTGTTTTAATAAAACACACTCAATAGACATAGAAATAAGAGAGTCAAAAACATCTTGATCAGAGCTTTGCCCACAGCAGATCACAGCAGTTTAGCCAGTAGGCAAAGAGAGATAATGTTTCAAAGGTGTGTAACACTTTGGGTAAGCTGCTTTTGCCTTGCTGTGGACTAATCTGCTTAGCAGACCATTCTTTCACATTTTGGATATAACATCTTGGAAATGAGGGTTTTGGTATCTTTTTTCACTGGAATTCTACCAATAGGAAGAGAGGAAAACGGTGGTTTGTGCGCTTTCCACGGAGATGCGCAAGCACCGGCAGAGCTGTTTTGTAGGCTGTTTCAGCTGGTATAATCCCTCCATGCTTTCTGCATCCAAAATAAGTGTTTATTACTTGGAAACTCAGTAGAGAGCTGTCCTTTAATCATTTAACTGTGGGATCTGACACGGTATAAAATGCACCTGTTACAGACTGTGCTGGAATTCAATTAGCTCCTATGTGACTTTTCCAGCTGAACTAATGGGCTGAAAGGTTATACTGGGTAAATACAAGATCCCAAATTGATTCACAGGGACAAAGTTTGGAGAAATGTCACGACTTCACTCTGTAAATTTCAGCTCAAACATAATAATCACATTGTTATTCTGCTTTTAAGGAGTTAAACTGCAACAACTAGAGTCATATTGCTTATATATTTGAAACTTCCAAAGCAAAAGACTTTTAGTTAATACGCGGTGTGTTTAATGTCAGGCGCCTTTAAGTAGAAAACCAAAATTACATTTCTGAAATGCTCCAGTTTTATAAATAGTGAACTTTTCTTTCCATTCCTTGCTTATGTTATTTGCCATGTTTGGCTATTATAGCTAGACATACATCAAATCCATTAAGAAGCCTCTGAAATAATATAAGAAAAAACAGATTTTAATTAATACACCTAACACTCATCTGTAAATGCTTAACAAGAGCTTAGTAATAAGACTATTTCTGGTATATTTGTTGTAAAATTTTTTAGATGTATATGTGAATTTTTCAGATTTTATGTTATGTTTACATCTGAAATTCTATAGTATGGATTGATAAAGGCTGTGTGGTGCATTTTTTAGCCTCACATTGAATAAACAGAGGTTTTATTTCATTACTAAATTTGAATGAAAATAAAAGCTAAATCTTAGATTAATTTCACATCACCTTTTAAATCCTTTTAAACTCTGTACATTTTGTATTTTACATGTAATTATAAATGCCAACTTATAATTACCAAATATCTTAGCTTGTAAAATGTGCTTATCTAAATCTGTACAGTTAAGGAATAAAATCAGAATGTGAACAAGATAAAAGAAAATATGATAAAAATTTACATTAATATCTATATGTTTTTCACTATTTTGTTCAGTTTTACATCTGTTGATGGAAACTACCACACTTTAGGCAACCACACTTTAGTGCCTTGCTCCAATATTTTTGTCCTAATATTAACAGTTCCTATAATTGCACACTTTTCCTGAGCTAGAAGCTTAGTGCTTACCTAATCCAGAAACTTGAGATGAATTTTGCTTTTTATAAGGCTTTTGAACAGACCTTGCTCTAGAGTACCCATTAGATATTAAAGTTACCTTGTTTCCAGGGGAGAAACCAAGGGTATTTTCATTTTGCTATAAATAAATAAGTATACTGATGTAGGGATGCGTATTTCATGTCATAGAAACAGAAGGGTAACTTTAAATCTCCCAGTTTCCGTCGACCAGTGGAGCTCTGTGCCATCCGGGAAAAGCTGGAGTGCTCTGGAGCTGCGGTCATAACCCGTCCGCCAACTCCCACTCACTATTCGCCAGCCTCGGTCAGCAGTCCAAGGAGAGAGCTGGATCACTACCCTGCCTCCTGACTAAGTTACATTTTCAATAAGCTTGTTCAAACAAACTACCAAACCATTTTAGCTGAAACCTTCAAAATAAATTCAACTGAGGCAAAGTCCTGGCACAGACAATTTCAGCCTAATGGCTTGAAGTTTGGCAAAGATGAAAATAGCATAGAAGAGAACATTAGGCATGCTTCTAAACGGGACTAAAAAGCCTGAAGTCTAGAGCAAATAGCCAAACAAGCAGCTTCATCAATATGAACATCCAATATTGATTTAATCGATAGTTCTTCTTGTCCTCCCCACACTCACATTTCTTTTCAGACTTGTGTCTTTTTTGACATAGCACCAGCGGCAGGATGAACCTTTTGAATGCAATACAGAGCTAAGCTCAATGATTGACCTTAATAATTCTTAGAATAATTTTTCTCCAATATTTCTTTTTGTATGATTTTTTGAAGCTTTGTTGTTGTGGTTTGTTTGTTTGTTTGTTTATTCAAGTGAAAGATTGAAAGATTCTGACAGACAAATGACTGTAAATACTGGGTTAGTAAGATGAATGCTGTCTTTATAAAGTCTTCAGAAACCTAACATTACTGCTGTGTATTTTCACATTTTAGTTGCCTCTAGTCAGTGCTTGGAAAGCTGCCACTCCCTCTTGGTTGTTGCTGTGGATAGGAGTCTAAGTGAAAATAAAGTTATCAGGCTGCTGGGTAGGATGTTAATTAAATATCACGACCTACCACACAGCCTAAGGAAAACTGAGCCTTGTGGTAGGGCAAGTATAAATCTAAGCGTACTGTCTCCAAAGAAATTAAATGGCTTCAATTTACAATGAATGAAGGGCCTTTTTCTAATAGATAAATTGTTTTACTATTTAATCCATAGTGCACTGTGGGATTTTATGCCTGGCGTGGCAGATATTTATGACACGTATATCTCTTTGCTCTCAGGTTTGGGGGATGGGTCACACTATCTCAGGTCATGGAGTCCCTTTAGCCAATCCTAAATACAACAGTCTGACCACATAAAGACTGGAGAGATTTTGATGGACTTGAAACAAATATCTTCGTAGGTTTTATGTCAGTTCTCGCTTAAAGATAGAACTTAAAATAAAACATACAATTTTAAAAGAAAACTATTTCATACCTTTGTTTCTGCAAAGATCAGACAAACAATTGTTTAGTCATTTTAACCACTTCCATTATGATAAAAAAATGGGAGTGCAAGAAATCAAAACAAAATGGAAGTTCAGGATGTTCACATTCATAATGGAATAAATCTTGTTTTGTCATAGCAAGCTAAACCTACCACCTTGAAAATCTGAATACATACACATATATACACATAAGGTATATGTATATATGAAAATATAAATAAATGATTTTTAAAACATAACTTATTAAAGAATGACTGACGGAGCACAGAATTAAAATAGACATCTGTGTACCTGGGAAGCAGTTTGATTAAAACTGAAAAATATAAGACTCATATTTTAGTTGTGAAAATGCTCTCAGATCCATTTTAACATTAATCTACCCTCATAGTACTTAATCATCCAGATTTATTTCTTTTCACTTATTCTTTTATATTCTTGATGGCTTTGGTGGCTTTACATTAACCTACTATGACTAGAAAAAAAAATCAGACTCTTCTCCTAGTTTAGCCAAGCAGAAGTACCATGCTGTGCCACACTTCAAGATCTCTGATTTATGGACAACCTAAACCACTAAAGATAAGCATTGGATGCAGCTACGTTCAAGTACGATAAAAAAGAGCAATTAAATGACTGAGCAGGAGCTGAAAGCTACTATTCAAAGCATCAGGTGCAAAGGCAAGAAGAATCAGAAGTGAGGCCACATGGTTGCCATAGGTCTGAGTACAAACGGCAGCTGATTGGGGCATATTTGCAAATTTGCAAGGTTCAAAAAGCCAGAAGCAGGCAAGAGAAGCATCAGTGAACATTTCACTGGAATGGAGTAATTTCCTTTGGGTGTAGTGTTTATTGTCAAGCCAGAGTCAGGTTTCTGGGCAAGAAAACTGGTTTCACCTATTAGCTTCTCTGGGATGTAGAGAAACAAAACAGGGTCCATTTTCTGCAGCAAAACAGAAAGCCACCCCATAAATACCTGGTTCATCCCATCAGTGTGTTCTCTGAATGGACTCAGCCTAGCAAGGTCTTGAATAGTCTCTGATCACCCCAGTTACTAAGAATAGGCTCCAGCCTATGTTGTGGTAGGGCTGGAAGTTGGAAGCTGATGGCACTGAAACTCATAGTGCAGTCAGTGCAGAGGACTGACTGAAGGGGCATCAGCAGGACTGGGGTTCTCATACCTGGAAGGTACCACTGTAGTGTGATTCTTTCTAACAGCTGTCAAGGGCTTCTCCCTGGAGCGATCAGAGTGAATTTATGAGGCATTTGGACTCAAGGATTTACTAAGCTGATTTCAAACAGCTGCAAATGAAGGAAGTTGCCTCGGTGTCACCCGGTAAGGGAAGAGGTCTCACAACAGCTGAGATTTTCTAGGAGACACTCTCGGGTTGTGTCTTCAGAGGCTTTGGGGCAGGCTGTCATCTGGTGTAAGTTGTTGGACTTCCACAGTCAGCAGACGTTTGTCAAATTTACACCACCACAGAAGCCTTTTCTCCAGTGACAATTCAGAATAGCTTGGCCTGCGGTGTGTTAGGAGGCGACTGGGTTGGCCTCTGGGGAGACCTCTGAATGCAGCTCTTGCTTTAGATTCAGGAAAGTTTCTTTGAGGTTTGTATTAATGCTGCCACCAGGACAACTGTGTTTGACTTCATGTTCACCTTTAAAGTCAAAGTCAGGATTTCTAAGACAGCAGAAAAGTGGCAGGATCTTTTAATATCCGACAGAGAGGATGACTTAACAGCTGCCAAGTAAGAGCAGTTGACATTGCTTGGGAACAGGAGCAAACATCACTTTTGCTCATTCCTCCTACTTCCATCAGCAGACTGACTATAATAAATATAGTGGTAAGAAACAAACGGTCTCCCCCGCTGCTTTACTAGAAACTGGAGTGTCAAGTCTTCCTCTTACGGATAAAAAATAGAGTGGGCAGGATGTGACAGGATTTCTAAAATAAGCTGTGCAGAAGGTAGAGTGCCCTTATAACCAGGATGTGAGCAAGAGGGTGGATATTATCCAGGAGGTTCATGGCGGAGCTGTGGAAGCCTCTGAGGAGGAGTGGGAAAAGTAAAAACACCCCTGCTCTGTATGGAGAAGTAGTATTTAGAGTACCACTCAGAGGAGCGTTTGTGGTTTCTGAGGTCTGCTGAGGCAGTAGCTGGATGTGTATTAGTGTACTATCACGGTAATGGATTATGTTTTAGTTCCACGTAATGTGCCCAATCCCATGTAACGCAAGGACGCAGATGGGTTCCTGCACCAAGCAGCAAGTTGTTTCATGTTTTTAGGACACTCTGAGCAGCAGTGTGGCTCCTCACTGTACATGGTGAGGGATTTACATTGTGTAGGCAGCCCGGTGCCTCTCCTATCCCGGGACCTCCCTTGGGAGGAAGGATTCCTCTTGAGAAGAAGGAAGAAGAGGAGGAAACCTTTTTCTCCATCCCAAGGAAATCTCCCTGTCAATAGAGAAGAATGGGATTCCCTGGCTTCATCCATTAATTAAGGCAGACTGAAGCCAGACAAGGAAAAAACCTGGGGCAGCTTCATTCTAAGACAGATCTTCAGCTTGTACAAATGTTCAGATTTGACTTATTTCATATGAGTTGTGGCAATTTATAAAAGCAATAGAAACATCTGTACCCACAAGAAGAATCTCATTCTTTGTTCTCTTACCTACACCTCAAGGCAAGCTGCAATCTTTGCTAGAAAGGATCACACAAGAAAACTCTGCCCTCAAAGACCTGTGATATCTGGATGGCAGATTGCTGTGCAGCACCCGGGAGGACTTTAGGAGAGACAGTGCTGGCAACCCCAGAGCATGCTGAAAAAGAAGTGACTGGGGAGAAAAAAAGTATCTATCTGCTATCAGGCAGACAGCATGGTGACAGTGATGTTGACATGAAGTGTTTTTACTGAAACTGTGATGACTACGGGCAGAGCAGATAGTTCGTTCCTAATGTTGCAGTCCTGTGCAAAACTTTATTTGCTCTAAATACATTAAAAAAAAAATCCAAAAGAAAATGTGAGCAGGAATGCTTAATCAGTGGAAATCTATGGATCCCATCAGATATTTTTGGCAAATTGAAACATAGCAAAAGATGGTACAGTCTTGATGAATTACACAGACTTAAGTGTATTTATTGCTAAAACTACCAAAATCACAGAGCAGAGAATTCCAATGGTTAAAGTGCTATTCCAGTATTAAGAGAGTTTGGAAAAATGCTCATGTACAACACAGGAAACTGGCAGCAGGGACCTAATGTAATTTGTACGAATTCAAGTATTTCATGACAGTTTAGAGAAGCAGTGATACTCAGGCATCCCAATTCAAACATAACTATAGCAAAAAAAGATTTTCCCTGTGGGTGTGGTGCTAGGAACTGCTCAGTGATCCTTCGTGCTGTCAGACATATCCCATGTATGAGTCAGAAAAGAGCCTTATAGCCAGTTTCTGCAATGTGTTATTCAGCTAAAGAGAGGAGATATTAGGTCAGGTAGCAAAGGACACCTGTATAGTTGAATGAAGAAGTTATATTCATTCTTTAGCACAACAAAATACCTGAACTCCTCAGTGATGCAGATATTCAAAAATAAAAATGCTATACTCATGTCCACGATAAAAAGAAAGGCTACCTTTCAACACTTTTTTTGCACTGCATGAGGAAGAAATGGAAGGTATAACACACAGTGAAAGCATACAGCTAAAATCATTTCTTTTATTACTTATTGGTTGAAGCTGGGGTGAGTGATTGGTAAAATGATCTTTAGACACATATTTCAGAGAGTTTTTAGTCAACTACTAAGCAAGCCAGCAGATTTGGAGCCAGTGATTAAATTACTGAGGGCTTTTGTTTTGAAGTACGTTTTCCTCAATATATCTTTCAGGGCTAGCCATGTGCCTAGGGGTTTGTAACCAAACTGTGATTCTCCTTCTTGCTTTCAGAGGTCTCATTACAGGCTGCTGGCACCAGCAGCCAGCTCCCTGCTTATTTCGGATGACCACATCACTCAGCAGAGGCTGAACAGAGCAGACAAGTGAGTCAGTGAGTAGGTCACAAGAAATGAAAAATGTGTGTTTCTTTCTTGAAGGTGAAAGATTTTATTTGTTATAAAATAGTCGAGGGCTATGGTTCCTTTGAGCCAGGGAAGTCATCAGAGCTCAAACAATTCTCTGAATAGATATTGCTCATGTGGTCCAAAGTCAGGCTTTGGAAGGCAGCAGGGCATAATGTAGAGTTTTTGTTTATTATTTTCTGAGACATGGGATGCACAAAAAATCACTGTTTCAGGTTCTCAGTTGGAGGCATTTGTGCAGCTCTCTTGGCTTCCTTATTATTCAGACAGTAGATTTATGAGTAGTGATTTAACTGTGGAGGACTTTTGTTTTGTCGACATATTGTGGTTTATTCCTATTATTTGGTCACTCTTCTCCTGGAACTATTCTAAGAAAAATATTGTTTTTTTCCTCTTTCCTTCTAAACTACTTAAATATTTTTCTATCCTGAAAATGTTAATACGTGCTTACTAAATATGATGCTCAGTTCCTCAAACCAAAGGACGAGCTGAGGTCAGTGAAGCTTGCACTGGCTGAGGATATAGCTTCTGACTTTTAAAAACAGACAAAAGGAAATGCCGTCCAAAGCTGACTTCTCTATTACAGTGCTTCAGCCTATGTGAAATGCTTTGAGGACATGATATTGTGATTTTTTTTTTCCAGAGGATCAAATGCAAGAAATAAATAGGCATGCAAAGTCTGCTTCCCAGGTTATTCGGGTTTCGGAGCTCTGTTGTGTCCTGCTGCAGAGTCTTTCCTTTTGCTTTGGTAAAACATCAGAGTGTAGAGGGTGACCCTGTGCACTTGTTTCAGATGAGTGTAAACAGAAGATGATATTACTTGTCTGAATGAAGTGGACTATCCCATGGAGGAGAATAATAGCTGTCTCCTAGCACTGTTTTTTTCTCAAAAAGACTAGTGAGAACTTAAAAGTCGAAAGACCCAAAGAAGAGGGTGAAAGTTGATTACTTTAAGGATTAAACTGTTACCCTGGTGAAGTCAGCAAATACTGTTTCTAAGCAATGATTTCAGCGTCTCTTGAGCACTATGAATCTGAACCATGTGATTGGGAATGTATTCCTTACAATATAAATATAATTTTATTAGTTTTTAAAAGTGTTATTTGGTGTTTTGACTTCAATAAAATACATTCTGGAGTGGTGCATAAAAATCAGCTCTAATAAGGAATTTATTCTGCATATGTGTTTTTAAAATATGTAAAAGGCTAGAAGTATGCCATTAAAAATTAAAAAACTCTTAAATTTGCATTTTAATTGCAAAGAATGTCTCCTGCTAAACATGTATTAGCATTTGGTGTTGATTTTTCACACTTACCCTTCATTGAAATACCATGAAAGAGGCAGAGGAAAGCACTGATGCTCTGGTATGTGCTAGTTAGGTGGGGAGCTATTTTTCATGGAGTTGCTTGTTATTTCATCAAGAAAGTAGGTAGATATTAAAGGTTGCCCAGATGGTTTATATATTACTATAATAATCTTGTTCATAGAAACTCTCACAAAGAAAATAATTTTTCATAAACATACTGTGATCCCCTTAAAGCAGTGGGTGTTTTAAGTCAAAATCCCATAATGGCTATGACCTTTAACCCTGATGTAACTGTTTCTATCCTAGCTACTAAAGGGGCTGCTCATGAAAGGCCATCAAATACAGAAGTAAATGCAAAGGTTAACAAAGTTAGTGGACCAAACAAACTTGATACTGAGAATGAACTTTCACATGTAGCAAGAAAATAAACACCACTCTCCCAGACTGATCTACACAGGAGGTTTGAGATGCCAAAATATTAAATGTTATTAAGCGCATAATCTCTATTTTACAGATAAGTGTTTACTCTTGGGGTTACCATCCTTTCATATTGATAAAATGTCTTCATTCAAATTAAAAAAAAAAAAAGTTCATGCACCAGTATGTTTTCAGTGAGGGCCTTTTTGCTTCAAACTCCAGGACTGCATTGGTAATTGGTTTGGGGTAGGGCAGGACTGCACTGGTATGTACAAATCTTATGTAGCTTTTTGGGGTGGCCCAATTAACACATCATTTCAAGAACATCATTTTAAAATGCCCCCTGCATGATCTTTTGCATCACATCGTGCTTCAGGAGCCTGATTTGTTAAGGGATGGCTATTTTTCTCAAATTTGTAGTCTTCCATTTCTCCACCACAGATGAGTAAAACTTTACTTATAACTTCACTGCATTATCTACTGTGGCAGCCTTTCCTCCTTCAGAAACTATGTAATGCTTTGCTAGTTGAATTCAGCAGGGCAGGACTTTTTAGTTATTAAGCACCAAGAAAACTGTCAAAGCAATAGACTTACTCAAGTTTGGTCTGTGTGCATATGCAAAAGTAGCTAACAAAAATATTCTTTGTCTTATTAGCAAAATTCGCAGTATCTGTGGTCTTGGGGGAGCACAAACAAGCCGTTTCTACACATATGGCAACATGGCGTTCAACATCCAAAATTTGTTGTCCTACCTGGCACTCTCAAAGGGACATCTGGGACAGCACTGAGATGTCCATGGTGGATCAGCCTCCAGCTGCCCACATCACACTTTGGGATCCAGCCACCTCTGCCGACCCCAGCAAAGCTGCCTCCGCTCAGGCCCTCTTCCTCCTCGGAAAGCAAGATCGCGCCTTCCTGCTCTGTGGAGGGAAGTTTCCTCTTCCCCATCCGGATCCTGTGAACATGCATAAGGCTGCCATGAGGCTAGTCTCAAATGGGAGAACAAAAAAATGCAAGTCCTTTTTACAGGTTTTGTAAAGAAAAACAACAGATTTCCCATTAATTCAATCGACTTGGTATCCTGAGCCCCAGTCAGAAAAGGACATTTCTGGGTCACTGTGAACTAAATAATTCGATGACAAAAAGAAAAAGAAAGGTTTGATTATATATAGAACCTGACAGTCGGGGAAACTATTTCCCTGGTCTACAAAGTCATTTTTCAGGTAGATCAAAAAGAGTTATTTGGTTCTACACAATTTCCAGTTTTAACAACATTAAATACCTTTTCTCCAGTTAGATATCAGTCTTTGAAGATTTTGAAATTGTTATTCCTGTGGGGAGGAGGATATTGAATAATTCCTACCCGTTATGAAACTCAATATTCTCCAGATGGTTATTGAGAGAAGCTTTTATTCTCCATTGTAAAATGGGTTTAAAATATCCTGTGCTGTGATTGACTAAACAAGTCACATGGCTACTGCACACAAGTTTGAACTTCTTTTTCAACTAGATGACCTTGTTAAAACCATAAACAAAAATGGTATTTAAAGGCTGACTTTAAAGCAGCAAGTATAAATCCTAAGTTTATTGTAGTACTGTTTCTGTTATTCGCACTAAAAAGAGAAAAAAATCTGTAAAGGCTATTCTGAGTATGAAATTATACCTTTAATACTGGATTGGTTAAAAGGATATATTTCCATGCTTTTCCACATGGCCAGTCCCCTAACTGTTCCTCCAAACAACTTAACAAAATTATATACCCCACAAGTTAAGAGATGTCAGGTCATATTAAAACTTGAACGGGCAGATTTGAAGAAGTAAAATCCTGCAGTAAAGAGTATGATCTGAGTGATGTTCCGCCCTCTTTTTCGGGAACAAGCCTGGGCCTGAAGGGATCCTAAGCACTAGTCTCCATAAAACTCCCACTTCCTTCAGTGCTCCCGCATTTATTGGCGCTGCAGTGGTACCCAAGGGCTCTACCGAAGAGCCAGCCCCCACATAACATGAGCACCTAGGCCCCGTAAGGCGGATGTTGCCATGTACCAAGGCAAGGCCAAAGCAGCCGGGTTGTCACAGATGGCCAAGCTCTCTGGCCACGCAGGCCGGTGCGAGGAAGGAAATGGCATTTCTCGCCCGCCGGGCTGCTAAGGCTCCCCGACACCTCCTGCCGTCAGCGGCCGGGCGGCTGGGCCTCTCCGGGCCTGAGGCAGTTCCCCCGCCCTGCCACCACTTCTCCCGTTCTACAGACCGAGACTGGAGCTCAACCCTAACCAAATACACGAAGAAGAAACAAGGAGAAAACAAAAAGAAACACAAAAGAAACAAAGGAGTTCCACAGAAGAAGAAAAATTATTCCCAAAGCCTCTGCTCCCTTAACAGTGCTTCCACTGCACCGTCTGCTGTACCTAAGGGGAATAACAGCAGACACCTTCTGCTGTTTATCTCCTGCATAATAAAAATTGCTTAGCCAAATTCATTTTTCTGTATTTTTCATCTCAGTCTCTGGCGCGGTGTTCCTGTATTTTCTCCCACCACAAGCGGCAGCTTTTCAAAACGACTAAAGTCTCGGTTTACACCATCCATCACCTCTCTCCAAATAAGCACCATTCCAGTCAGGTTAGCACCATTCTCCGTCGCGGTTAAACATACAAGTGCGTGTGGATTTCTTTTTTGGGTAACAGGCTACAAAGGTAACGTATAAGGGAAAAGATTGTACAAGTATAGTATGTATTTTAAGCACTGAGAAAAATTTGGGGGCTTTCTCCTGAAGATGAATGAAACCTTGTCATTTCCTCTCATGGGAACCAGCACTTTTCTCCATTGCTTTTCCATGACATACAGGTTACGATGACAAAAAGATTAGAGATTAGTGTTAACAAAAGCAGCTCCAGTACAAAGCATTCTGATGAGAAATACATATTCAGGCATTTGTATTTCTCTAGAAATATATTTTCATGAAAGGGGAACAAGAAGGCACATGAAGTGGTTGAATCTGGTATTACACTTAAAATGAGACTGATGAGATTTTTTTTAAGCCTCTTTATTTTTTTTCCTCTTGAGCATAGATTCCTGTTATGACTTAGCTCATCTCAGTTATCGAGAGGGTTTTTTTTTTTTTTTTTTTTAATGTGTCTGGGTTTCAGAGATTCAGTGTAATATTGCTAAAAGTCTTAGTAAAAACCCCAGGATTAGCAGGGTATTTGAACACCTGCAAAGTTCATTTAATGACTGGAATAGCAAATGTGGCAAAATTCAAAATACATTTAACATATCTGCAGTTTAAATATTAACCACAGCTGCTTAACACTGTTCAAGAGGCTTGGAATGTACATATTTTTTACATCCCAAGGAATAGCTATGATTGATGTCCTTTCACGTCAACAATTTTGATTTGCTGAAAGACACAATCAAAAATACATCAGAAGAGTGAAAGCTTTGGAAGAGCTGCCAAGCCAACAAGCTTCTTCATAAAAATAATAATAAAAAAAGTTTGACATACTTTTGAAACCTAATTGAGTTTAATAGGGAGTTGGTAGAGAAACAGAAAGAGAAGATAAAAAGAATAAATTAATAAAGGTAGCAAAAATGAGAGAAAATGGTTTATTATTTTATCGGATATATTCAGATTGATAATTTGTTCTCAATTTCAACCATGTGGAAATCTAACAGATGTTTCATACACAACTATGAACACTGGATGTACAGATATTTTACTGTCCTCCCACAGCCAGATTTTTCAATGGATCATTCACAAAAGTTTTGGAGAAATACACTTTTATATGATTATTGGCACTGATAATATAATTTTCCATAGTAGACTCAATGAGTAAGCCAGATCCACTACATTCACTTTTCATTCTCATTTTGCAGAACTGGTTCTCCTCGTATTTATACTAGCTGGGACTCCTATATATCAGTGTATTTCATGTTAGCTGCTCTTGATTTATTTGGAGAAAGTAAAGCTTTCTGTTCTATTATTTTCAAACATTTCTTTTTCAGTAGAGATTTTTGTTTGGTTTTCAGCCAGTTCCAGTACTAAACAAAAGTACCATTAAGCACAAATTCTTTAATATTGGATTTTCCAGAAACTTTAGTCTTCATCTTTTAATGGTTACTGGAGCAATAGACAGGAGTGGAAGGCCTGCAATATACATGCTGCTCTTCCTTTTTTTTTTCATAGAACTTTCACAATTCTTTATTAATTAATAAAAGCTATAGATTTTCTCCTGAATTTACTGGCAACCAGCATACACATCTTGAATGTGAAAGCCTATACATCTTTAGATGTGAATCATCAAACCATCACTTAGAAGAAGCATGCATGAACAAATAAGAATATAAGCAGCAGAAAGACTGAAGTACTTTGTGTGATCTTTATTACCTAAAATATCTCTACTGTGGAGGCCACTTCAGGTTGTTTTGCTCTTTCTTTGACCTAAGTAAGGCCTGAGATAAAAATCTTCATCTCTCTCTATATTGAACCAGAATGCTGCATTCTATTTTAACGGGTCTGATCTAGATAGATACCTTCATTCATAGGCACTTGCTTAACTATGGCAGCATATTGAGAAATTCAGTCTCTAAAAAAGCTGAAAAAGCTCTAGACATTTCAAAACTCAGCTTCCCCAGAGATTAGTAACACAGGTGGCTTACCCCCACATGCCATTCACTGTTTCCCCCATTGAATATAATGGCCAGATCAATGTTACTATTCTGATATTCAAACCCCAGTATGGATTTGGCTACATTTATATGACAGATCAACGCTTCCCTGGAGAATGTGACTTCCCATGAACAACTATGTTGTCCTGGAACGACTAAATTGTCCACATTCCAGAGAGGTGTTTGAATGCAAATTTTAAGGAAACAAAAAAACACACTTCAGAATAAAACAGAACAAAATACAAAAAAAAAAAAAATGGTGTGATGTACTTTTATTTAGTAAAATCTGGATCAGATAAAGTGTTGAGCAATTTGGCTTGAAGTATTAAAAAGTATAGCCAAAACTTTTTAAATGTAAATATATAGCTTTACTTCAAATATGCCACTCAAGTATGTGCTTAATTACTTTTTCCAGGTTCCCTTTTTTGCCAGCATCTTGAAGAATCAAGCTTTATATTCTTATTTTATACACAAAAATAAGCAGATGCCAAACATACCCATCTAATTTAAAGAGCAACTAAGCCTTTTGGGGAGAATAAGAGAAAGACATATATAATATTTAAAATTTTCATTGATATTTTAATATACTTTAGAGCTGCTTGGATGGTGATAGATAAATATTATTTACTCTTTCTCTACAAATTTTATAGGGGTTTTCTTTTGTGTAATAAGATAACTTAATAATATGCCAATGCTTTCTAATTTTTCACGACACAAATGTATTGAAAATTGATACTTTCCATACGTTTATGTAAGGCAAATATACATTTTCAAGAGTGAGAATTTCAGCTACATTACTAAGTTAGTAATGCATATTCTTATTAAAATATAGGAATAAATCATAAGTTTTTTATTAATAATCACCGAAAACAACAATTATAAATTCCTGTCTAAGCACATGTATTTTCACTATTTCTGCCACTTCTGTTTGAGCTACAGCATGCTGCCTAAGTAGAGCTATTGTTGCCTTTGCTCATATCAATGACACTCACGGAATCTGTAATTTTTGGCCCTAAATATGATACACATGTCTAAAAGATCAAGGGAATCAATTAGAGTAGCAAGTTACTCTTGGTGATTTAGTCTGAAATCAGGTATCCAACTATTAAATTATACGTTAACTGTAATCAGGTTATTCCCTTACTTTTAGAGCTTGAGCCCATTAGTAGACATTTTTTGTATGTAATTGTCTTATTTTGTTTTGAAGCTCAGTCTCTGAAGCTCTATTGGACTGAATCATCCCACCAGTCACCTTCTAGATAAAAATGTGCAAGTGCCACAATCTGGAACTAATTGTCCAGACAACATCTGGAGGTCCTGTTCTTTGGTAGAAGCTGCAGTAATCCTGTGGCTCTCAGAGTAGAAGTGGCATTTTACTCTATCCTTTAGCTCTTAAAATATTTCATAAATGCTTCAAAACTTTTCTGAATATTTCTGCCAGCTGGAGGCACTGAAAAGATCACGATGCCTATAAACACTTGCATATCAATGTGCAGTATAGCCTATCTCAGGCTGTCCGGTATTGTTCAAAATGTTCAAAAAGCTGGACAGGGCACTCGATAGCTGTATGGGAATGAGAGCAGCGTAGGAGAAACTTCCAGCACCTAGCTGCAAAGTTATTCCGAGGGAATGCTTCTTTAAACCTATTTTTAGCACATGTTGGTCTCAGGCAAAATGTGGCAGTTCTGTGGGTGACTGGTCCTGCCACAAGAACGCAACCCTAACTACATCCTGTATTATGGTATGTGAGGAACCCACACAAAAATGGTGCTCTTCTCCAAATCCTGGACTTCCGATTCATTCAACAGGCCATTAATTTTTCTTCAAGAAAATGCTTTATAGGAATGGGTTGGGCCATTAATAAATACCTTACACTACAGGTTTCCAACTTCTATGGTTTCAGCTGCTTAAGAATCATGATGAGAAAGCAGCTAAGAACAATGAATGGAAAACTTCAGAAGAAAATGAAGACCTCAGAATTTCTAGTATTATGTTTTTGGTTCAGGGATTGATTACTTTGGAGAGAAATATATTCACGCCAGGAAAAGATAAACCATGATCTTTTCTCCCCAGCACCTCAATAGTACATAACAATTTGTAGCTTTTCTAAGGCTTACAGACTCACAGACTGCTTATTATTTCTGAGTGGAACATAGAGAACTTAAGTCAGTGCCCACCATAAAGCTTTGCATTTCCTTTAATGTGTTTTTGACTGGCCCCTTAATGGTCAGAGGAAAAGTCTTTTCTGTTGTACCATCTACTCATATTTCAATTTTTGAATGCTTAAAACTCGATCAGAGAGAGTTTTAGAACAGAGGTATAGAGTGAGAAATTCTTCTCTGTGAGAAATAAGGTCTAAGGTGTGTAAAAAATAACACAAGTGACTCTCAACTATGAATTTCTCAGATACAAAAATGCCAGAATCATTTGCATCCAGACTTTCAGGAACTCAAAATGAAACACTACAGTCCAAAACGTGAATTTCTAAGAAATTTTGTCTGTTGGAAAATTGGCTTCTACAACAGAAATAATATCAAATATTTTCTAAATAATAATAGCAACTGCTACTTATGTTGCTTTCCTAGCAATAAAATGTTTAAAGAGCACTTAGTCATATTGAAACACAAATATGTTTCAGTTAAAAAACAAAATGCATATGTTGAAATTTCCTTTTCCCTTGCATAGGTTTATATAATTAAGTCTGTCCAGAAATAAATGTCTTAGAAGAGTATTGTCATTGTTTATTTAAGCTTTTTGCCATTTCATTTTTTTTCCATTTACGTGCCATCAGGCCGAATGCTGCCCTCACTCATGAAGGTTTAAATCAAGAATTACTATATGGATATCTGCCACATTAAAGTCTGCTCCAGAGACTAGAGAAAACACTGGGATCTCTCCGAGATGGATAGGCAAAGGCGCTTTTGACATTTAGCACCAATCTTAAGCAAAAATTTTCTCTGTTGTTATTACTTAATCACTTATGAATGGATTTACCATCCACATTGACAGTAGTCGCTATTCCATTAACCAGATTGCAGTTTTCATATTCACATATTTTCTCCTGCTTCCTCCAAAGCTCTTCCATGTTTTTGTGGAAGCCAACTTTCTTATCCTACATTCTCATGGCAATTAATCTCTGTGAACACTGACCCCTACCACAACCCTACCTGTAGTTACATCCAGACTGAAGATAAATCTAAAACGCCTCATGGGAAAAAAAAAGTGAATTTGAAATCTCTAAAGACTTTTAAATGATTCTATAAGATAAATTACATTAGAATGAGCCCTGAAAGTTTAAATAAAGAAATAAATTAAGTTTCCTGAAAATGCTTTAAAAGTGTTCGTAAGGACTATGAGATCAGTACCATTTAATCCATTTCAGTATTACATCCTAACTAATGCTTAGGCACATTCAGATTCTCAGCTTCGTCTCTTCTTTTTTTTTTCTAAAGCAGAAATATGACTGAGTTCTTTTCCAGCATATTCAAGGGGAAAGTCAAGTTAAGAATTTTCCACTTCTACTGTGAACAATAAAAGACTTCCTACTCATGTGATCTGAAGGCCGGGAACAGTTTGTGTTTACTCATTATTTCACTTCTACTGGCATCCTCGCTTTACACTAAGCATGCTCTTTTTTTTTTTTTTTTAACCATTGTTATCTGGTAATTTCTATATTTGTCTTATGAATTCTGGAAGACTTCTCTAATGCCTAGTTATTGGGATGTTTCCCATTATTATATTATAGGTTTGCATGTATTGAAATATTCAGATACAAGGACTTTACCTCTCATGTTTTGGACTTAAATTAAGCATTAAAGAAATGAATAGCAACTTCTTCTGTCCAATATATTCTTGAGATGGGTTAAACCCCCTAGTTTACCAGTCGAAAAAAAAAATAGGAAAAAGAAAAATAAATAAATAAAGATTGATTAAAAAAGAACTTCTAATATAAAAATGAAATATAAAACTGAGGCATTTAATGTCTTATTTCTTAGCAGGAACAGTATTTCAATGATACCTTGAATTTAGCTCCACTCTATTTGGCAAACACCCATTACTTCACTTTATTCAAACTTTTTCCAAGTAAGCTGGTTTGTAAGACTAATAGAGCAAGGGCTTACTAGAAACACACATTCTGAAAATATGATTTTCACTTTAACTGTTCCTATTAAGTGCACATTATGTTCTTTTCCTTTACTGAGCACAGACCACACAGGGAATATTCTCAGGGGTTTCAGTGCTATGTACTTGGCTCCCAGAGAGTAGCTGTGCTGCCTATGAGTGTGCTGCAGTGCAGGCAAGAGCTGTAAGAGGTTCTATTCATGCTCTGAGTCTTTTATTAGGATTCTATATGGCAATCAGAGTGAGTGGATTGCAAGTCTGAATAAAGTGCAACTTTTTCAAAGACCAAGGTGGCGATCAAGCAAGGTAGAGGCTATATAGCCTCTCGCAAGACTCATGTCTGAGAAGAGCTAAGCAAGTTAAGCCAGTTAAATGGAACAACATTAACATACAGTCTCAAGTACAGTTACCAGAAAGAAAAGTTGCTGAAATCCTGAAGAAGTAAATTAAATTGAAAATTGCCTGTTCTGTTGTATTTCATTATGGACAAAACCTCTGATAGGCTTTGTTCATTATGCCACAAATGTTCATTATTTTCGCAGTGCAGTGGGCATGCATTTTCCTCCCCAAGAACTTATTTTTTAGTCTCAGCATTTCCATTTTGACATTAGAAAAATATACAACCAAAATCTATAAGACTTTGATTAAATGTTGATACAGCTGATTCCAACACAGCCAAAGCCAGTGACCATACATGGAATCTAAACAACAGCTAGTAATTACAGTGTCAAAGGCATGTATACACTCTGTGTTATGTTTCATTGTCTGGCATGCAAATATAGACTTGGTTTCCTTTGCACTATTTCCAAAGTATAAAGAAAGCTAACCAGAGAGTTCTGTTTCGTTTACACAAAAGAACAAGGTTCAATCATGTTTGATAAGTTGCAAATTACTGGTAATACCGCAAGTGTTGTTACAGCTGCTAAGAGTGGTCAGGGGGATGTACAAAATACAGCAATGGCATGAATCAAAAGAAAAAGTCTAAACAATTTTGAATGATAGTGTATAATACTTCTAACTTTAACTTGGTTCGAGGGCTTGTCAGCAACATCTCAGGCAGTGGTGAGATACACAAAATAAGTTGCCACGTATGTATGCAGTATTCTGTGCTCCAGAAGACTTCTCATTGACTTTCCTAAACCAGTAAAGAAAAAAAAAGACATAAAGAAGAAATAAAACTCCTGTGACACAGAGGTCCCCTACACATTTGACAAGTGCAATAAAAACGTCTTCATCATAGCATTTTGCTTGTGGAGGGTTTCACAGATGAATAGATGCTTTTCTCTAAAAAGCTGTATTTATCACAAACTTCAGGTTGAACCTGTTTGCTTTCTGCACATCATGGATGTTGGAAGCCTCACTTGAGATGAAATGGGTCTCAGAAAAGAGGTTTGATTTGGAAGGCTATTGTATAAAAGGTACATGCAAAGAGAGTCCAAGATTTGCCCTTTTTACATCTTCACACTTTCTTGACAGAGCAGATGAAGGTTCTCTTGTGCAGCAAAAACCTGAACTAATTAGTATGTTGTTCTAATTCTCTGAAAAATACTTTAGGATTAAAGCAACTGGAGACTGGAACAGCCTTTAGGAATGCTCTTGATCATGGGGCAGAGGAAGTACTGCTCGGTGGGCCACGCTGACCATTTCCTCGCAAAGTGAACTGGCATCTCTGAACATGTGAGGTCCTTTTCTGAAATATTTGATGGCTATTGGAGAGAAGCATTAATTACCAGGGAACCAGGGAAGGATCTCTCTCTACATATGCAATACTGTGCAGTTCTTGTCTTTTACATTTGAACAATTTGTTATTATGATTAGGTGTTTGTATTTTCTAAAATTAACAATAATATGAAGTTATCAACAAAAATACATGCCTACCTATATAAGACTATATATGACTATAAAACTTCATCTAATGCTGCAGAAAAAGAAAAAAATCAGGGGAAAACTAAACAAAGGCAGCATGCAATACCATAATGTGCTCCGTGTATTGCTAATATATCCCCAAAATATAGCATATTATTGATCTTTCAGTAGTGCCTAAGGGCAACTAGACTGGAACATGTTCTATTTTGTGTTCTAAAGTGTATATGTAAGGTAGACTTTTTAGATTAAAGAAGTATTTTGGCTTCTACTGTTTATTTTGTACACTTTCCTTACGCATCTATGTGCTTTGTATATGCACTGTCTGTGTCTCTCAGGGTTACTGCAAGCAAAAAAAAATGCACTAAGGATGATCTCAAAAATGCATCTGTAGAAAATTTGGAGAGAGGGAGTGAGTGAGAGAAGAAGGAGGGAGATAGAGAGAAAAGGACTGAAAAAGGAAGGGAGGGAGGAAAGAAAAGCAGCAATTCTAAGCAGTATCCTTAGGAAAAGGCTGTATTTACATCAAAACCTTTACAGAGTAAAAGTTTCTGAGATCTGTTCCTGGAAGTTAAATAGGTGAAGGTCAAAATGATTTCTGCCTTGACAAACTGACATTTCAGATCCAATTCAACTGTTGTTTCCAAAGACCCAATTCTGGATTTTGGATATCTCATGATTTTTAAGGTAATCTTAAAACTGAGGGAAAAGATGTTAGGGAGATTCTGGGTTCAAATTATGCGTGGTTGGCAATAGAGTGAATGCTTCCCAAGTGTGCTGAGTATACTTAGTACATCAGATGACCGTCACATTCATAAACCCACAAATAATTACAATACACAAGACTCTGCATTTTTAGGTAAACCATTTCTGTACTCCTACCTCTTCAGTCAGGATGTGCTCCACAATTAGAGCAGCTTGCACTGGGTTAGCCCCTTGGGAAAGTTCTAATTTACAAAACTCTGTTTAGAAAAATCAAATCTATTTAAAGACATTACATTATAAACATAAACTCCCTAATGAGCTGTAGTGAAATGGCTCTAGGCTATAACTTGCGAAGTTCAAATGCTTTAGCTGTTTTTCTGCCGTGTATTATTTTCATTTAATCTGCATCACAAGGACTGTAAAGAGTCCAGCTGTTCAAAGTGAGTCTTAAAGTTTCCAGCCAAATGCAAGGCTTGTTCAATTGTTCCTCTTTTTACGGTGTTTGGTTAAAAACTTATTAATTTATAGATCAAATGTTTCCTAAGGTTACAAAAAAAAAAAGTCAACATTTCTAGTAAAAATACAGATGTTAAAAAAATGAACTTTAAAAAATAGTGAATTAGAGTTCTCAGCATCACAGGAAAGAGTAAAGAAAAGGAGAAAAAAGGAGAAAAAAAATCTACTAGTAACATTAACCTGAATGTATATTGGTATAGTGGAGTGGGTTACACATTTAAGCTTGTACCTTCACCTCCTTTGGAACACAGTCACTGACCAGTGATAGAACCTGAGGACATGGTTATGTTTTCTCCTACCCACTGATATATCTCTTGGCTGCAGCAGAGAGATCTAAAAGAGGGTAATCATTTCCTGTCAGTTTATGGGAAATATGGTCTCTGTGTACAGCAGTTAGCTCCTCCTGTGCTGAGCCCTCTTTCTAGAGACGTTTTAAGAAGTCCCATCATCATCTCTATTTAGAAATAGAGCTAGAGAAAGTTATGAAGACCACACAGATATTACCAGAGTATTAGGTGGAGAACAGATATCAGCCTATTTATGACTAATTGGCATTCCTACCATTCTTTCAGAGGGGACCTTTCTCCTGTTAAATGTAGAGCTTAGTTTGCCCTAAGTTAGCTTTAAGTAATGGAATAGTCACTTTGAGAGGTTTGTTATCTAATTCTATAATAAAAGGTGGAATATAATATCAGCACTTAGTACCATTTGCTTTTTTCAACACTTCTAGTTTCCAGAAAAAAAATCTGTGCCTATTACAGGATTCTATACTCTGGTTTAGTCAAAATAATATCACATATTTTAATATTAAAAAATAATTTTCTTAAATGTGTGAGTGATAAAATCACAACTTCCATGTAGTAATGGAGGATAAATGTTTAAAAAGGCCCATTTAATAGATGAAATGGCATTGCATTCCACGGAAGTGGTCGATTATATTCATATAACTGCTTTCCATTTAAAAAATAACTACTTCAGAAACACTATATACTAGTGGTTCTACTATACTATATGCTATCAAGTATAGATATGAAGATAAAATTTTGATGTTTTCTTTTAGCTTCCTTTTTGATTTGCCCAAATATTTCCTCTGCTTACAATGGGACTCTGTTCCAGAAAAGGTAACATCAATTTGGATGGCAAGATGGAGGGGAGAAAATATGCCACTTGAGGAGGATGTGGGGTAAACAGGTTTGTCCCAGCTTTCAACTCAGCTGGACACCTTGTACCAAGGCTTCATGGCAATGGCAGATATAAGTGTACCGGCATTTAAACTACATGAGGATGGTTTTACATTGCTAGGGCCATGAATGAGGATTAGATCCAAGATATACTGAAACATGTACTCTTTACAAAAGAAATTAACTCATTTCCCTGTTCTTCAGATATTTGCTTTGGTTATTTGCCTACAATTTCATCATGCGGCAGGCACATGCAAAAGCTATTGAGTTCTGGTGACACAAATTCCAGGACTGAATAGACCACAATGATGATTTTGGTGGTCCCATCACAGTCCTTGAGGGAAAAAATAAATAAACTAACAAATTAATTAAAAGGAAAAATCATTTAAAAACCCCAAAATATACAGTTCAAATGAAAAAAAAATGCACTTTTGATGCTGGCAGGCACATTGCATACCAGTACTGACTAGGGGGCCAAATCCTTGGCTATAGCACAAAACCACTCAGTGCAATTCCAGCTACAGGGCACAAAGGTGACTTTAAGCCAAGTTCACTTTCCCCCTCCACTAATACCCAGGACAGCCCTCTACAGACTGATCTCTTGGCATAATTTAAAATAGTCCAAGGGCTCCAAACTCCAGTAAGATGAGCCAGAGAGAGGTGCATGAGAAAACCAGGAGCACCTTAGCATTTGGAACAATCTCTTTCATAATGATTTAAAAATGGAGGATTCATCTACCCACTCCTCCAGTAACTTGCCAAGGAGGAATTATCACAGTTCTACAAGGACAGAGAAGCACAAAAATATTTTAGTACACTTCAGATACAGAGGTCTAGACATTAAGGAGGTTGGATATTATATAATTCTCCTGTCAGAATGATTAAATTCTTGTTTTTAAGAGGCAAATATTCACACTTACCAACATAAAATTGAATTATATACTTTACTGCAGTATAGCACCAAACTATACAAGTTATTTTTAATGAGCTTTCTTGCTTGCATAGATAGAATTTGGTGCTTCTTAATTATCACACCTGACTTTTCCTGTATAAAACGACCCAATGCTCTGTTCCACTGCTATGGTACTTGAGCCTACTCTGGTGTAATGTAACGCAGATCTCAGATAATAGGAGCTTCCAAGACCTGTTTCTAGTTGATGCAAATCACCATAGTTCCACTAAGGTAAATCAGTAATTGAAATCCTTGGCTTATGAGTTGAGCTACAGTGATTTGACCAGGCAATCAGTCTATATTTCTATTTATTTGGTTAGAATCAGGGAGTGCTAATGAGATTATAGCTTGAGATTTAGGAATTGTCTTTTCAGAAAGGGATGCTGAACCGAAGAGAGATGACGCTAACATGACATGCTAACCATATACAATCTCAGTAGAACATGTTGATTCTACCAGTTTAATGAACTGAGACAGAAAACACTAGACAATAGTGGTGGCCACTGTAAAAACAATAAATCTAAAACAGCACGGCATGCAATTGGTCTCTCAGTTGTGTTGTTCTGCAATAACAGAAATGTTAATTCTGTACTTAAATGCACACACAGAAACAAATGTTAAGCACAGACACTTTTCCATGTAATTACACTGCATATTGTTTCTTTCCTGCAATTGGACAAATTTAACCTAACCTTTCAGGAAAAAAAAACAAAGTCGGCTATGCTGTTTCTCATTTACCACCAGGTCTATTGTTTGAAACTCAAAAGAGTGTAGCTCAATCTACTGTCATAGCTGGACATTAGACACGGTGAATAGATCCATCCTCTGCATATTTATTGAGCTCCACTAGAAATGACTAAAAATTATATGAAAGCAGAAAAATCACACCGTTTCTGATGTTTTGATAAAACAAAAAGTAAATGCTTTTGTAACTGGGGAGAATGGGGATTTTAATGTTGCATCTGGGTTAATACTGGAACTGGGAACTGACAATTAAAAAGGCCAAGTAGTCTGTATAGGTTTATCATAGTTGAGAAGCTTGTTACTGAATTCCTGATCTCTCTCTCAGTCTCAGATGGAAATGAGTACACACTTTAAATACCTCTAGGAATGGATAGCAAACTCAATAACACTAAACCTGATTTAGACATGAAAAGGCACTGTATCCAAGCACGGATATGTTTCCTATGATAAATGCTGTACCTAAAGAACAAGAATTTCTATGAAACAATGTACCAGGTTAATGAAAATAACTGCAAGATTTACCATGGGAAAACACTTATGCAGTTCAAACTAGGTGACACAATATGATTTACCTTGGTGGGGTTATGAGTAAATTATCTTCTTTCTTCCCCTACCACCAGCTCTGACTGAGACAGCAAATACCTGAATTATTTTAATGGTCATCACTATTGACTAACCTGATAGTCTTCGATGATGGGATAACCAACTGGATAGATGAGGGGAGAGCGGTGGATGTCATCTATCTTGACTTCACCAAGGCTTTTGAC
>JAWLRI010000169.1:5791069-5830758 GCA_034781795.1 Crypturellus tataupa | reverse complement strand
TGGCCCTGCGTGTGCAGGGGGATTGGACTAGATGACCTCTAGAGGTCCCTTCCAACCTTAGGCATTCTGTGATTCTATGATTCTATGATTGTAGGTCCTCTAAAAGACAGTGGGAGAGCAACTGCACTACAGCTCCCTCTTGGCCTGACTTGAGAAGCACTGTGTTTTGTGGATCTGTTTCTTTGATAATATTTTAAGCTTTTAGCTTAATACTTTTAAACTAAGTAATTTATTGTTTCTCATTGGGTCCGTCAGCAAACTTGCTGACAATAAAAAGCTGTGAGCAGTGGCAGACATGCCAGGCGACTGCATTGCCTCTCAGAGGAATTTCATCGGGCTGGAAAGCTGGGAAGGGAGGAACATCATGAAATTCAAGAAAGGGAAGTGCAAAGCCCTTCACCTGGGGAAGAGCAACTCCATCCAGCAATACATTCTGGGGACTGACTTAGTGGAAAGCGGTTTTGCAGAAAAGAACTTAGGGGTCCTGGTGGACCATAATATGAGCACAAGCCAGTGATATGTCCTTCCAGCAAAGATAACCAACAGCATATTGGGCTGTATTAGGAAAAGCATTGCTAGCAGGTCAAGGGAGGTGATCCTTGCCCTCAGCCCTTGTGAGGCCACATCTGGAATGCTTTGCCCAGTTCTTGACTCCTCAGTATGAGAGACATGGTTTTACTAGAGAGAGTCCAGCAAAGGGCCACTAATATTACTAAGGGAATAGAGCATCTGTCATATGAGAAAAGGCTGAGAAAGCTGATACTGCTTAGATTGAAAAAGAGAAGGTTCACAGGGCCCTTATCAATGTGCCTAAATATGTGAAGGGAGAATAGATAAAAAGGGTGGAGCCAGACTCTTTTCAGTGATGCTCAGTGACAGAATGAGAAGCAGCACAAACTGAAACACAGGAATTTCTGTGTGAAAATATGAAATATATACATTATATATATATATATATTTTTTTTTTCTGTGAGGGTGACCACTGGTATAAGATGCCCAAAGAGGTTGTAGAGTCTCCATCCTGGGAGATATTCAGATATCATCTGAGCATGGTCCTGGGGAGGAGACACCTGTAGACAACCCTGCCTAAGCAGAGAGGACAGACTCTGTGCAGCAAAAGAGCTTTAGTTTTGCTTGTTCTGGTTTTGACACATTGCAGGAGCACATGGGATAGATGGAAGCCTCAGGCTCTCAGGTAAGTACAGTCTGCAGTGTTGGTAAGCATAGGGCTGGACCAGAGGTCCTTCCAGAGGTTCCTTGCAACTTCAACCATTTTGTGACTCTGTGATTTTCAGCAGTTTCCACTCAGCCAGTCCTTGTCCATTGCATGGTCTACATCCTTGCATTGCTTACAATGAAATCCTCCCTTCTATCAGATATTACCTGGATGCACGAATGTAAAGTGAGGCTGCTATCTCCACAGTTTAATCTCTCACATATCATCATCACGAGCAAAACTTAAGACTGGGAAAGAGTTCACGAAATAAATGTCAGCTACAGCCTAGAAGAAATTACCTTGGTAAGTATGAGATAGTGCATGTGTTAATCTCACAAATCGCTTTAGCAGTTCTAGCAATTTTTACTGCTGATAAACACTGCCATCTACCCCATCACAAAACTTATGGAATCATGTAGCCAGAGCTTTATAGTGTTATTCCTTGAAATGTCAAGCAAACAGCTGTTTAGTTAAGAAGGGAATAATCTGCTAGTGAGACGGGATAAGGATTATACACTGTGGGAGGAAACACATATATTAAACAATATACTTTGTCTTTGGAGAGCTAAGCTAATGAAATATTTCTGGCATGGAACCACCAAACTAATTCACTTTCATTCAATGGATAATATGCATCAGGTTCACTTGGCAAGGACGAGTAAGATGAAATACTTTTTTAAAGTGAATGTCCACTGACTACACCCACAGTCCTGGGTGTAGTCCTCACTACACCCACAGTGCTTGCTATGTGAAAGTGACCTTGCTGCTTGCTCAGGGAACCCCTTCAGTCCACCCGAAACACAGCTCTGCAGACTGCGCTTACCTGCCCTGTGGAGGCCCTCAAGCCCCATCCATCCCTAGTGCTCCTCAAGTGCCAAAACCAGGGCAACTTCAGGTCTTTTCTTGCACAGGGTCCTTCCTTTCTGCCTGCCAGGATGTTTGAATCAGGGAACTGATTCCAGTGCAGAGTGTCTGCATTCTTTAATGAGACCTCAAAGAAGTTTTGAAAATAAATTAGAAACATGATACCGCACTGTACAGAAATGGTGTAAACCTTCAGTGTGGACTGATTTTGTTGAACCCCCAGTGAAAAAAGATGGAAAAAAAACCTTGATATTTAGCATCTACTAAAAAATAAATCTTTGACAAGTAATCTGAACCAGTGTAACTTTACTCAGCAGGAAAACAGGAAAAGTCATTATTTGCCAAAACAAATCTTTTAAAATCTGATAATGTTTAGGAAATAAACAGTTCAATCAACAGATTTAAAAAAGTTCAGACCGTTTCCTTTCCTGAGATGACGTTGAGCAGTATGCAGAGCCACACAAGGTGCTGCAGCTGGGAAAGGATGGCCCCTGGGACCTCACTGGGCTCTGATTGCTCTTGGAGAAATAAGTTTTGCAGACAGCATGAATGGGTATGTGCCGGGCATGTGCAGTGCATGCCTTCTTCACCCACGCAAAGATGTTTGGCATCTGCCTCCTTGAACTGAAATCTTTGAGCTCACCTCTGCCTTTTGGCATGAGGTGAGATATTTATCCTGTTGTAAAATTCATTCTGTAATCCATTATTTCTAATGAGTTAATTCAATTGTAAATGATATGATATAAATGATGATTGCAGTTAATTGAAGGCAGTATACCTTACTACTGTATGAATCAGCAGTCACAGAATCAGAAGGGATTCTGGTTCTGATTAAGCTCAATTTTGGCAAAAAGGCTTTCACTATGTTGTTTTTTTTTTTTTTTTTTTTTTTTTTTTTTTTGTTATTTTTTGAATTCTATCCAGCACCTGTTAGATAACAGAAGAGAATAAAACCACATTCTAAAACCCTTTAATCAATGAATAAAATAGCAAAAAAAGCACAAACCCCTCAAATCATTCTCCAATCAGAATATCTGTTACTAGCAAAGCAGAAATATTTGCTCTTGCCTCAGGCTTAGGAAGAAGAGGAAACATTCTGGACTTGCCTTTTCCCTAAGCACTGTTGTGATCAAAGGAAGAAGATATCAGCCAGTTTTCCTGAGTCCTTCTGAAGGAATAAGGAGATCTGATTTTCAAAATATGGCATATAGATCTTAACTCGTATGTCAGCCAGACTGGATTTATCAGTCAGATCAGAATTTAGGACCGCTGATTTTCAGGAAAGAAATGGCACAAAGGAGCGGAGCAGAGGGCCAATGTTCTATTCTTCTGTGCCACTAAACATTCTTACTTTTGTCACGTCCTCATTTCTCCTGGAGTACTGGAAAAAAATCTTTGAAAGCACTGGATTTAATAGCAACTATATTTCTAACTTCTGCTGGGCAAATCCAGGCCCCAGATTTATAAACTGGAAGGTTACTGGAATGAAGATACAGTCTTGTTCACCTCTGTCTTATTAAGTAAGGGTGAGGGTGTGGATATCAGGAAGACAGCCTCTGTTACCCTGTAGCAAATGATTCCTAAAACAACGTGTTCTGTGTTTTTTGTTACACAGGAAAAGTTGGAAGGCTGAATTTTTCTATGAAGAATGGCATTTATGACTTCAAAATCCTTTATGCAGATTATGAGATTTATCAGATGACAAAGAATGTCTCTACCACTCTGTGTGGTGCATGTAAAGGAAAAAAGTCAAAACCAGGAAAATTTAAGATTCTGTACTGAAGCCGTTAAACACATCATTTTAGCTTTTTGACATGCAGTTTCACATCAACTAATTGTATCCCACAGCCAGAAAAGAAGGAAAAAATATAGCAAAAGATTCATGACAATGAAGTACAATGTAGAGACATTTGTTACTCCACTGGGTCTAATGAAAGTCTATAGTGGATATATCTAAACAGTTGTTCTCAGGACCTTTTGTTATTTTGTTTTATAAATCCTGGGTGCTGGTCAGATGCTTTGGAGCAGGGACCCTGCAAGCAGATAGATAATCACAAGATAAATTCGGCCTCATGCAAGTTATGCACCACGCTAATTACAATAGCAGCAATCTGTTTTCATGACAGCATGTTTTTGTAAATCCAAAGAGATAAACTTTCTCAGCTATTTATAAATCACATGCTTACATTGTGATCTCCTGCCAGTAACTCTGTTTCCTACTGAACTTTGCTGCATTCAGTTTAACAAATCCCATTTGTTACTGTAGTGCCAAAGGTGAGAAAAATATGCTGGAATCTCCTCCAAGGAAGATGCAACAGCTCCTTGTGTCTGGGACAGTGATGTCCTACCACCATTGAGGTAAAAGGAAGTCAAATACCTTGGTTTAAGTATGACTAGGAGCCAATACTCACAGATGTACTGTGTAGTCTGGGAAGAGATATTTGCCTTGATTAAATTAAAGTATCATTACCTCTCTGTTCTTCAGGAGTTTGGTTATCATCTACTAAGTAATGCATATAATTAAGAGAATTGTAATTAGTGTTTTCCCTCTTTTGCTATTCTATTTTTGATACTCATTGTACAATTATTACAATTATTAACAAGAAGCTAAATGGGTTTGATAGGTTTTATAGCTATTATGATTTAATAGTTATAGTACAAGAGGAGAAACACCTTTTATCTTCATAATATCATTGCTAGTTAATTCCTTTCTACATGGAATGTGCATGTTTAGCATAAGTGAATATTTTATAATTAATCACTTCTATGGTGAATGGCATTTTAATTGGAATGGCATTTGAAATTGTGTGTGTGAGTAGATGACTAGTTTCTTAATTAGACTGTTAGAAGGTTTTTGCTGATTAATTTACGCCGTTCTTGAGCTGTTTGTTTTTGCATATACGTTTCAGTTGAACAGAAACTTCAAGCTCTTGATGCACTGGATAAGGTTACAGGTCCATTTAGCTCAGTGCCTGTTCTTTGTAGCCAAAAGTGCAGGATTAGTAAGGCATATAAGAAGACAGAAAACATATTCTCCAGGATCTTTTCTCAGCTTCCAACAGTTTATGGCTCAGGTATACTTCTACCTGGATGACTGCTACTTTAGGATACACAGCACTGGATTGATCATCTTGAATCTGAAACTTCCCAGCATTGCTTATAATTTCCTAATTTTCTGGAAGTCATAAGATCATTCTACAGAATTAACAAAAGAATTGCCAACAGGCTCAATACTACTTGATTTAAAATTCCTAAGGATGAGTCACAGAACATAGAAGTAGAAATGACTATATTTGTTAAATACTTTGCAAAGATATGTAGTGGAAGTCAACTTTTCTAAAGATCACTTATACAGTCATATAAAGACTTGTGTTTGGGCCCTCTTCTTCTGAATACTCACCAGAAATGCATATTGAAGTACAGAGATTTTTGTCCAGTGCTAAAGCACAGATGTGGGATGCAGACCTAAGTTCCAGCATTAGTTCTGCCTTTGGCTGGTGGATGTCTCTGATTACATCATTCTACTTCTCATTGCCTTGGTTTTCACAGTTCTAACATAAAGATGATTATGGATTTCTTGCAAAATTCCTTATATACACTTATATAAGGATAAGCAGCAGCTCTGAATATTCATGCCTGGTTTGATGAACTAAATCTTGCAAGAAAGGTGTAAATGATGTAGTTTTAAACCACAATGGGATTAATTGATGGCCTGCTCAAGCATACAGTAGAGATGCAAACAAACAAACACCACACACAAACTGAGAAAATTATGTGCAACTTCAATATTATATTCTAAAACTATCCAAGTTTTTTTCTTTGATTCTCCACTGGCCTTGACATAACTGATGTTCTCAAAATATTCTGATTGGCACACTTAATAAATGATAAACTATGAAGCATAAAGTTTATTTCAGGAACTATCCATCTGTTAGTATTTCCAATTATGAGACCAAAGTATGCCAGAAAGAAATGGAAAATTATTGTAATCAGATCCTTCAAAATTCTATTAGACTTTTTAATGAACAGCTAAATGTGATGAAATTACTTTCAGTCTGAAAAGTGTTGAGAGGCAAATGGAAAGCTTAGGACTGCTTTAGTTCAAGTAAGAATTGAAGAAATGCTTTAAAGATTTTCCCCCTGTACTGAAAGACCATAACTATGAACCTACCATTACAAAAACTAATGTAATGATTTTGAATCATTATGCTGATAATTTCATTTAAAATATTTCACTTATTTAAACTCACTTACTCAGAAATATCTTTAAAAGGACCAAATGCTTATATCTATGACCAAAAAAAAATTCCCTCTAAATGATCAAACTCACTTTACAGCCTGTCTTAGACTCATCCATGTATTGTAAAAGTTCTTACAAGATTTAGCTCTATTCAAAATGCCCAGAACAAAGCTATTGTGCTCTCCTGGTCCCTCCGTGGTGACATGAGTGAGCCTGGCACACTTACATGGAAAGGGGCAGGCAACTCAGTTTGGTCTGGACTCTTTTTCTGCCCCCTCATCAAGGAACACACAGCCAGGGCTTTTGTATGGTAGAAGACTGTCTCTGTAATCATACATATGCATGTGCAGCCTCCCCTTTCCTTCCCCAAACTTAAATAGCTGTAGTATTTCTGAGAGGTCTGGATATAGGATCCCCTATTTCAAATGTATATTCTTGCTTTTCTCTTGCAATCTGTCTTTATGATGCCTACAAACCCTGAACTTCATTTAGCCTTCCAACATGAAGTGGGTGGGCATGAATGTATACTGTCAAAAGACTGAAGTATTCAGTTTCATTCGGCAAAGTTTTATTTTCCAAAAGAGAACTGCAAGCTGGATGCTGAACTAAAAAAATGAAATACTTCAAAACAGAAACAACAGAAGACTTTGAAATAAAAACAGTTTATCCTAATTTTGCATTCAGGGTATGTACTGACTTTGCAGAATGACTACAATTAATTGTAAATGATGTATGAAATGAGCAATCCTTGCCCAGAGAATACAACTAGTGCATGTAATCACTGGCTGGTTGTGAAATGTGCTGTACTATCATGCTTAGACACATCCAGAAGAAAGCCCACAGCATTCCCTGCATTTCCAGGCATTTTTATTCTCCCTTTCTTCCACTTCTGTCCTTACCCCACCCTATGCTTCTTCCCATGCTGCAAGACTAATCACTTCTCTGATTCTTCACATTCCACAACAAGCACCCATGGTGAAGTTTTGCTACAACTCACAGAGGTTTCCAGTGGAATGGCTCTGTATCTGTTCTGAGAATATAGTGAAAATAGAGACAGGAATAGTCTTCTGTCAATCAAAGGCTCTAGAAATATTAAATATACATGTCTAGTCAGAATTATTTTAAAATAAGTGTCTAGATTGTGTTATTTTTTTCTTCAGTCTCTGAATATTTAAGAATTATGTTCCCTATACAACACCAACTACAGCAATGATTCTGTGAAAAATTCTGTATATTCTTAATCTTATGCAGATCACCTCCTGTTAACTTCAGTGGGAATATGCACACACACAAACTTTGAAGGATTAGGATGTCAAGCGTGTACTTCAAGATACATGAAAGGACACATGGATGGCTATATAGAGTTGTTCTCATGTCAAGTATCTTAACACTCTAGTTGAGTGACTCAATGGATATGAACAATGCAAAATGGATTCTAGATTGTTCACCCAATTTAAGGAAAAGAAAGAACATATGAAAAACAATCTTTCCCCCCTCTTAGATCAGAAAACACATATTATTGTAGTCTTTTTGTCTATATTTTGAACATATAATCAAACATCAACATTCACACATAAAAAAAGTGTTAGATGCACAAAATCAGCTTTGTGGGAAAATGCTGTGTAGTGAAATACAGAACCATACTTTCTACACACTAAATTAGCAAATTTTGACTAATTCACCTTACGTACTTCTTATAATTGAAATCAGAGATTTGAAAAAAGATTTGCCCAACTCTCCTAGAGACTCATCACAGATACAATGAAATCCTGGAGCATGTTCTAGTGTTGAACATTACTTTTGAATGATAAGTAAGATTAATAAAAACAGCTTTGATTAAATCTTAACTTTGGCAAAATATTTTTTGTAGAAATCAAAACTTTTTGCAGGAATATGTCAGGAATACTGCTGGTTGTCAGCCAGGAGATAAAGAGAAGCACACACAACTGACATATGCACCTTATATAGCTGGAGAGCTATGCAAAGGTGTAGTCAGTGCAGTGTAGCCAGGAAAAAAAAAAAAAAGCCTTCAATTTCTTAAATGAGATTAAGGAAGGTGACAAACTACTGCTTAAATTAAGTAAAACAGACATTTGAGTCTGTATACTCCATGTTCAAATATGGCGACTTAGTGTACCTAACTAGAGAATAATCATCCACAAGCTTGCTTGAGCAAAAAAGTTTAAAAGATTTTCTTTCCATCCTACTGGAACAAGATTCAAAATCAAAACACACTAAATGTTGTAGAAATGAATTGTTCAACCATGTCAATTAAATATCTTCCTATATCAACAGTGACTTCAGTGATGCCCAAAGACTGGCAGTGTGCTTTGTACCTATCTGCATTCATATGATTTTGAGGTGATTTGCTGATAAAGATCAAGTTTGCAAAGCAGCATAAAAGCCTGTGCTGATAGACCATATGGTTTTGTACTGGCGCTCAAGATTCCTGAATGGATTCTTAAAATAACAACTTGACAGTGTAATAACTGTTAACCAAGACTGCAGCAAGGGAGCACGCTTAATGAAAATGTGAATATATCCACAGAGATTTCTCTTTAATCCGGCCTTGAAAATGAATTTTTAAATGAGCTTCCAAGTCATTGATAATGTTCTTGAATTTCACTCCAGTGGCTCTTTATATTTAAAAGAATGGCTTCAGTTCTAGGCATGTGGAAAATACTTGCTCTTGCTCGATGGTTATAGAAAACATTGCCAATAATACACATAGAACAACCCTTAAATGATTCCTGTTAAAAAGAAAAAAAAAAAAAAAAAGACAAAGAAATCACAGGGAAAAAGCAGAAAGTCAACCAAGCACACAACTAACTGCCAAGCCCACTGACTCTCCAAATAACAGGGTTGACTTTTACATCAGCGACAGTATTGAAGCTTGCTTGGAGATGGACATAACTAGGAGTGGGAAATTCCAGTGTGTGTTAGATGCAGAGCACCGGGAATGATAAACTGTTTGCCAAACATCAGGGCATAAGGAGGGCAAAACGATCACGGCACAGCAGTGTCACAGCCCAGGCAGGAGCTGATTTTGTGGTTACAGGGAGGTACTATCTTTCTGTGGTGTCCAGAAATGAGCCTCTAAAGCTGAACTCACAAATGCTTGGTGCAAAAGGCCAAATATCTGCAGCATAGCTGTTCTGATCATAGCCCATGCTGACCAACAGCCCCATCGGACACCGGGAAACACAATCAAGGAAAAAAACAAACTAAAACAAAACAAAGCTATCTCTTCCCAGAAAACTCAGAGTCAGGATATTTTTTTCCATCCACACCTAATGAATCAAACAAATTCCCAGAAAGTGACAGTTAATGAGGAGGTCGCAGAGCAGAAGTGCCTGCATGGTGAGTAAGAAGAGATTTTCCTAGGTCACGGACAAATGAAAAATGTGGTTTCTCTGCGGTTTGCCTGTGGGATGGGGTAGTCATATTTCTGAGATTTGGATGAGGAGCGGGCAGCTGCTGTGCACCCACAAAATACAGGTATGAGAAGTTTTGCTATGTCAAACCCACTCATTGCATGTCCACAGGGAGGCTGACAGGCAAGCAGCCTGTCTCAATTCCCCTGTGCAACCACAGACAGCACAGGCTGCCACTTTACTATTGGCTTAGAAAGAGGAAATTCTCAAAAAACATAGCAAAACCTTGAGTTTATCAACGTCAAGTGCAAAGATCAAGTGTATGTTAACATGTCTGGTCATAATTATCCATGCAAAAGTGCACAGTGATGCCACAGAAAAAAGAGTTGAACATGTTTAGAGTGACCTATAGGGCAATAGGAACAATTAACATTATCCTGAATTATTTGCTACTCAAGCCAGACTCCCTAACTGCTAAAATGATGCAGTTTGTTTGCTAACCAATAAACAAAACCATGTGACCTGTGTCCATGTTCATTTCTGGTCAAAGAGCACTCCTCTGACATCTGCATTCATTGCTTAATATTGAATCTAGAGCAAGGCCAGTGTGCGTCCTCTACCAGAGTTACTGTTCTCCACGGTTTTGAAGCTCCAAGAAGCAAATGAATGCAGCATCTGAAGGAAGTAGACATACCATGTTGTAATACGTTAGGAAAATATTCATACAACCTAATTTCAGGAACTTCTCTTTGTTGCCCAGATTAGAAGACCATTTCTTTTCAGTGAGAGAGATCTTTTGAAAGCCAGATGTGCCAGAAAGACATTAATTTAGCTCTAAATTTCCTTCTGGAGGAACCTCACTTTTCTTACTGACTGCAAAGATATTCTCAAGGTACTAATCATGCTGGGAATCATGTCTGGGATTCACTTACAATACCTGGCCTGTTTTATTTATTATGCTAAAGTAGCTACATTAACATGTAGAAATTATTTCTGAAAAAATGTCTAAAAATTTTAAAACTGAGATATATAAAAAACTTATTAAAAAAGCCTTATAGACAACTTTAAGTATTTTTAAGTATTTTCTTAAAAGAAAATAACCTCACCAGCTAGCAATTTATTTTTACTTCTTTTTCTACTCAGTCATTTTTGTACCTATTTCTGGTGCTCCTTTTCAGTGTCTCTATAACCTTATTCCCTCTTTGGCAGTCATCCTAATACAAGGCTGTCCATAGGGACAAGCTTAGCCATTGCTGTGACTATTCACTTGCCCTGAAGTTACACAACACCCCTGAGACAGGACTGATTGCAGAAAAGCTGTAGTTTGCTCTAACTTCTTGTAAGAACTTGATACAAAAATCAACTGACAAACAAACAAAAAAACCCAGAAAATTATTTCTCTCATTACTTATAACACCGACCACCCTGCTAGAGATCTTCAGCTTAGAAATTGAGATATCCATGGAGATTTAAAGGGGAATTGGAAGTCATCATCTAAGCCTACCCCTCGAGAGGTCATGCTGTACCAGATCAGAGATGCTGAGTGAGGCCAGGCTAATGCAGAGACCAGACTAACACCCAAGTCCCTCCAACCCAAACCAAGGTCATCTGAATTGGTCTCCGGTGCTCCATTTGCTCTTCCTTCTGCTGAAAAAGATGAGTTTTATCTTCTATTTCCATGAAGATTATATGGTTAATAGCTTGTGGTTGAATTACACGTATACTGGATTTTCCTGAGAAATTTTCTAAAAGTTATTTTAAGAAGAAAATACTGAGATACGATGTAAGGGTGCTGAGTAGTAATGAATTAACCATGCCAATGGTTATTTAGCAATAGTCCCAATAAAATGCTGTATCTTAGACTTTCTTTTAGACCTAATTTCTCCATGGTTAAAAAAGCAGAAATCCTGTTCTGGAAAAAATATTGCTTCCAGGTGTAAATATTACCTGCCTTAGACTTCAGCCTGACATATGCAGATGACCAATAGTCACAGAGCTATATCCAAGGTATCTGTGAAAAATAACCATGAAAAGAAAGACTTTTGTCAGTAAGCTAAAATTCTCTATACTGACCTCTGCACCTTCACTGGAACATTTTTAAGTCAATTCATATATTGAGAAAGGTTGGGAGTTGCAGCCTTCTGTTGCAGCCCGACTTCCATGAGCATTTACCATGTTGAATCCCTGAAATCTAAGCAATATATTTTACAGCTGACATGCAGATAGTGGAAAGAGTTTAAACCAAATGTAAAGAGCCCATTGGATTCCAATAAAAACATACTTTTCTTTTTCAAGAGCAGACAAGCAAAGGCTTCCCGTATCTACCCTTTCTGACTGGAAACAGGACTCAGCTTTTACATTTTTGTGATCCTACGTCTGGCACATATTTCGAGAAGTCTGTAACAATTTTATCCCTAGGGTTGAAATATATCAGTCTCCAGAGGTGATTCAAAACAGGGCTGTCTTGGTAAGGGACTACAGGTTATTCCAAATACTGTCAGAAAGAGCATCGTAGTTTACCACAATCTTCAAAATAATCATCAGTTTCACAAAATACAGTATTTCCTTTTGCAGGCTGAATTGTCTTGGCTAAAACAAGAGTCTAAGGTACCTTTCTTAGTTGTGCCATTAGCTTACTCTGTCTTTTGCAAGTCATTTATTTCTTCTATGCTTTCATCCTCTCCATCTATGAACTCCAAATAATATTATTTATGGTGGTATTTAACTTCCTAAGACATAAATAAAACTTGTGTAAAAACTGTTTACAAAACTTTTGGTTGTGAAAGAAAGCCATTTCACCGAAAGCAACTACAACAGAACTGCAGCAACAAGAATAACAACAGTTAGGATGAGATCCTCACATCCATCCCAAAAGAGTTTTGAAGTCAAATTTCTTCTTGAAAAAATAACATGCCTCCCCCACAAGCAACCTGTGAAAAGGCTAGTGACTATAGAGGGAAAAAAAAAAAAAAAAAAACAGAAATCAAATTCTAAGCAGAGACCAAGCCATACAACAGCACACAGATACCACAGAGCCAAAAGGAACCCAAACAACATCCTTTTAAGATATCCACGTTTATGAATTTGATAGGTGTGAAATAGATGAAGCTAAAATCTGAATAATATTGAACAGTACTAACTCTAAAAGCAACATCTTAATTCACCTCTGAGGAAAAATATAATTGCTGAAAGATATGATAAGCACTATTTTTACTTCTAGAGGTTTTAAAGGAGCTGCACTGGAGCGTGTCTGGTGATGAATGAGCTGTTACTATATCGCAAATCCAGCCTTCACCCAGACTCATTAGAGTATTGCCCAGTTTAAACTGAAGCAATTCTGCACTATCAGCAACAGCTATAAAGAGTTTTTTTTAACACAGCTATTAGAAGAAGGAAGGTGAATAGTAGTTTCCTGGCGTCTATTTTTAGCGACAGAAAGTAGGTCATTTTTTTACCTCTGAAAGTGTCAAAGGACTCGTTTGTCCTTTACAGTCAGTGGAAGATAGGGACCATAACATCCAAAAGGTTTATGAAACAGGCCCTGTGACTCACTCCACATCACAGCCTTTTTCTCTCCAGTTGCTTTGAGGAGAGCCTGGACTGGAAAGGTCAAATGTTAACTGGAGAATTCGGTCGGGCCAACTGAACCCGCCACTTTCTGTCCCTTTTTCTGGAGAGCAAAGCCCATAGCCATGGCCGAGGGCCACCTCTGCTCCTCAGAAATGCTGACAGCTGCCCAGATTCAGCAAAGCAATGGGGCAGCAAAAGAGCCTGGCTGCTGCCTTGCCCAAGCTGTCAAGAGCTGCGCTGGGAAAAGGAGGAAGCCTAACCCATAACCAGCAGGTCTCCTACATCTCTCTCCCTCTCGGTGGCGCAGAGGATGGGGTAGAAATGTATCCCACCTTTTCCCTCTCTTTATCAATGAAAGACATGGTAGAATTAGTATTCCCTAGTGCACTATGATCCTCTGTTTTTGCATGATTAAATAGGGAATAATGATATTTTTATCGTATGCATTGCAGTTGGGCTGTGGAATCACAATGTGGTAGGCTTACACTTATGAATAGTCATTATTCATGTGCAAAATTAAGTACCATATAAGTATCAAAATTAAATACTATATATACAAATATACTTACATATAAGTACATACATATATATACGTATATATGATATTTTATTTTCCATTATATATAGTACATTTCTTTTTTTTTCAGACAAATTGTTTATTTGATATAGAAAATTGGTTCTAGGTTGATCAAAACTATTCACTTTTTTTTTGCCAAGTGTAGTGAATAGCTTTGGCCACAAAAAGTGCAGGCTTTTTCCTTTTATGTTACAATACTTCATTTCAGCTTATTTGAAAACAAAATGTTTTGTTTCAAAACAGTGATTTGAGATCAAAGTTGCCTAAGCTGAATAGAAAAAAAAATTACTATAAAAACAAAATAAAATTAAAAGACTCTAAAGCATTTTTGGAGACTGAATAGAATGGTTCATTTGACTTCAGATAAAGTTCTGGGAGGGGAGGTTGTTTTTCCAGATCAAAAAAGAAAAGAAGTATCCATTAACTATTCACACAGTCCTAATCTGGCATTTTGGTTCCGCCGGTTTTAGACAGAGCAGCCAGCTGCAGAGTTCAAATTCAAACTGGAAATTCTCCACACTTTGGGGAGTAGGAGGAGAGAAGACAGGAGGAAGCAAGGGGGAGAGAAGGTGCTGGAAAAAAACTAAGAATGACAAAGAGTAAAGGCCAAAAATAACCATCCTGATTTAAAGGAGAAACTTGCCAGTGCAGTGTTCCCTTAGAGTCACCCTTCCCAGACAACTGGAAACACTGATAAAATGTATAATCTTTTAATGAAAGAAAAATAAATTAGATTAAGCTACATTAAAAAAAAAAAAAAGCCCTCAGATTTTGGAAAAATATTTTTGAAAAAAGTAGTTATTAAAAGAATAAAAAGGGCTTGATTTTCAAGTACTTAGCTTTTCTAAACCAATACAGACAACAAAATCAAGTTATCTCCATATTTTTTAAAGGGATTGTTATTTAGCATAATAATAATAATTAATGATTTCACTTTAAATGTATTTTTCTGTTCTATCTCTATCTCTGTTTCTAAGAGCTGGTTTTTTTTTTTTTTTTTCTGGTCCAGCAGCTGCATTCCCTATCACACTTTGTCACATCATCAGTCATACAGCTACTGAAGTCAACTCCCCCTCAGCAGAAAGGGACACTTGTGAGTTTATATTACTGCCATAAATTTTTTGGCAGTAAATTTCTTAACAAATAATCCCATATTCTCCTGTATACAGTGCACAAACTGGCTAATAAAATGATTTCTACTTGGGGATTTGTGGAATGCCTCCATCTTCAGTCAAATGTATAGACAAGAGTATCTTATAAAATGTACTGGAAAGTTCATAAGTTTCAGGGTTTGCAGGGAAAAATCCACCTGGTGAGAAACGTAGATTAAAAAAGAAAGAAAGAAAAAACTCTTCAAGTTCACTAGAATCATAAGCCAAGGAAAACCTTAATTAGAATTAATGGAGAAAATTGAGCTGTTAAGAGTTGGTCTTTTGGGGCTTGCAACACTTGAATAAATTAAATAATGAAATAATAAATTATTTGTTGCTCTGGGGTTTGCATTGTGAATATGTCAGTCCATGTTTTGCGACAGTCTCCTCTCCTTGAACTTTGTTTCTAAAGATGCTTGAAATAAACCATAGCACAAAGTTGCAGAGGTCCTTGCTGGGTTTTTTTTTTCCTTTTTTTTTTTTTTAATCTCAAATTTCTCATCTGCACCTAATGCCTTAATGTTCTTTTGGCAGCCCAAAAGGACTTTGAATGGGTATAATGAACTTTCTGTGTATGAAAATGAGAATCACATTTTGCCCATGTGATAAATATCCCTCTTTTTTATCATCCATCAAACCTGAACTCAGTGCTCTCTTATGCAAGTGTTGGATTTGGCCCTCAGCTGTTCTCACCATTTTGAATTCATCTGGCAGCTTTTTAGGACAGAATGAATAGTGAGAAAAAAAATAGTGTCTTCTAAGTCTAATTTCTGTTTATGCTCATTTCATTGAATTTTCTCTCATAAATGTGTGCAAAAGTAATCCTTGGATTTTATACTGGACATTCACTTAAATACTGAAGAAAAGATAGTTTGTGATCACACAAATGACTTTATAGAGCAGAAACAGGGCATGCACATCCTCTGTAAAATGTGGTCATTTTGCCAATGGGCCAATGGGCCATTAGTAGCAACTATTACCAAGAAGAAGGTGTTTGAGGAGCAGTGAGGAGCCTTCAGTATGAGAAAAACTTGACTTGATGCAAAGACAAAGGGGAATCAGGAATGATATTTAAGAGATATTTAGGAGAAAATAATATAAGGGAATAAAAAAGATATAGCTACAGTTTACTCACAATGTCTAAGTGGAATGAGTAACGCCAGCTTTGACTCAGGAGAGTATGTACCTCACTTCCAGTCAATGGGATTGCTGAGGGTTTCAAGTTAAAGCAGTGTCCCAGTACCTTCCAGAATCAGGGCCTTCCTAAAAACAAACATTTCTACAGCAAGATGTAAGCAACTGAAATGAGCCCAGTAGAATCAAGAATGGAAAGAAAAAGTATAAAAGCACCTGCCACTTGATAATAATCTGATTTATTGCAGAGGCGAAACAAAAGCAGAGGATTTCATGAAGGCGTTCTGCTCTGCCCAACTCTTCCAGGGCGTCTACTCACGATGCTATTCCTTCAACTTTATCAGCATCATTAAGACAAAAATATTATTATGTCATGTCAACCTGACATGTGTTAGGAGTAACCTTTCCAGACAAACACCGGGAAGCTGAGAAGGGAATTTTATTATCTGCCCATTCCCAGCTCCAGCACGGTTTGCTCTGTGTCTCTGCTCTTGAGTCTGCACACGTCTGAGACACTGCAGACTTGTTGCTGTCCAGTGGTGGAGAGTTACTGAGCATTCCTCAGCACAGCCCCTGAGTTTGCTTTGTTACCTTGGGGAATTCAGCTGTGCCGTTAAATTACAGTTTAAGGATGCCTGCCATTTAATTTAAAAAGAAGTCACTCATGCAATATAAATCTCTTTCTCAAACGGAGTAGATTTTCTAAATAATTTTTTTTCTCCCTTGATCATTAGAAATAGAGTATGGTTGTTTCCTGCTTGACTCCTAATCCGTTTAGCTATTGGAATTGGTGTTGTTTAGCTGGCTGGCTGAATTTAAAGTCAGTTCACACACATATAACATCTGACACACGCACCATTTTAACAACGCATAGCCAGTCTGCCTACCTAAATGCAAAAATCAGCTCTGAAATTGAAGTTGGACCTGAAATCATTAGTTATGTATTTAAAAAGAACTTCATTAATTGGCACAGGTAGTTTAAATAAGCATATATTCAAAATAATGTATGAGGATCTTTTTCCTTTTCAAGTTTTCTCTTGCGCGCAAGAACAAATCCTAATATAAATCAAAACAAAGACTTTGTAAACTTCAGCTTTCTTCAAGATGTGCAGCTGTACAGCATAACTCTTAAGGGAAATAAGGAGAAGGTACAAATCTACCAAAAGAACATGAACATCAAAAAATGTTTGTTACTCAGGCTATGATCTGTGAGCCACTTGTGGTCCAAACTAGATCAGAAGATTGTCTTCAAAACAACGGCAAACAAATTAGAAGAAAATGAAAACAAAAATCACATGAACAAAAGCAAACAAACCAGAAGTTTTGGAAAAGAAAGGTAACAAGTTAGCATTGAAAGGCTTAGTTTCATTTATATTTCATTGTAAATACAAAACATCCCAGTACAACTAAATAAGGTGACCACTTGATTGCCAAGTGAAAGAGGAAATTCTTCAAAAAGAAAAATATGAAAAACTCCGCAATTAAAAAAAAAAAAAAAATCAAGTTAGAACCACTGATTTCTAATGCAACGATGCAGGCTCCCACCCTGCAAAGCGAGGCAAGGGACGTTATGGATGCGTTTCCCCTTCTTCCCAAGGGTTTGCTGGAAGCAGCAGATGCCCCGGCAGGAGGGCAGGCTGCGGCGGCCGCGCTCTGCCCGGGCACTGCGCGAGGCCCCGCGCTGTCCCTGCCGCAGTGAGGCCCGTCCCCTGCCTTGTGCTGCCCTGTGTCCTTCAGAGGGACCAGACGCAGGGAAGGGCCCTGCTGCGCACGGAGCAGCATCTGCCTGGTCAAATAGTCCTTGCAGCACTACAGAGACCAGGGCCGTTAGCTCCACAATGGTGGAATAAGGGAATGCAGGGACAAGCTCCCCGGTGCAAAGAAACTTGTATATCTATCTCAGGCACTTTTTCTCTCTGTATTATTTGTGTGCTCTCTGCACCATGGAAAAATGGACTTTCTAATTGGTTTCTACTCCTCAGCTTCACTTTCTAGTTCCCATGAGTGAACCCAGGGGTGTCACATTAGGATCACAAAAGCAGAAAGGGGACATAAATCCATGTAAGCAAGTGTATGGGACAATAATCTATTTATCTGTGAGGTCTTCCTTTTGTAATATTCTTAATAGCTTTTAAACAATCACAGTCACTGATCTTTTAGTTAATGTAGAACCTTTCAGAGAAAATGAAGCCACAGTTTCATTGCTTTGATTAATTGTACAGGATGAGAATGCTAAGAGGTGACAAAGCAGTGGTGAAGAGAAAGAAAATTCATGTTTTCTAAGATACAGTTCTATAAATGCCTCTTGTAGTCTGGAACGCGAAAAGAGTGAGTATAAAGGGAAAACAGGCAGAGAAAAAGCAGATTCCCTGAGTTCTCTCTACATTTTTACTATCAACAGCCATGTGTTTGGAAAACATCTATGTAAAACATCTGGATCAGGAAAATTAAAATGTGTGTGTGCATTGGTGCATGGCATTTTGTTCTGTGAATGAAATAGAACACACATATAACTGTTGAAATTTGGGTTAAAATGACCAAATATCCTTAAGTTCTTTCTCTTTTTCCTACACAGACATTTTTGGCAATACACCTTTGGAAAAACTTGGCACAAAATATTCTAATCCCTTCCCATAATTCTTAGTCTAAAAATATTTAAAGGAACTTTCTGGAGTAAGAAAATACCCCAAGATCACTCCTCAGAAGGCAAAAAGTTATAAATATCAGTTATTTCTTGGGGATAGAGAGTACTTCATGGACACAACTACAATCATTTATTTTCTTACTGTTTGAAAATCTAAGCAAATATCTAGGTATATTTAAGATGGCAGTGGTGAAGTATAACACAGAATAAAAGATTGTAAACAAAAATGGCATATTTGCTGTTAACCGATAAATAAATATTTTGCTATTTATGTATATCACAAGCATGGTTGGGTTATGCTAATAAATTCAGTAATAAACTGAGATGATGGAGCTGGATGTTGTAAACAAAAAGCTGACAGCAGGAATTGTCCCAGCAACTCAACACTTTGATAACTCAGCTTTGGTAATGCATGAGCTCTAAGAGCAGCTATGGGGTTTAGGTACAGAGCATGCAAATACTGATACATGTGCTTAACCTAAAGCCTTATAAGCCAGAGATCTCAGTGTGCCAGGTTTTATAGACTCTGCCTCAGCTTAATGATGTCCAGTTCTGTTCCACTAAATTCTCCAAATTAAGCATTGCTCTAGTTATGAATGAAATAGAAAAATGAGTCCAGCCTCTGTGCTCTAGAATCAGATTATTACAAAATCCTTTTTCAACTCTCTTGTTTATAATTCTGGTTCACTCACTGCCCTTAGTGAACATGGCCTCAGCGCTGAATGCAGCAGCCAGCTATGCATATCCACATTTTAAAAATACTTTAGCGAGTACTTTAGAGATTCTGCAAACCTAGCAGTGAAAATAAGGTTGTTATTTGCAATAGATGTTAGATCTCTCTATCCATGTCCTTGCCCCCACAATGTTCATACCAAGGCAATGGACTTCCTGATCTTGCTGTTGGGGCTGCTCTGAACTCTGTCCTACAATTCCCCGCAGTACCGAGAGGACAGAGGTACCTTCCAGTCTTTCACTGCTGTAAGATGCATTGAAGACATCAGAGAAAGTGGATGTGTCGCTTTTCTTCCTCTTGCAGATGATCTATAAATAGTGTTGGGTTTTCTGTTCATCCAATGACTGTTACCTGCACTGGAAATCAGGCGACACCAACTTCGAATCACTAGAGACAGCAACCAGACAGTATCACTAGGTAGCACTCAAGAGAGGTGGAACACTGTAGAACAAAGTTTCAAGGATAAAATATTTCAATACATGTAGGTACCTGAGAAGTGGTATAAAATGCAATGTGGCTTTAGTTAGGGTGATACATCAATCCAATCTAATAACAGTCTTTGGTAAAATTACCACATTTTGCATAAAAGAAGGAATTCACCCTCCAATAAGTACTTTGTACCTTACCACTGAAGTTGTTAGTTCATCTGGAGAAGAGAGGGATTAATACTAAAGAGGTGTGGTATGCATAAAGGACCGACAGAAAGAGAAATGAGGACAGACTTCTCTCAAGAGGAGGTGTCGCGCTGGAGAGAGTCTGCATGCTGAATTCCTCAAGGGCTCACCTTGGGACCAGGCGTTCGCATTTCCATCAGCAAGGGTGAGGCTCAGAACATCTCACAGGGAGAAGTGAGAGGTGGAGCGATAGGAGAGGGATCAGTTTCAACAGTGAAATGAAAAGCTGGGAATGGGAATTAACAGGAATCTCTGCCATAAACTGAAGGCTCTCCACAGATAAGAAGATATATTTGGGTTCATTAACTGATCACGTGATTGTGACAGTTACAATGTGAAAAATGTAGATATGATATTAGAAATAATCAAGTGAGGTATTTCCAGTGGAGTGCAGTTAGCCAAGGTACTAGTGATCCCTCGTCCAGAATACTGAGTAAAGTTTTGGCCACACATGTTCTGAAAAGCTGAATTTCAGTTGGGGCAGTTGCAAATAAGGGTAATGAGGGTGACCAGGAAATGGAAATCTTATTTTGAGAGAGAAAAAGCTAGAAGGACATTTTTTTAGATAAATATAATAAGCTTGAACATATCTGCAGTCTATAAATACATCAGGGAAATAAACATGAATGAGAGAGGAGACACACAAAAATAAATGCATATAAAGTGCCTGTGAGAAGAGGTAAACTGGAAAGGAGACTTCTTCTATCAAGAGAGTGATTTTCTGGAACACTCTTCTGATGGGGGCAAAAACACTGCTTCATTCTGAAAGGGAATTTGATCAATTCATGAGAGAAATTATTTGAAAAGAATGACTGAGATGGAAGAGGACCAAATGCTGTGATCCTTTCACTGGTGTATTCCTAGCTGAACTGCTCTCTCCCAGCTTACAGTGACAAGCTGGGAGGTTGGGAGGTATGCTTTAATCATAGGAATAGTTCTACTGAAGGGAGAGAAAGGAAGAAAACTGAATAGTTCTGAACCTTTGCCAAGGCTTCAGAGACATTAAAATAGAAACCCAGGAATCCATCCAAGGTTTTATGTGACCTAGTTCAGCAGTTATGGTTCCCTCCCCCAACACGCACATCTTAAAAAAGACATAGTAGAACTGAAGAAAGTTCAGAGGGGAGTAACAAGGATGATCAAAGGTATGGAACAACTTCCATGTGAAGAAGAACTAAATGGAGGAGGACATTTTTACCCTCTAGAGAGACACCTGAAGAGAGGCACATTAGAAATCTACAAAATCCTGCATAGTACAGTGTAGTTGCATAAGGAGCATCTGTTTATTGTCTTTTTGAGTGGAACCAGAGGACATCAAAGGCAATTTATCAGGTGTTAATTTTAAAAAGCAAAAGTAGTATGTTGAGGAACTCCCTGCTGCAGTGTGATATGAATATGACAGGACAAATTCTTTAAATAGAAGAGCTAGATGGACTTTTAGTCTGATGTGACATGACTGAACAGTTCTGAATAGGTCAGTACTTACCCAGCATATATGTCCACAGTGTTTGCCACGGACAGACCGGAGATCGTGCGCAGGCCTAACCCTGGGTGCTGTGCAATCAGCAAGCGCAGTCCTGGCATGATTACACAGGACAGAGTTCTAGGGCAGCAGCTACCTGAATACATCCGTCACGTTATCACAGGGCCGAGGATACTCAGGCCAACTGGTTGTGTAGGCAGGAGGCAGGCAGGACCTGTCAAATACAAAGTTTTTTGAGCAGCGTATCTGCAGCTGCTGAATGCAAGATATGTTCAACAGCTCTTGGCAAATTGTACTGCCAGAGCACAGCTGAGAACATTTGGAGTGCATCTGCAAGAACATTTGCTGAAATGCTTACACCTGGGTCCTACTGTGTTTGTAATGGTGACCCCCACTAAAAAGGCTATGGTCATTGGCTTCTAGTAGCCAGTGCATATACATTTAAGGCTGGTGAGAAATCTGTAATTTTTGTTTTGCCCACATATCAGAGAGGAGTAGAGTAAGTTGTATACAACTTTTTAACATCCTCATTGAAGTCAATGGAGTTGCACATAGAAATGGAATAATGCAGCATTAAGAAAGCCATTCAAGGTTAAGCTAAGTTTTAATCACTGTGTTTTATTCATCTTCTTCCATCCTTGCTTTGCCTCCTCTCACACAATTTTCTCTGTTATATTACGTTTCAGGGCATTGTACAAGACTGTGAATAACAGGGGAGAGAAAAAACAGGTCTCAGGCTACGCTGCCGTACCAGGAGTGCTTCCAAATTGCTAGGTTAGGTACAGAAGCTGGCCACAGCCCAGTTTCATTCTAGACACGTGCACATGTCAGGCTTCCCCAGGCCTTAGCTTTCGCAGCACAGCAGCCCAAGCACGCTCTCCAAACAAAAGCTCTTCCCCACTGAGAATGTGCCCGGCCTTCGTGGCCATGCCTAGCAGGGCAGCTGGAGCAAAAACGCCAAAGCTTAAGCAACCTGATGCCCATATGCCATAAAACTGCTTAGCTTTAAATGTACAAATAGCTCAGCTACAGCTATGAGCTATTCATGTGTTTAAAGTTAAGCATGAACTTAATTAATTTGCTGGCTTGGGGCCTAAAAGTACAGGAGCTGTTCCCTAAATGCCTTACCTACTGCTGCTCTGTGAACTCCCTGCTCTTTTTTTGTGGTCTAGGTCTTCTCTTTCCTAGCGCATGAAACCAAAACATCCACTGCTGCAGCTAGGTAACACACGTTACCGTAACGTGACGAACAGCTGCCAAGGAGCGGGCTACCAGGAGGACTTTTAACCATGTGTGACCTGAACTGGGACATCTGAAGGACCTCTTTATTGCTGTAGAAATGATAAATTTCCTTGACACAGCTCCCAGTTCCTCCTGCCCTCCACTGTGAGTACTTTTCAATTCATGCTAGTGTCTTGGTTCCAAGGATTTTCCCATCTTCTCTTTCTTTTAATGCAATACTATGCTGTAGCATAAGATTCATTGCCTGTTTCAAGCCACTCTCTCTAAGAAGGAAAAAGAGTTCCCTCTAGCCACCAACTTTTGTAACAACACCTATCCTGCCTCCACATAGCTCTTTTCTTTAAATGTGGCTTTATGTTTACGTAGCAGTAAAAGTGTAATCTGAACATCAGTGACAAGTCTACCCAATAGTTATTAAGCTCCTGTATTATTATATTGGTTTTTCTGTGGGAAGGAAAAATAAATGTATCTACAAGCAGACAGAATGCCAACCTGAAACAAAAAAATATCAGCCAAATATTTTCCAGTTATTGGGGAAAAGCCAATATAGCCAAATAGGTCTGGGGAAAAATATCCTGAGCTCATAACAAGAAATAATTAGCTTGCAATAGAATTCAAAGTATCCTCATTTTGGTTCCCCAGATAGAGTCAGGAATTGAAAATATTTTGATTTCATTTCTGTTTGTTTTATATTTATCCCAAGGTACTAACTTTTGGTGTTAAGTCTTGCTTAAAATCACCTTTCTCAGGCTTATTCAGTAATCAATGCACTCTTTGGTAGCAATAATAAGCTCACTTTGGAAGTTAGGAACAAAGTAGAAAAAGTAGATCAACATTCCATGTAAAAATAATGCTGAAATATGTATGCGTTGTGCCAAACCAATATAGCTATAAAAAATCTCTATCAAGTGGTTGAAGCAGACATGGTGTAGACACCTCACAAACAAACCAGTGACCACGTTCAAACACCACTCAGCTAAAGACTCTATCCATAAACCACTATCCAAGAATATTGAGGAAATGAGGGCAGCATAAGTGATATCAATATGGGAGTGTGGGAGGTAGAATAGAGGAGAAAAATACATTTAACATATTATTGAAACAATAACAAGAAACAAAATACCGAAGTGAAGTGAAAAGTAGAATAATACGCAAAGTGAAGTAAGTGATTATGAAAAACATCAACGTGAGAGTCTGAGAAAGAACTAGAGAGGAAAAAAAAACATAAATTATTGCTGAAATAAGGACAGAAAAGCTCAAGAGAAATCAAATCTGACATTAATTGTAGGATTGCATAGGACTTTTTGTAACTATGGAAAGATACTGTGCTGTGGGTTGCATATTGCTTTCAATATTTGTCTGATGCTTTTGAAAGTTAAGCACTGTTTTATTATATCATATGATTAAACCAAATAAGTGATGTGAGAAAGGAGAATTAACTCTCTGGACAGTGGAAAATGTGCATCAGTATTTGTCATCATGTTGCTCTAATATTCATTTTCCACAGAAACTAGACTTTCATTAAAGAATAACAAAAACTCCACATCAGTTTTAACCTCTGCTAGAAGTTCCATGCAGATGGTACTCAAAGTTGCCTTGAAGTAACTGGGAGCCTGCCCTCCTATCCTTGTCACGAACTCTCCCCAGGCATCGCTGCTCAGTTTGGAATATCCTGATAGCTTTTCCAGAGAACAAAGGCTTTTCATTAGCATTTTGGTTCTGAGAGGTTCGGGTTTTGTATAACAGATATCTTGTTAGTTAAAGTGAAAATTGACATAGAAAATGCTGGGTTTTGCCACATCCCTGTCACAGGGTGCTTCAGTGCCTAGGTTTTCTAGAGCTCTTCAAGGATAAATTACTTCTGCTGTGGGTGAGCCAGGTCTAGAGTGAAATATTGCAGCTGTTTAGCTTGCACAACAGATTATGACAACCACTACAGATTAATGGATGTACCAGTAAACAGATCATAAGTGGAAAGCACAGTAAGTATAGCTTGAATTCTTTTCAAAATTATCCTTGACTGCAAGAACTTGTTTTCTTTCTGGAGAAAGCCCTGAATTGATACTTGCTGGATGCTAGTATGATATACTCACTGCAGGGTCGTATGGTACTTAATTTTTTTGAAGATACATGGATAACAGGATCTTTGGTCTGGCCTGTAAAATTCTTAGGCTTTTAAAAAATATTTATGTAATTGGTACAAGTATTTTCCACTGCATATTAAATCACTTGCCTTAGAAATAGATATTTATGCACTACTAATGTTAATACATATATGTTCTTCAGAAAAAAATAAGATAAAAAATCGTGGGCAAGATTTGCAAGAAATGATCTCTGAGGAGATGGTTATTTTCAACTATTTACAAAAGCAGACTGATTTTGAAGTGTGTGTGCACATACTAAGGAAGAAAACAGTCACCTAAATAATTCATTCATTTAAGGCAAATAATTTGTTCCTCTAAAATGCCTGGCAGAGTAGATAATAACTTATAAGAAAAAAAACACTGTTGGTGTAGTTGGACTAGATTTCACCATATGCTCTCCCCTGTTCAACAGATATTTGAATTCACTGATACTTTGAGTTCTACCTGTTTAAAGTTTAAGTAGGTATTGATTAAAATGAAATGCAATATGGGGCCCAAGAACAATATTTTGTAGCACAGATTTGATGCTAAAATATTTGGTACCTGTGGAGCAGGTGCTCCACTTCTTCATGTTTGTTTGTTAGTTTATTCTGATCACTTTCCTTGGTTGAAATACATGTAAGACTGTTTACTTGGTGAGGGTTGGCAAGATGAGGTCAGAAGCCTGGGAGAAAGACAGGAAAAGTAAATGAGAGAAAAGTAGCTCATGGGAGAAAATGCATGGCTAACCTTTTGAAATTAACAATCCATCATCAAATAGCTTTTTAACTTGAGTGTAGATCTGTTCTATGACATTTAATTTAAAAGATTTTTAAAATGTGTTTTAAACATATAAAATATGCTGCAAACGAGTTCAGACTGTTTCATTATAAGAAAGGTTAAATTTACTTAAAATGAAGCAAGTTATGCTCATAAAAATAAAAATTGTAAAACATCTAAAATTGACCAACTATTTCCATAAATATTATTTCTGTCACAGTAATGTCGCTCAAGTACCCTAAACTCTTGATAAGATTGAGTTGACAGCTACAGCATGGAAATACAGATAGAATCAGGCCTTTTCAGATATTATACCTTTGATATGCGTATACTCTAGTTTCTAGCCAGGACAGAAGCATGTCCTTTGAAGACTACCCTTGAACTGGTCTCACTGCTGGAACACTTCACTTTTATGACCTTTACCACTAAAATTGGACAAGACTGCTGGTCTAGTTCACAAAGACAGCTCCAATGTTCATTATTTTATGAAGTGAAATACAAACGATACCTTCAGATGAGCAGCAAACTTTCAGCCATGGCAGATTCCAATAAATGCTTCCTCCTTTCATGTGCAAGGTTCAAAGCTTTGCAAGTCTGGAAAGTTTGATAGAGGGTGCAGAGTTAGCCAGATTCAATTCATTAGGACACATCTTAACTGGCAGGTTGTAAAATAAACCTTCTGCCCCACTTCTTCCACCTCCTTCAAAAAACATAATGCAGCCCCGACAGAAAACTGATAACTTAACCATGTAAAAGAAAACCTGAAATCTGCAGTCAAGGGTTTTACTATGTGCTGAGCCTGGAAAGTGGAAGAAAAGTTACACAGCATTTTCTTCAATGTGCAGAACTTCAGGGAGAAATCATCCAACAGAGTAAGAAGGCATTCATGACCTCCAAATTCTCACTGAAGCAAACTTAGGGGTAACCTGTGTTTTATCAATCACAGAATTACTTGTAAAGAGATGTATTGTATAAAAAAGAATTCTATAGTACAGAAATCTGTCTCTCCCCAAAAACACACTCAATCTTCCAACTTTTTTCTTTTTCTCATTTGACTGCTTAAAGACTAATCCCTTATTTTAGGCTATAGGCTTGCAACTGCTGGCTAAAGTTAATAAAGCTCTTCCCATATGAGTGAAGTGAGAGGTAAATTATATAAATCATGGTGTGTTATGTAAACATTGTCCTAGGTCAACCCACACTCTTAAAACGAAGCATTGGAATTTCTGGAAGAGATCCATACAATGGCTTGGTGTCCCTTAATAATTCTCTTGGTCAAAAATGTCCTCCAAACAATGCGTCAGGTATAAGGCCAGAAAAATTATTCTCATTCTGTCATACACACAAATACATGCATTATCAATTGTACAGTATGTATTTGTGTGTGGGGGGGGTGGGGGGGTGTGAATAAATGTATATAGACACAACATATAATCCTTTGTCTCAGCAAAAAGCAGGCTACTAGTTCAGCTACCTGAACAGTAATTACTCTCTGCTGGGTCTGACTGTAATTTCCATAGCAACAGTTCCTCTAACTACATGAGTAGAGATTGCCTACCTTCTAAAAGGTATTTCTGCTCTAGTCCTCAACATTTCATGATTTTTGAGTTATAATTTGATTTTAAAAAAATTCTACTGGTCCCTTAACATGTTATTACAATCTGGAAACTGCCTCTCTGCGAGTGATATGCACCTCCAGTAGCTGTATACTTCCTCATAATAATTACTTATTATTTATAGTAAACTTTAGAGGGGACCTGCCTTGATAACCATGCATCTTGAATGATGAGAACTTCAGTCCTTCATAATATCAAAGCCATATTTGCATGCCATTCACCTAATCTCATGGAATTTGAAAAAAAAAAGAAAAAAGGCTCAGTGATGGTGAAACAGAGCACTTTCTACTTCTCTGAGCAAAACTTAAGCACACTTGTCTGGGGCAGGCCTGAGGATTACCAAGACACGTGGAATGGATGGCATGCTTTACAATAAACCAAGGATTGGAAACAGAGAGAGAATAGTGGCCTGATCCACTTCTCTGAAAAAGATCTTGTTCATTAAAACATCAATGACACCTGCAATATCCTAATATACACGGGGTAGACAGCGGAGGTGGGAAGTTGAGGGACAGAGAGTTAGATTCTCTTGTTTCTTCCTGGATGTTCCCACTTTGTATTTGAAACTGAACTGTTCCTGAGCTACAAGATAAAGAAAGGAGTGGAGAAAAATATTCACAGAATATAAATTCTGCCCCACTGATACTGATTCCCTGATTCTGAAATTTGTACTTAGATGAAAATGTTAACAGGATCTTTACTTGAGTAAGATTTGAGTAATTCAGCTGCTTACAGGAGCTGGTTCATCATGCAAGTATTCCCATTACAGCATTTTCCACGTGTAACAGTTGGTCCTGTATGCCTTTGTCAGAACACTGAAACTAAAGCTGCTAGAAACAAACAGAAAAGGGTGTTTTATTCTATGGAAGCCCCAGAATGGCTCTCAAAAGACATGCTTTTTGGCTGTTAGGGTGGCTGCCCATCTGGTTATACTTTTTAAGAAAAATGATGATTGAATATTCCTTCTTATGTGAAACAGAATTGCTAATTCAGAAATATCAAAGTGATCTGGTTTTTGTTCTGTCACAGCCTGGTGTTCAGGTTAGTCTATTAAACTACTTCAGCACTTTATTTCACCTACTCTGACTCTGCTATTCTTTAGCCAGGCTTTTGAAACAGCAGTTCTGACTTGCACTCCTCGGATGGTTAAATCCAACCCACTTAGTATCTAAACATTAAACATTAGGAGCGAACTTAAATGGTGCTGTCCTGTAGAAAGTGCACTTGCTGAATTTGGGCATATGTCAGGAGCAAAATTAGTCAAGGACGCTACTGCCCACTGATCCAGGATTCACTTTTCCTTTGGCGGTTTTGTAGTTCTAGTTATACTAGAACTACACTTCTACTTCTAGTTACATGTTTTCCTCTTGCACTAGACGATTGCCTGGAGTTATTATCATTTTCCTTTTCAGTTCTACATGTCCCCCATTCTTCTGTTTTCTAAGAAACCATTTGTCTCCTGTCATCAGCTCTATATGAGGACTTATTTACCATGTACCAAAAGCAAGGGAGGAAATTGTGTTATATTTACTAGGACTGAGTAACATCTTGCTCTGTGAGTGATCTTACTTAAAATAAGAGGCCTGGACACGGCTGAATGTAAGTGAGGAAGCCAAACTTTGCCTGTGAAGTCTGCACAGTAGCTGCTTTCTGTTTGCCACTCAGATAAAGTTTGGGAAATTCCTGCTAATTGGACATTTAGCACCATCTATTCCTTTTTGCTGATCACTGATTCACTCTTGAGTTTTATAAGTAATCCCGAGCCATGGACTTGTTTGAACAATGTGGTTTGGATTAAAGATGTTTAACGTAAAGGTAAAAAGTAAAATATTTATTAATTCTTGCTTGAAAAGCACTTTGCAAATGTAAAGAGCTACACAAACACTGATTTGTTAATTTGGTGTATTATTTCTGATATGGGCTGATATTGATCATCCTGCTGAGGTTTGGTCTGAGTCTTTCTGAGACAGTAGTGGCCGTTAGACTAAAGCCTGGGCATTCTTGGCTAAAAGGTTAAGCAATATCTCACAATGGAGAACTGTTATGTGGGACATCCAGCCACCAAATGTGAGGGACCAATTAAAAAATTAAAAGTAGAACCTGTGCTGCAATATGGAACAGACCTTTTCTTCTGGTTTGACTGCTCTTTATGTGCTATTTTGATAGCCTTTCATTAAAAACAAACTTAGAAGGAGAGACTTTTTCAATGTATTTCCCTCCATTCCTATGCCCTTGAGTCCATGTAAAACCACTGTGTTTTAAATATGTTTTAGTCAAGATCTAAAAGAGAAACTATTCTGGTCTGCAGGAACACATTTTGCTCTTTTGCACAGAATGGTGGATGCTCTACCTGCAATGTAAATTTAGAGCTATGCCTGGAAAGGCTACTGATAACTTCACACATCTGTTTAAATGAAGGAATCCAATATTAGGCATTTTTTCTTGCTTTTGAAAAATTCAATATCATTTAGTCATCTTTTGCAAAGCATGTTTTTTTCAATTTCATATGGTATACAGAAACAGAGTCCTGTTGCTGGCTCATCTACTTCAAAATGTCTAACTTAGAAGATTTGTTGAGAAAATAATGCAGAATTATTTATGAAAAAATCATCCTGCCTAACATAACCATACTGAGCTAATTCATGTCTAACCCAGCCATGAATAAGGCCCATTCAGTTTAACATAGCAGAATTTGCTGGATTCAAATTCCAAGTTTGACACAATTAATAGTGTTTATAAGTTCAAGAATGTTGCTGTTAAGATGGAGACTATTCAAGAAAAGTGATTGTATTTCACAGTACACTTACAGGGTGAAGAGGCACTTGACATGAGACACTCTCCTTTTCATAATCCAACTCATTTTGCTGTTTAGGAAGGTTTACATTTTCTTCGGCCTCTTTAAAGTTAAGCTTCCCTCCTGCTTCTAGTGGTTCCATATATAATGTAATTTCTCTTTTCTTTCTATCCCAGTGATTTGTCTTTAGTAGGACCCAGACAAACAAACCAAACTCCTGTGGTGTGCATATCAACAAAACTGATTATCAGCAGAACTAAACTGCTTTTGCATTTAGTGTACCACTGCATGAAACAAGACTGTTACATGGTCATGAAATGAATATCATGAAATGAATAGCAGGGATTCTGTCCATTATAGATGTAGAGAGGGTCAGACCAAAACCAAAAGAAAATACCAAGGCACACAAAAATATCTATGTAGGTAAGAGAATTTGTTAATTCAGTCAAAATAACTGTGGCATTGATGGTTTTCATGCACTCCAAAAACATTTGTTTTTCCCAAATCGTTACCCAGGTATGATAGGATCAATAGTAAAATAAACGCCGAATGTTGGTCTCCTCAGAACCAGGGAAAAAATAGCAAATCTTTGTGAAAATACAGGCTCTGCTTCAAGAAAGCACCTATATTTACATGCCAACTCCCACTGAGAACCACATGCCTTAGTTTTAGCCTACATGTTGAAGTTTCCTTAAACGGGACACATAAGGAAAGTCAAAAAGTACCTTCTGCAGAGATTACTTTTAAGAAAGTGTACCTATAAGTCAGGGAAGTGACAGGTAAATCAAGAGCATTAATTTCACATTGTAAAAAAGAGACAGGAGGAAACTAGGGTCAGCAAGCAGACAGTGTAGGGATAGAATGTAAAATAGTCTGTACATCCTAGTGCTCTATGTGATGTTTACATGCTACTTGGTGGTGCTGCAGAAGCAGCAAGACCAAGTAAGCACTGCATGCAAGACAACAGGCTATTCCAAATAGTTAAATATCTGAAATGCATGCCTGGAGGGAAAATCCTGCCTTGATTGATTAACCATGAGGGAATTTTCAGCCTACAGCCTTTACCATACCGTGACTTCATTACTTATCACAGGAAAGTGAGCGCTGCCTTCCTGTCTGAGGCCCTCTGTAGCAGTGCAAGACGGTTCCTGGATTTCCTTGGGAAAATAAGCGAGTCCCGAATTAATGTGACTGCAAGATTTGACCTGCCAACAGCTCCTAGCAGATACAGAAATAGCTTGGAGGGAGCCAAGGCAGATCCAGAGCCTAAGCTCTGGAGTGGAAACGCAGCAGTCTGCAGCAGATAAGTAACACACTCTGCAAACTGACCTTCCAGGTGGTAGATGTGACTTGCGCTTCTGTTATTTATCATAGTCTAATACTGAAGAACAAGAAAGGAAAAAAGGAAGAATGGAAAAACAAGTCTTCCTTAACAAGGAGATCCTTTCAGTTGGTAATTAATTAGGGCAGCAAACCCTGGATCTCTTGGCCCTCTGTGGAGCTGCTTACAGTGAGAAGTACAAAGGGAGGGCCTGCTGGGTGGGTAAACTGATGACTCACTTTTAATATCAGGTTGAGCCAGGATCTCAAGTGCTGCCAAGTTAACTCTGCAGGGATCCCCACTTCAGCCCACTCACATTTCCTAATAACAGTGCGGTATTTCAGCAGGCTGCGCTTGAGTGAGCTGCTTTGGTTTGTAAACAGAGGAGGTCTAGGAAATAATGTACCAGTGTGGTTGGACCTATAATGTCGTAAGACGTTAAGGTATAGTGGTAGCAACGCTATTAAAAGGCCCAAATTTGAATGTGATGGCAATTAATAGGAGATAATTTAAAATGATGTTTTAAAATGCTAGTCATGCCCTCTGCAGTCCCAGGAGAGCTTTACTGCCCCTCTTTGCATCATATAAAGAGGAAAAGACTGCCTGTAAATGTATGCTTACAGAAGCACAGGTTTTAAAGAGATTTAATTTATAGTTAGTAAAGCAAAAAATATTTTATACAGAATAGACTGCATGTTCCTGTGTTTTGACATGAGGACTTAAGCCATCACACTCACTGGAATATTTTTATGTGCTCTTTAGACATTTATTTGAAGTCCCCTAACCTCAGCCTGGTGAAATTTAGGATGTGCAGAAACACTCCAGAGCACTGACTCACTCCTGGCAGATTTGCATCTCATTCTGTCCCAGTATAAACTACAGCTCATACGCTGTTGCCACACAGATCAAAAGATACATGTTTATTGTCTTGGCCACACGGCTGAAAATATATCTCTGTGTAAGCCCTGCACTGGGCTTCCTGCTCAAGGACAGACCTCTTTCTGTTCAGACATACAAAGCTTTTCTTAAAAGAGACGTCTGTTTGGTTATAAGACTCCACTGGCCAACTGATTGCAAATCCAGTAGTGTATTCTGAAATGTTAAACAACTCTGTTAAAGAGGTTTTCACTCCCTACCCACTTTTCTTATCCTCTTGGTTAAGGGGCAGCCTTCAACACAGCATGCTCCCCGTGCTCTTTCAGGGTTATAGATATACATTATATATATACATGGGATAATACGCAGGAGGTATAAGCCCTCTGGTAGGAAACAAATGCTTTTCCCTTCTCATTAAAACACCTTTGCTTCCACTGCTGAGCATATCGTGTAGGGAAGGGGAACAGTCCAGCCAAGGGATATTTAGAAATCTAAAATGTGAAAAAAAAAAAAAAAATAGCCTGCTGATACTATTGCACCCTGCCTAATCTGCCTAAACAAAATTTAAGGGGCAGTAAGTATGTACCAGTGCACTTCTCCTTAGCCCGTGAATGGTCCATGTCAAAATCTTTGCAACACCTTGGCTCCCTGCTTGAGATGGTCAGGGCAGGCGAGGGAGGAAGAGCTGGTGTAATAACTTATCTGCTCATTAAGTATCATCTGGGCATTTCTCAGGTAGTTATGTAACACTGTGAGTTTTCATCTGTTATCTCCAGGGAGGCAATATTATGTGAGACTTTTCTTCTTCAATTGTTAATTCAAGGAAAGAACACATTAGGATTTTAAGTTTTGCATAGTTTTCTGTCCATGAGCTAAATCAGAAGTTAGCCTACTTTTTTAAAGATATGATTATGCTGTTGAATATTTACTTCTCTGTCAGGCAGTTAGGGTTCTGGATTTTGATGTACACCTCATCAAAATATGGTTTCATGAGGACAAGGAATTTAATTTTTGCAGTTAAAAAGGAATTATAGGTTTTGTTAGCTATATACTACCAAATAAAACATTCATTAAATAAAACCTTCAATTAATGTCCTCTTGACTTAAGAATCAAACAAAATTTTTCAACTACTGTTAATTCTTCCTTGAGCTTCTGTTTGTCCTCTAGGCACCACAGGTCTCAACAGGCAAAAGCACAGAGACAACACCCTCAATATACAGCATCTATAGTCACTGATGTTCAGTATTTCAAACATAGTGATCCGTTAATAAATACCGTCTTCTCTGGAGCTAATAAATGCAGAAGAATAGGAAATCTATTAGCAGAACTTTTTTTTCTTATATATGGTCGGGATGTCTTTATTTTAATCCGAGTCTGGTTTCTTATTTAATCTGCACTTACTATGGAATATGTGTGTATGTACACGAGTGGAGCAGAAAGAGGTAAAAGTGGTAGACATGTGGAAGAGTAAAACAACAGTCAAAGAAAATAAAGATTCCTAACTGTATTGGATATAGCAGCTCTCTGGTGGATCTATGACTTTATACATCTATAAGTATGTGATGCATAGTTATTCTGGTGTGTAATAGCTAGCTGAGAGTCTATTTAGAAGGAGGGTGAACAGCCAATAGTTATTTCGAAGGCAATAAAATAAAACAATGACATAGATCGCCTTGGCATTTTTAGCTACTTAATACCTGCTGGCTGATAATTCATGTCCTTGGGTATGTTTCAGAACGTAGGATCTTATAAGTTGCAATCTTATATGTATCATCTATAAAAGTATGCGTTTGTCTCAATTATAGCCAACAACTGTGAGAATTTCAACAGGATTGTAGTGCAGGAAGTACCAATTTTGGCCCAAAACTTATAAGTAACTGTAGTTACAAAAAAGCCACGCACAACCCCTCGCCTACATATATATTTGGCATTACGTGCAGAAGGGATAATTTAATTATAATGGACCATCCCAGTTCTTGGCAGTACTAACTGTAACTGACCTTTATATTCACAATGCATTAAAAAGGTTCCCCAAGACATGTTCACTTACATTGTAGGAATATTTTTCCACTGATACAGAAGCAGGCTGAGTCTGCATGAATATATCTTGCTGTGCTCTGGGCTGATGAAAGAAGCCAAAAGCTCATCTAGCCACAGACTTTATGGCAATTAAACCTGGCACAGGTGCAGTAACATACTTTTGTTTCTCTTGAAACTAATCCTGATGTGACTCTTTCTTATTTTACCATTTGCACTTGCTAATCTTCTCAGAAGACAGCCTGGGGCATTTTTTCTCCAAAAGTTTCCATCTATTAAATGTACATGAACCTTTTAGAGACACAGATGGCTCAGGGTCCTGAGCTCAGGTTACTGGGGATGGTTATGAGCATCAGAAATGTGTATGAAAGAGCCCTTGGATGAGAAGTTTAATTGAAATGTATTTTATCCTTTTGATAGAAATCACAGAGTTGAAATTATTGAATTATATGACTTCCATGCAAACATGGTGTGCACAGGTTACATTGTGAGCACCTGGATGCACAAAAATAGGGAAGGAAGTTTTTTCCTGAACATGCTCAAATATTTGTTATTTCCTATTATATTTGAAGAACAAAAGCATTTAAATGTCCTCTCTCACCACCCTTCTTTAGGGATAAACAAAACCCCTCAAATGCCCCTTTCCACCAAATAGCAATGAGTCTTACGGAACTCATCTGAGATCTGGAAGAAAATTTAATGGCTGCATAGTTTATTCATACGGCTCTTTCGCAGTAGCTGAATCTCTGGAAGCAGAATTTCCCTTCAAGATCTGGGAGAATACATCATACCATGTTCATTTCTACAAAAAGTTGGTGTTTTGACATTAGGGGATTTTTTTACCAGACACTTGGCTGGAATGAAAGGGAACTGGTGTACTGACATCAGTGGATTTGCATTGCTTTTATCTGCTGAGAACTCAGGACTACTTGGATGATTTCAGTAAGATCCTCCATAATTTAGAATTAACTTTATTTTTTTCTTCCAAGCAAGTTTGAGGTTCTAGTTGCTGGAGTGGTTTAAAGATTCAGTTTCATTTGACTGTCTGTGCTGTAGCTGCACTTGTGACATAGAGAAGACCTATTTTGGCCTCTGAGTTATTGAACATGAACGGGTCTGTGAGAACTCCATGGAAACCATGTTGTAATAAGAAAAGTATACAACTTAGCAGCTTTTTCTCTCTTTTCTGTAGCTCTAGTTCAGCAACATCATTATGGATTTAATTACGCATATGAGCGCTTCATAAACCAGTTTCAATAGTGTATTTTTTCTATGCTTGCATACAGTCTTAGACAACTTGTGGATACAAATCAACAATGATTATAATGTGACTTAAGATTTTAGAAGGAATATAATTGCTTTGCTTTTGAAAAAATGTCAAAGTTAGATGATGAGGAAAAGGTATAACACCTTGCTATTATATTAGTAAAGCAATCAGTTTTAGTAGTTTCCAAAAACTCTAGACAACACAAGTTTAAAAAACCTCTTGCAGGAATTTTGACTATGGCAATGTGGCAGATGATACACCTTGAAATCTTTATTAATGATCCTGATTTATTTAAAAGATGCTCATATATTTTGGTGAAATGTACTGGCTAAGAGAATAAGAGCAACTCAATTTTTGTAATAAACATTCCTGTTTTGACACCTCTCCATTAATAAATGGAATGATTTGCACCCAATAAAAGATATGATATTGGAATAAAAGATTACAGAAAAGTTAAAGAAGATAGCAGTGTGTATGACATTTCATGCTACAGTCGTGTCTATATTGAAAAATGTAAGAATGTGCATTTGAAATGTATTTCTTCTAAAATCAGACCTGATAATTCTTTAGTGATTTCATACCTATTATTATATGGATTCGGGGATTCTGTAGGACCTTACTGATTTCTTAAATATATGATTTTTTCTTTCCTGAATTTTCAGACCAGAGGAATGAGTTTCTAAGAGCATACCCATTTCTCTCTGTAGGTCTGAACATAAATTGCTAATGTAATTTAACATCCCTTACAATTTAGATGATGCATTGACTCAACTGTTCTAGCAGCCCCATGGCACTTATTTAAGTTACTTTCCAACACTGCTGTAAATCAAAAGAGAAAGGCTAAGTTCTCTTTCTAGCTCTCTGTTTGTTTGCTGAATGCCTCAGCTTGGGAACTCCTTGATTGCTTTACCAACTGCTCATTGACTTTTTTTTTTTTTAGCTTGCTGAGAAATACTTTACTTCTCAGTCCAACATTTTCATTTTATTCTCACTTGAGAAGACAACTGACCTTCATCTTAAATATAACATGCACAGGTTTAAAAACAAAGCAAACAAACAAACAAAAAAACAATTCCCAAATATTAGCATTTGTCAAGGACAAAACACAGAGGAAAGATTTGGCATTATTGGTAGAAGAACATATATTTTTATGGTGTTTTGCTTTTAAAGGCTCCAATTCCAACTGGGCACCATTCTTTTAAGATGCTTTATGAATATATTTTGTGAGAGGAGAGTAAAATCTTGGATGAAAAATTCAAGAATAAGCTTCTATTGAGGAAATGGCCCAGGAAATAAAGAAAATGAAGATTTTTTTTTTTTTTTTTTAGAGGATTAGTAGTGGATCAAAATGCTACTGGCTGGAACTGGTAGACATCAGTGGAAAAGCAGCAGGAAAGAGCACAGCTTCATATGCCTCCAAGCTTACGGCCAAGCTCGTCAGTGGGAAAGATATCTGCCAGAATCACTCTGTCGATGGGCAATGTCTCTGCTATGAAATACATATTTCCACTTTAAGAGAACATAGAGTGATTTCTCAAAAAGTGTTGATAGTACCAGAAGGACAAGGCTTCACAAATAGGAATAAAACAGAAATGATAGTGACAGATAAAAGAGATGAGATGAGAAGAAGAGCTGATAAAATTATTTAGGAATTAGAGTGCTAAAATTAACTGATCTTACATACAAAATTAATCTTTTCTGTAGAAGTTTTAATTCATTTGTAGACTAGACTACTAAGGTTAACAAAATAAAAAAACAAGAAGTAAAGGGAATCCAATGTAGTCCTATGAATTTGTAAATGTAGATGCTGCAATTTTCTTTTGCTAAAACAATTCTGTATAAACAGCAGAGGTAAGACTCTCAGTGAAACTAAGTATATTTCAGTATTCCAATGTATTTTGCCACTTTTTTTTTTAGAAAATGTCAAAATCTATAAAATACCACCTATGTATCTCTATTCTCTTTATCTTTCAGAGAATTCTTAGTATGTCTATTTTTAAGGTATGTGCATGGAAATAACCTCTATATATTTGTTTTTGCATTCTTGCCTGTTCCTGCCTATTGTCCCCGTTGAAAGTCTTACACAGATTTTGCAGGGTGAATACAGTATGTTATATGTTTTTTAAATTAATTGCTATTGCTCTTTGTCTTGAATTGGTCCCGTACTGTGAATATTCTTTCTATACAACAGTCACCTTAATCCAATCCTTGTCTAACATTTCACATACTCAGATATTTCAGAAATGGAAGAGATTTTATTTTAGAACTTAAAAAGTTATCTTGACTTGAGTACTGAAAGGAGAATATAGGATTCAGAACTGATGTGGATAGGGTTTTTAGATCACTTTGCAAAGCTTTTGGTGTAATGAATCAAGAATCAGCAAGAATCAGGTTATCTTATGAAATTGTAAAGCATCAACTAGAGTGTGAATGGGATCCTGAACTGGATGTATGGGGGTACTGTAATACACCATCCTGTTTTTTCCTTAACAAGTAAATGGATTTTCCTAAGTGTAAGATCTAGTTCAATATTTTTCAGACAACTCGACTACCTTGAGGTTTTTTTGTTATTTAAACTGACATTTCTGATAATGCTTGGGCATATGTTTTTTATTAGCCTCGTTATTCATTTCTAATTTTCAGAGAATCTATTAAACTGTAAATAGACATCAGATATTATTTTTCTATTCCCCTATGTCCAAACAAATTATAATTTAATGAATAACATGCAGTTCTAAACTGGATTGGAAGAGAACTGAAGATCAAATTTTACAGCTGTGATAAACAAAGCCGAGCGCCACCCAGTGGGTTTTGTTAAAAAGATATGATTTCAGTGTATCTCACATTTCCAAAAATATCCATAAAACTTTCCATGGCCAACTTAACTCCGAGACTATCACAGATAAAACTGTGGAGTGAGTGGGATTTACTAAAACCCTGTAATCATTTCTAGTTACTCCCTAAACAGATCACCATTTTAAATTATAAAGTGATACTAAGATGGATCATAGAATAATGAAATTACAGAAGGATCAAAGAATAATGAAATTACAGAAATGCACTTGCTACTCTTCCAGAAAAGCTAATGGGAGCTGGTGTGGCACCAAAAAGTCATCTGTGTGTAGTCTGCAAGCTGAGAGGATGGGATTTCCATTGAGGTGACACATCTCTGGAGTGTCCTTTAGCAAAGGCTGTGATTTAAAATCACATTTTAACCCTTTGGACCCAGATATAACCAATGTAGAAGAGTTAAGGATGGGGCAAAAAAAAAAATCAGAATATCAGGATAAACAAAGCAAACGTGTAGTATAATTGTTGGCTTATAAATAAGCATGGGGTTCACACTCCTAAGTGTCTCCACTGGTTTCTAGAGTGATGGTTATTTCAGAAGAAATCAATAAAAGTCAGTGTGTGAGAAATATGAGATAGATCAAATAAAGGTATTTCAGTATTAGAAGCTATTAATTTTGTGCAACATACATTTGAGTTACAATATTATTAAATTCCATTAAGCTAAAATGATATATTTAACTCAGACTTCGGAGTGCTAATTTCATAGTCCCCTTCAAACTGTTTCTGCAAAGGTGTTGGGGGTAATTAACTGCCATTTTCTCAGTAATTCAGAATCTGCAATTAATCAAAATGCAGGGCCTGAGTGATTGTAGAAAACAGTAACACTTAGTTTATTATGTAGCACATTCTCATACTGGTTGTTTTATGATGGGATCAGCTACACTCTTTACCCAGAATTTATTATGCTTACCCTTCAGCCAATTAGTTTTTCTCACTTTACTTTAGCTTAAAACCTGGTGAGTTTGTTTTATATATATGCATAAGATTGCTTGTCAGTTATATTGGTCAGAAACATGCAGGACTGCATGTGTTTAAGCAATTAGGAACATATTATTGTCCAGAAAAAAAAAATGTTATTTCACTAACTTACAGCAGTGGCTTTTCGAAAAAGAAAAAGGG
>JAWLRI010000169.1:5767480-5782970 GCA_034781795.1 Crypturellus tataupa | reverse complement strand
CCCCCCAGCTTCGTATCATCTGCAAATTTGCTGAGGGAGCACTCTGTGCCTTCATCCAGGTCATTGATGAACAAGTTATTAAGGAGACAATAGTGAAGGAATCAAGGAGAAGAGGCAATATGATACAAAAAGAAAAACAAACAAAAAAAAATGCCAGTGCCTTGTGTTGTTTTCAGTAGTCCCACTAGTCCATGGCAAAATTCCTACTGACTTCCACTCTTGACTTTGAAAAGGAAGAAATCATCCTAAAGAAACAGGAGAAATAGCCATTCTGCCATGTGCACATTAAATATACATGGGGTTTCTTACTTAACTTCTGCTTCAGCTGCAGAAACCAGGCACTCGTGATTAGAAAACATAAAGGAAATCAGCGATGCTTGGAAGAATGCAAGTAACAGAGTTAATTCTTTGGGGTCGTGTTGAGTACAATAGAGTGACAGAGCACCTAGTGAATGGGACCCAAAATTGGTGTTGTGGACAGTGCTGACTGTGAAGTACAGAAGAACTAACAAGCAGAAAGCTGAGAAACTGTCTTGGGAGAAAGTAATTATACAAATACAGTAAAGAAATTATAACATAGTACTGTGCTCTGAACAGAAACTTTTTAAAAAATGAATGCGAGAGGGAAAGAGCTATTGATAAAACAGATATTACGAAAAGAAAATGAAAAACCCTGGAGAAGAGACAGAAAATGCAGGAAAGGAGAGAGCTTGACAAAATCAAGATAGAGAGACATGAACTTTCTTGATTCAAGCATAAACGCCATAAATGATTACTCACTTTACCTCAGTTGAAACAAGTATGAGTAAAAACTCGAACGAGAGGATTAGGAACAACTAGTGAATGTGTGGGTGTGATTGTTGAAATATCACTCACAAAAATCTGGGCAGGGTCCAGGCTATTTCAGGGTTAAGTCAGTGGGTAGCGAAAGTACATTGCCCTTGGCCTCACCAAGCTTAAGTACCTTCCTGACTCATCATAGAAAAAGTAGTTTTGCCTCATCTGATTGCCTACTACTGCCTCTACAGTAGCTGCTAGCGATTAGGACATCTATTTAGAATAACATAGACATCAAGGGGTTCCTCCCCCCAAATTCACAGCAGTCCTAAATTGTGTTCATTAATCTGGGTTACAACCAGCTCTCAGTTAAGGTGCAGTCCTCCAACCACGGCCATTCTTCATACTGACCTGATGACACTCTGAGCAGTATCACTAGCGCGTGTGTAAGGAAGTCGACACACAGGCTGGAAGGAGCAGCAGCAGAACCTACCATCTTTTTTTCTTTAATTATTACTACATTGTTTCTCTCTAAATATGAGGAAAAGCTTTCCAGATAGCACTTTTTTCTTTTTGTCTTTAAATACTATTCAAGGTAAGCAAAACCAATACTGGTAAATATAAGCACAAAACAAATCAGATTCATGAGATTTTCAGACCAAGCAAGGTTAAACGTGTTTGGAAGAAGTTCAGCTGTAGATCTGCATTCTGGGTGCGTGACTATTCAAAAATTTCAAATGATTGGACATTCACTCATCATTTCTTTCTGAAAATGATGTTTCCAGATCAACAAACTTACTCTTCCCCAGGATCAGTCATTTCCTAAATCTTCTCTTTTAGAAGGGAAGATTTCCAACCCTTTTTGTGTCTGCTTTATGACAGCTAGCAGCACTCGATGGTCCAGCTCTGCATTAATACTTTGAGAATGTTATTTATTTTATAATTTTGGCACAGCAGGAGACTTTCCTCTTCTTTTGACTAGGGCCCCTAGAGAGAGCAGACACCACAATTGCAGTGCCAAAGCAAAATTGGAAGATGTTGTCTCAATTAGCAGGAAATGCTAAGCTAATACAATATATTTTTCTTTTAATACTGAGAAGATTTAGATGCTATGTTATGAAGAGGAGAATGAAATCAATTTTTTTACTCTCCTAGTCAAACTTTTTAATCATAACCTCTTATTTTACCTTTAGACCTTAAGTTGAAGTTCTGCTATTCCCCATCTTGGGATTCCTGCATAACACCATGAATCATACTATATAAATCACACACACAAAACTAGGAATTTACTTTGTTATTTAAACAATATTCTAGCACTGATCTACTAACTTTATTTTAAACAACTGTTAATGCTTCTCTCGTTTTAATTTGTTCACAAGGATTAAGATACCTTTTAACTTTCCTAAGTACCACAGCCAAGCACTTAGGAAATCCCTCACCCGAGCAAGGGAAAGTATAACTGTATTTATAAAGTATAACTAAGCACATTACTGTAGTAGAGTGCAATCAAGTAGGAGCCCTGGTTTACAGTCTCTAAAACCAGAACAGTTTCTGCATTTTATCCTGTGATCAGTATATAGAGCATAGGGCTAAACATATGCTCTGATGTCACCCTTTCTACATGACCATAATTCAAATTTGTCTATTTGTGCTGTTGATGAACTAAAGTTGACATAGGCTTTTTAGGCTTTTCCTCCCATCTGAGGAAAGCAAAGGAGCCCCGATCAGCACTAAAAAGTGCTACAGCCAGCTCAGGAAAATTAGAATTTGTGAATAAATGCAAAATATTTACATGCCACCAGAGAACCCAAGTGAACCAAAGACAAAACCAAATTGTTTGATTAGCATCAGCACTAATGATGCCTGCCTTCTGCTCTCTTTCTACCTAATAATGGATTCTCCAGTGCCCAATAAGGTATGAATTCTGCCTGAAACTTTTCCCTCTGCAATAGAATCCACAAAGGTGCTGGGCTGACCAAAACTGAATTTGTGTTGCTTTTTCATCAAATAAGGGAAGTACTATAGTTTCTCTCCACTATCCAATGACCTTATTTCCATGAAGCTTACCATAATTAAGTATTTCAGGTAATTAGACACAGGTCTGTAAGCTACCCTATACCTAAAAATTCATTAAGAAAGGATGCAAACACACCCACAGATCACTGCATTTGCACAAACCCATATGCACAGAATGCTTACATAAGCCTCTTCCCTTATAATGACAAAATAAGGAATTCAAAATCTGAACAGGGAAAAATACCTAAGTTATGTTTTCCAGAGATAAATAAAATTGAAAATAAACTAACATGGTTACAAAGCTAGGGTTGACACAAAGATTCTGATGCTGAAATACTGTCTACGCACAAACTCTATTTGTCTGTTCCATAGTCCTATTTCAGTCAGCTCACCAGCCTTTTCTCTTGTGGCTTTATTAAACATCACCCTGCTAAAATGAGCGAGAGCACAAAACTCCCTCTAATCGAGTACCAGCTCACAGATGTTGAGTTCCTTAGTGAAAGATATGCTTAATAATGTCCTACAGAAAAAGCAATACTCCACCATGTGGTATTGCAGGAAAATAAGCAGCCCTCTTCAGTAAGCCAGACTTTTTCAAGACCTACATTGATTTTACATGTAAATTCTAAATTTGTAGAAATTTGTAGTTTTCAATGGAACTCCTAACAGTTTTTTTTTTTGTATGAACTTTAGTTGATTGTATCAAAAGTGAATTTGGGAGGAAAAAATAAGAGAACAGAAAACCTCTCTTGATTCCCAGTTTAACAGTGTAATTCACATGCTTAGAGTGTAATATGTAATTTTTCTGCTTGCAATGATTTTTTGATGACTTTAAATATGTCATGTGATACATTTGAGAAATAAGGAGGTATTCTGAGTCAAATAAAATATTTAGTGGAGAGAAGTGAAAACGTTATTAGAAGTCTTCAAATTTACTTTCATCCTTAAGAGAACTGCTGAAATTCCAAAATGTCATCTAAAATTACAATTTTTTAATTTGCGTTTATAAAGCTCTCCAACTTTTTGATTTCTTTCACCCTGCTCACTTTTCCATAAGAAACATTGAAATTTCTTAGACCATTTTTCAAAGTGTGGCCCAGTTGCTTAAGTTTCAAAAATTGTCTGTACTAAGAGAGGTATAGAGAATTATTTTTTTTCTCTTTCTCTCTGTAGAATTTAGCCTGCAAGACCCCATCAGTAAATTTGAACATAACCTTGTTCACAGAAACAACTATTGCCTATATCTACTATCTCTCATTGCTGATGTTTAAGCTCTGCAACTATCACATATGTTAAATCTGCTGAAAACCACCACAGCCATTGCATTGCAAAGATATTCAGCCTACTTTCTCCACTCTACATCCACAGTTACTGTTTGGATCAAAAAGGGGGAAATAAACCTCTCTTTCTTCAGGAAACAGGCTATTTTTCACTGCCTTTGAATTTAATCCAATTTGTCAACATTTTTCTATCATCTTTTCTTTGAAGTGTAATTGAGATTTGCATGACTTGCCCTCACAAATGGAGTTCTATTATTCACACACAAACTCTGCTATTTCTAGGACTGTTTCAAGGAGAAAAAAAAAAAAAAAAGAGGAATCAGTTTTGCCTGACACACTTTCTGCATTGAAGTAATAATATAAATTTGTAAAAGCTTTTCCCACCAGTCACCATCAGTCACCATCATCATGTTGCATAGCCACAGCCTTCCAGAATAAAACCAAATCAAGCAGGAGTATGATAATGGCTTTTCAGGATCATTTCTGAAGACGCTTTTGCAAACTTACTCTGTAGCTCAGCACTGCAGCGAGGCAGATATCACCAGCGCATAAATGACTGCAGAATTCAGCCTACAAACGCATGAATATTTTAATGAGTGTTTGGTAAAGTCCTAACTATCTGTATACAGATTAAAATTCACAAATGCTCCTGAATCTATAGTACATGTGCATTTCCAATGCTCCAAAAGCTTTAAAACTGTCCCTTAACATCATTAATTTGGCCAGGGAAGAAGAGTTCAAATTTCAAGAATGTCTTTCCTAAGTGAAAAGATGAACTGTGAATGTATATACATGAAATGGGAACTTTTCTTTCTCCGAGACAATTATTGGAAACATTGGATTAGGTAGCAACACATAGAAGTAGGTTACCTATCCTAAATTCAATTTAACATATGAATTCACACCACACAAACTGTCAGCACACGCTATTTATCATCTGTACAGACTGCTCCATGCACTTTTTAGCCATAATCCACAGAAAAATGCCTTTGCCTTTCAAAGAATTAACTGCTTCACTGTGTACAGATACCCCAAAAGGGAAGCCATGCCCCTCTTCAGAAAGGCACCATCTATTGCCTATAAGCTCCATCAAGAAATTATAAATGCTGACAGTATCCCTGAACTTTCTTTTGTTGTTTTGCAGCAAGGGGACAAAAGGGATTCTTGTAGGGAAGGTTTTATTTTAAAAGGTCGTCTTTGAGCCCATGGAAAATTAACAAAAGTCTCTGGAGAAAAACTGAGCCTTCAAGCACTAATGTAATAAAGTGATATTATTTTGAAATACGGTCAGAAGTTAGTGATTTGTTAAACTGCAGCAAAAAGGGAGCTGAGGCAAAAATATAGAATAGCTTTTTAATTCTCAAAAAGTAGCCAGATTTCTCTCAATGACAATATTAAGAATTACTGATGTACCATAAATTTAGATTCTGCCTTTCTTTTTACTCTAGCTTTTTTTTCAGGTTGGTTTGATTGATCTACATAGGAATTTTAATTATCCATGCATTAGTATTTTAAGAGAAAGCAAAACAAAAGCACAGATCTTGCTTTCATATGCAGTAATAAGCAAGAATCTAAAACAATTGGTTTTGTCAAGGCCAATTATCGTCCAGTCCACTCTGAAGCAATGAGACTCTGGCTTAAGTCAGTTCTATGAATAGAAGTTGCTTCATATTAATAAAAAAAAAAATAAAGCACACACACACACACCAATTTCAATGAAATCTGGGACCATAGTTTCACAGCCACAGCCTACCTTCCACTAACTGTTGTTAATTATATAACTGAAACTGTGTACTGTATAAACGCGTATCACACAGTGAGTTTGAGCTTTATTATCACGGCTTTGTAGACAGAACTGCAGTATTATTTCTAAACGCATCTTATTTGCAAATCAAAGTATTTGACAGAGATCTGCCTCTTTTGACATCCAAAGCTCCAGTGGATATTGGAGCATAATGGAGCACTGCATAATATGACCTTCTGAATAACAAAATGACCTACAGATTGGCTCTTTTGAGAGCTGCTTAAACATACAACTCTTCAATTGATTTGTGCAATACAATGGAATCCTAGTCTTGAATGAGACCTCAAGTTTCATTTGCAATAAAAATATTTCTTAAAGTCTTAGACAAGAAAGATTTTCCACCATGCACAGACAGCACCAGAATAAGAAAGCCTAAAGTCGTAAGGAGAGCATGAGATAAGAATCAGATAGGTAATAACAAAACTTGTATACCAAAATTTGTATTGCTATTCACAAGCTTTGCTTGCTATGTTCTAAGAATTGTCACACTTTCTAGAAAGTTAATTTTAGTAGTTTCTGCAGATTGATTTCTCAAAATATAAACACCACAAAGTCTGTCTTCGACCAAAACAGTAATTCTCAAGCAGCAGTAATACTCTCACAAGTTCAGGAGGTGTCTTGGAAAGTTTCCTGAAGATGGGCAAAGTGTTTAAACTAAAGTTCAATCCTTACTGTGCATCGCTCCTCTTCACCTGGGAGGGGTAGCTTCAGTGGAGCTTGAAGCCACTGACGGAACTGCAATACTCCCAATTGCTTAACATCAGGTCAAGTGAGTGGCTTGCTATAAAGCTTGAGAATCAGTCTAACCCTGCTATAAATACACACACACACATATATAGGTAAAGATCACAAAAATCAAGATTTGTGTCTGTAAAAAGTTTAAAGATGATGCTGGAGAAGTATGAAGCTTGATTTTCAGAGGTTATCAGATTCACATCAACCCAGAAGATACTTGTTATCTTCTTCCCTATAAACGGGCTGTCTATAGCATACACAAATCCTTCAAGTGTTCTTGAAATAATGGAATTTCTCAAAGCTGAATAACAGAATGCATACAATACTATGGATAGAATACCTATGTCTTCAATAATTATTATAGTAATTTGTATGAAACTATTTCACTGTTTTGCATAGCCCAAACCCCAGAGCATCAGATCATGTAATCCCTTCGTAGAAATACAGGAAAGAAAAAAATCCAACATTTTGCATGTGGAGCTGATACTATGCTTTCTGCAGTGGAGATCTATACTGTCTGAGACCTAACAAAGGATGAGATCCTTCCAAAGGCAAATTGTTTCCTCCAAAGCAGATCTGGTCAATGTTCATGTTTTCCAAAGGCATCTAGCTTACTTAGGTCTTTTTGGGGTCATTCATTCGGCTGATCAGGCTGCATATTTAAAAAGCGGAAAACTGCCAAGCTGAAAAAAAAAACATAGAATTTGTTTCTATGAGAATGCAAGGCAAAGGTGAAGAGCAAAAGTTAATCCTGCATTTCATTGTAAGCTTCAGCAATCACATAACACAATTGTTTTAAAGTCAGTTAAAATACTTTCTTCTATGAGCTCTTGCTCTTCTGCCAAAGACATGCAACACTTTGAGGAACTGAGGCTGCACAACCAAAATATTATGAAGCAGCAGTCATTTCTTTAGTATCTGTAATTTTAGTTGGTAAGTTGTAACTGCATTTTTTTAAAAATACAGACAAAAGATTTTCAGATTATTAACCAGACAGGGCTGCATATTGGCTTCCTTGCAGACTTCATTAACATTAAATAGGAAAACACAGCATACATTTTCTCTAGATCATCTACTCTGAGTAGAAAATAAAATTTGATATTCTAGCCCTCTCTTTGCTAAATGAGAGATAACTGACTAGTTCAGGGATGCAGCCTGACAAAAGGCTATACAAATACGATGCCACCTAGCCTCACCTGCATTTTTACAAGTGTTTTTTCTCTATATGGAAATCCTGGCTCAACTCAAAATTCAATAAAACTTTTCACTTGTGGTCCAGGGGAACATAGAAAGCTAAGCTTTTATATTGTTAAGGGGAACTCTAGTGAAAAGTATTTATATTTACCTCTTTTTCCTCTTGTTAATTCTAAATATTGAAAAAAAGTCTCACTTTTTTTAAGGGAGAAAAAAAACTGATTTCGTTAGGAATGTAGTGACAATTCACTTTTGAAAGTAAAGGGGTTTTGTCACATTTAGTTAATCCAAAACAGTGTTTACAGTAACATCAGCAGTGCAACTGCAAAGCTGCCAATACTGTCTCCAACTGTGATTTTTTTTTTTTTAAAGTCTTTTCTTGATTTCCCCTCCTCCAAAGAGGAAAGTCAACTACTATGCAGATTCCTTTGCCTGGCAATTGCAGAAGTTCATTTTGTAACACAGTTGCCATTTTCACATTAATTTAGCAAGAATCTAATCAGTCACCAGAGCAATAGCAAGTTCAGGAATCATAAATTGCCAGCTTCTGCACTGAGGTTGTTTTTAATTGCCTTTTTCTGTTGTAAGCCAAGAAAGAAAAACAAACAAACAAGTGCCGGCCACAGTCATGTGCCAAAAAATGTTGGCTTAATATAAAGTCCAGAACTGAGACAGATTTTATTAAGACTTTCAAAAAGTTGCTTAATACCTCAAAAAGTCTGTCTGCAGTATGTGAGATTATAGCAACCAATTTTCTTTCTCAATAAGCCAAATGGTAAAAGTAGCGAAATTAGACAAAAGAATTCAGAGTGAAGAAAACATTTTTACAACCCACATTATTCGACTCTTATCTACAGCTTCAGTTCTTCCCTGAACCTCATCCTTCTCTCCACGTTGAAGGGTGGAATACAGTAAGACCAATAGTTGTTAGTATAGAATTGTTCCATAAACCGTCTGGCATGAATCATGCTGCAATCATTAGCAACTGTTCTACTGGAGGTTGGTTTCCCTTCTCTGAAAGCAGTAACGGGGCTGTAACAATGTAGCTGAAATTAAACACTCTCACTGTCCTTAGTGAATTGGCAATTGCAACTGTCAACACCCACCCTTCTCTCCCTACAAGCATAAAACTCCTTACTTACCATCCTTGTCCCAGTTATATCTCCTATACTCATCGTTTTCTTCTGCCTTCTTATAAGAAGGCACTTAAAAAAATAACTAAAGGAAGCGTTAATACAGAAGGGCCTAATTGAAAAGTAAACTGCAGTTTTACAGCATTGACACTTCAGTTTTTACTTTTGTTCCTACATACAAAACATCCTCAGCCTAAGAAAAGAGTGTGAACATCATTGAGATTAAGAAACTACGTGTCCTTGACCCACTGTCAGCAGTATTCTGCATAGCACATATCCTCAGTCACAGGCAAGAACACAGCTTTCCACAACACACAGTTTTAAGGGGCAGAAACACCAACAAGCAGGACCAAGGCAGTTGGGAATTGTGATGTTTCCCAGATCGCTAACAGACTAGTTTACCCATCTTATAAAGCTACCAAACAGCAAACATGGGATTAGAGTAGCAGAGATTTCTGTCACAACTTAAAAAGCTTCTGTCCTTAAATTTCTTGGTACACATACACTTGCAAATTTAAGCTCATTTAGTACAACAGGTTGTTTAGTAAGGAAATCCACACACACATTTTGAAAATATGATTTTATTTGAAGTTTACCAAAAATGTCTGGAAACTTATTCAAGAAAGGCACTTTAGACTTTAGTCCTTTTTCTTTTTAGCTTTGGGTTCTTGTGACAGTTGGGATAATTCTGTTTCTTCATCTTCATCACAATGCTTCCTTTTCTTTTTTTTGGACTTTTTATGGTCACTTTGGTAACCACTAGAGTCACTAGTAGGCAATACATGTTCCTGTTCTTCTTGCTTATGCTTTTTCTTTTTCTTCTTCTTCCTTTTATCATCACATATTCCATTCACAGCATCAACTGTTTCCTCTTGTGCATATTCCCTCCCAGTATTATTTGTATCACCTAGAGGCTCCTCAGAAACAAGTTCTCCCCCAGAGTTAATCAAACCATTTTCCTCGTATTCAGGCTTTTGGATTTCACCTCCATTTATACCAGCAGTGACCGCCTCAGATCTTTTGGGCTTCAAACTGTAGAGAAAAGTAGAAAATAGCCAAAATCTAAGGACACCTTGCGCAGTAAAATGTCAAGCTATGATTTCACTAGACACAGCATTTTCACCAGACACATAAGTGATTTGCTACAATGAGTGGAGAATGAGATATTCTAGTCACCAAACTTAAAGCCAATTTACATTACCTCCTCCTTACTGCAATACCATTTTGATACTTTTTTCCACCACTAGTATCTCAGATTATATAATTCTGCATACTTCCACATTGTGCAGTAGAGTTTTTACTTTTAAAGCTTTTTACAAATTTGCAGAGTGACCCCTGAAATTAAACATTAAAAGACTGATAGCTTTATCAAGGCAATTGCCTTGGTAAAGTCTACATGGTTAGAAAAAAAAGACTATGCCAGCATAGTAAAAGGGAGGAAAGAAGTATCTAGGAAGACAAGAGAGGAAAGAATTAAGTTAGATTGTACGGAAGGGGATTTTCCTTGAAGTAGGAGATAAAGAGGAGATAAAACCAGTAAGCTGCATACTGAAAAAGCTCTCTGACTTTCAAAAGCATTATTATTATTGCCTTAGTAATCTTTATATTGCATTTTAGATACCAATATAAGCATGTTGGTAGAAACAACTACTGATCAAATGACCTTTAAAAATTGTTTCTCTCAGAAAAATCTTAGAAGCGACATCTCTTTATCATGCTGCTCTGAATTGCTAGACTCTCTCTACAACCACAAAAGTGATGTGTTTTTTTTCACTAGTCTACTTTTTTCCCAGAAGCATTTAAAAGATTTATTTATATGTTTATTCTAGTATTGCCACAAACTCATATTCAGAAAACAGAACATTTTTACTTGAAAAGCTTAGGCATATTCAAAACCAAAGCCATGCTGGACAGTAAAGATATTATGTTTGAACACATACCAATTACACAATCAATAATCCACAGTTTGGCACACTTACAACGTAATCATTAAAAAATATATTTTTAAGAGAAAATTTCTATGCAAGTCCTCAACACAAGATGTTTACTTTATGGTAAACCCATGCCTATAGATAGTCTGTGTTGTGTGAAAGTTTGAGGACTGAAGAATTCAAAGCATTTAGTTTGTTGCAAATCAAATCAAGCAGTTAAGAAAAATGGGCCTGGAATAGCACAATACCTGTTTTTAGTCAGTCCTCCACGAATGAAGAACACTCCAGCTGCATCAGAATCTAAATGCAATACTTGAAACTTCAGTTCATCTCCTATTTTTAACCCCAACTCTTGCCATTGTACAACTGACATTTGCTCAGGTTTAGGGATAGAAGCATTGAAACATCCATGTATCAGACAGCCAATATGACTAGGAGCTACTTTATTAATTACACCCTTAAAAAAAAGAAAAAAAGAATTATATGAAAATACATTAATGACCACCTCTTTAGAAGAGATACACGATGCACAAGTACATATAGGCACTTTAGAATTAACACTTTTCACACAGATCATTTGCTAAACAAACTTACTTTACACATTAGCTTTTCTACACTAAAATCAAAGTTATTCCTAAGCTACTCCTAAAGTTACTCCAAAGTTATCTCCACACAGTTTCACTCAAATTAAAAAGACTGAAACTGTCCACAGAAAGTGATTAAACTGTTTTCAAAATACGATGCAAACCAAAAACCCCATAGATTTAGCAATAGTAAATACCCACACAGAGCAGTTGAATCTTTCTTCACATTGCAGTGCCCAACATTGTTTTAAGGCCATTTTAAGCCTGATTTAAACAACAAAGAGTACTATCATGCTTGCAATACAGATGAGAAAAAGTCTGTTGACTGCTCTATTCTTCTGCTGGTGCCATTTGCACATTTAACCTTATTCATCTTCACTTTGCCCAGGGAGGAACTACACAGAGCATTTTTTCATTTTCTTCCCATGAAGAGAATGCACCTCTCAGTTACATTTATAGAGGAGCAGAAGTCATACTTTTGAGATATGGCACAACAACAAAAGTTAACTCTCAATTTGCTATTCCCTTAAGTACTGGCATAAGCATGTTAACAAGCTTAATGTTCTCCCATGAGTCATGCATTACTGCTTTATTGAAATGCAGGCTTACTAAAATGTCTTACTCTTGTACTTGAGGAAGCTTGAAAGCACGACACACCTCAGTCACTATTACATGAGAATAAAGCAAAGCCTTTAGGAATTATCTGTGCCTTAGAAACACTGATATTTAATAAGATGAGGGACAGGTAATATAGACTATGAAAATACCTGCTACAACAGTACCCAAGTCCCCAAACTCCTCATGACTGCAGTAAGATAAGAGCTGATTATTTAAGGCAAAAAAGACCCTACGAGATGGCAGCCTGTCTACATACCACCAGTTTCTTCCCCTTCTTTGGGCTGAAGATGATGAAGTCCGCCTCGATGTTGAGGTGGATGAACCCTTGGTCATCGTAAATGTCCCCGAGCTCGCCCACGACCTTGATGTTGTCGTAAGCCACGGGCACACCCTGCAGGCTGCAAGCAGGCGGGAAGCCGTTAGCTGCGAGGCGGCGGGCTGCTCCCCCCGCTCCTCCCCACCCCCGGAGCAGGCCCAGGCCGAGTCCCGCCCGCGCCCGCACCCGCGCCCGCACCAGCGCGATGGGCAGCCCACCGAGCCGGCACCCTCCGCGGCCGACGGCGGCCACCCGGAGCGGCGACAGAGCAGCGACAAAGAGGACAAGAAGGTAGGTGCGAGCCGCGCCGCGCTCCGCGCAGAGCCCCGCGCCGCCGCTAGCACCCACGCCGGCAGTGCCGTGGCCACCGCTGCATTCTCTCCGGGAGGCAGAGCGAGCCGCGGCACCGGCGCTCGCATCAGGATCGTAGCGTGTGGCGGCTGGCGGCGGCCGTGCGTCCCCGCGGGCACCGGGGGCCGAGCTCCCCCACTGTACCCCCACCCACCCACCCACCCGCAACTGTGGAGATGCGCGGCGCTGCTCTTCCTTCCCGTGACGGCGGGTCCGCTTCTGCCGTCAAGCCTTCTCCTGCGACGAGGGGGCAGGTATCGTCCTGAGGCGCGCCGGGTCGGTGGTACCGGCAGGGGGCTCGCGGCTCTGCAGCGGAGCCGCGCGCTTGGCCCAGCGCTGGGACGGGAGGAGGAAAGGAGTGAGGGCGGGAAGCGGTGCCTCCGAGCCGCTTGCAGCACCTGTCCTGCCCCTCGCGGCGGGCAGGCACAGCGCGTGCTGCGCCCCTCCTCGGGAAGAGGGGGGAGAGGGAGGAGGCCTGGCCTGGCCTGGCCTGGTCAGGTCTGGTCTGGCCTGGCCTGGCCTCAAGCCCCGCCCACGGGCGTCGCTACCGCTCACAGCAGCACCTGCCAGTCTGCCTCCATCATTCCCCCCCCGGCGCTTTAAATAGCTCACGTCACCACCGCTCCTAGTCTTGACGTTACCGTAGCCGGTAACGGTAGCCGGGGAATGATGTCAGAGTGCTCCATGCCACCGGAAGCCCTGCTATAATAGGGTATAGCTGTGGGTGGGCGGCTCTGCGCCAGCGCGTCCGTGCGCCCCCCGCGGCGCCGTCTCTGGGCAACGCGCACGCTCCCGCCGCTGCCCCCGCTCCTCCCAGACGTGGCAGCCATTCCAAGGGCACTACCAAAACGCGGGTCCCGACGGGCCCCTGCTAGCGGGACAGCAGAGAAATGCTCGCCCCATCACAGTGTTTGGGGCTCTGTCTTTCAATGGCATCAGCAAACAGACAACATGTGTTGTTCCTTCTATCTCACGAGAGAAGCCTGGGCTCCTGCTCACCCCCCAAGATTCAGGGCAGCCACTTCATCTTGGGTTCAATGAATATTTCCATTAGCTCTCCAGGTTTTGCCGAGCATATAAACACTAGGTGTAATCACTGCTGGACACTGCCATGGCTCTGCAATGCCAAAGCCAGAGTGTGCCTTGCAGCTAATTCCCGCTTCTAGGAGCGCTCCCAGGTATTTTCTCAATATTTTCCTGTTTAAGCAACATTGTGGCCATCACAGGCATGTTAAATGTCCCTGAGAATGAGAGCTGTGCCGATGAGATGCAAGATATCAAACTCCAAGTGGAAGGCCAACTCTACAGATGGGTTGTTTATGGCTCTCAAACACAACAAACCCCACGCTGCTCTGTTCATAGCTGTTGATTTAACAGCAAGTTCAATCTCTCCTACTACAAGAGATCAAGTGTATTCTAGACAGAGGCTGGAATGAAATGGTCGGACAGGTTTTACACAGCAATCTCCTCTCCCCAGAGTAATAGCAGCCATTTTCAAAAGTGATTTTAGTTTCTACGTGCACGTATGTTTACGGTTCCTTGCCTTAACATTTTCACCTATAGAAAGAATCAGCTACAAGAAGACTGAAGATGAAGATGTCAAAGAGCAAAGGAAATCTCAAAACAAACAAAAAATAAGCACAAGAACCCTGTCATGAATCATTCCTATTAGCAGCAGCTAGGTGTTAGGCAGATCACCTCACAAGGGAGAAAACAACAGCTTCCTCAGTTTCACATTTTCCACATGCTACCTCATAGCTTCAAGCGTAGGTGCAGAGCTACAAAAATTTAGCTTTAGACTTGGTGGCATTAATCTGAGGTTTGTTGTGGGCACTGCTCAGAACACACACAGTTATCGTTAAGCTGCATTGCTTTTCTGGGCTGCCACTGTCGTTTTTTGTTTATGTTTCACATGTTAACTTTGAAACTTCTGAAGCAATCTGCATTTTCCACCAAAATCAGGTAAGATCTACAGGCTTTTAGATACAAAACTGCTTGTATGCCTCCCCTGAAGATCCACACCTGTTCTTCCTTCCATATGATGATAGTGATAAGAGTGAAAGAGACCATGAACAAAAATTCAGTCTATGCATATATAAACAACACAAGGCTTATAAATATATTCCTTGCTGTCAAGTAGTTAGAAGCCTAGCTAGATTCACTAGCTTCTAAAAGTCCCTCATGACATTTTGTATGCATTAATGATAGCTCAAGAGCAAAGGCTCTTGATAGGGTTCTAAATCTACGAGTAACCATTGCATCACTTTTGTTCTTTTGGTTCAAGCTCTCACGCTAATAAAAATGCTTTAGTATTTCCTGATGTCCAAAGTATTTTGTTTAGATATCCTAGAGATGGTTCCATCTGTCTCTGTCTTTCAACTTGTTCACATATTTGGATCACATGAAGTATGACATTTTTCCACTGCATAGGTGCAAAAACAGAACTGTTGGTGTTCGGGTCTTGGACAGGATCAGACTTTAATGCAAGACGCATACACAGTATGCATGAGCATAAGTCAAATTTATTGTCAGCACAGCCCGCGTATATATAGAGCGCTTCACATGCTAAAATAATTACCATTGTTTATCATAAATCTTCTGTCTCCGACATGGTATGTATACCTACATCCTGGCCTTGAGATAACTGGCACCAGTGCTACTTGTATCTCGGTACAGCACATAGAATCATAGAATCATAGAATGCCTAAGGTTGGAAGGGACCTCTAGAGGTCATCTAGTCCAACCCCCCTG
>JAWLRI010000169.1:5734959-5764387 GCA_034781795.1 Crypturellus tataupa | reverse complement strand
AGCAGCATCCGTCCCAGGCTTCTCATCACACAAATTGTACAATGTATTAAAAGAGGAAATGAAGAAGTGTATCAGTGCTGTCTAGATTAGAAACTCTTGTGCAAAAGTCCCGTTTAAAAAGTTAAAGTCAGGCTCAGAGTTTTATTTTTCAAGTATTTTATCTGTTTCTGCATTTTTCAGAGCTACACTATTTTTAATGATAGTTTTTGCTGTAATACTTGGCAGGCTGAAGGAGCTGTATTCCAGTGCTGAAGTTTATTTAAAATTCTTTAATAATGGACTTGTTTCAACATCATTGGCCCTCATCCCAAATAGAAATAAAGTAAGTCTAGCATTTTTAATCAGTGAGAATTAAGCATCTAAATGACTACATGGACATAAGTATGGAATTCTCTTAGGCTGCTTCAATGGAATTGGAGTTGATGGAATCTTTTTTTTTCTTTTTTTTGAGAGAAAGAGAGAAAGATAGAGACCGACACAATTCAGTTATGTGTGAAATCCATCAGTTTAAAGGATTGGGTGAAGATATATTATTAATAGCATTAAAAACTCATTTGATTGGAAATGTGAGAGGAATTAAATTTATAATCTCAACTTGAGCAGATATGGGATGCTAAACTGAAAAATACTACACGAAGACATTGACTAAAAAAAAATAGATATTCCTTTCAGTAAATCAGATGTCCCTGTATCACTAGTTCTGTTTATTGAAAAAAAAATATATAAAAATATATAAAACCTGAAATCCAGTATATAATACCATTAATCCACCAGATGGCGCCCTGGAGCCTTGATCCTGAAATGTACGTCCCAGAGAGGACGAGTAATTGCGTAGCAGGCTACGAATCTAAACTGTGTAACAGTACACAGGCTGTGCTTTGTTTGGTCAGTGATTAGTATGTCAGTTTTTAATAGGTAGTAAATGACTTAGGGAATCTTTAAGAAAAAAACAGGATAAGACAACAATTAGGTTAGTTTTGGAGGACTAATAATCTTGCATGATTCGTAGTGACAGTGGCAATACTTGGGATGTACATTTCATGACATTTGGAGCATTTGGCAGGATTTGCTTTTGGCCCCTGATCTGCCAGTAATGTTTGCATCTCCAGGATCTAATCTGGTTGGTGATCAGCATTGCCATTTTTTATTTTAACATTATAAGCTTGAATCACTTTATTTATTTATTTATTTATTTTTAATAAAGCACTTCATCTATAAATATATTACTGACCAATTGTAAGTGTGCTGTCCTTAGAGAAATGCTACTACCTGCCCTAGTATGGCTAGTGGCTGTGGTGCCCTTCTCCAGCAGACATAGTTACAGTGGCTTGGAGACATAATGACCTATGGGTACCTGCCTGCTTATATGATGCTGAATTTCTCTTCTGTGTTTCCGGTGAGTGAATCTAGTTCAGTACAAAGATAATACAAAAATGCAGCTTTGTCCTTGTAAACAGGTGGTAGTGATGTTGGAGAAACCTGACTGAGAAGGTAGCAGCCTGTGCCATCATAAAGAGCAGTAAAGCTTTTCTACGGCATTGCAGTCGATTGTACTAACAGATTGGAAGAAGGCACAGGTTGTAAATAGGGCAACTGAGGTGACTAAGCAAGCTGGCTGTATTATGTTGCAGTTCATACTCTGAAAAACCTCAGGGAAACACTTCAACAGGAATTAAGGATCCATAGGGGAGTGCCTCAAGAAAAGACAGCTGGTGTTAGTTTTAAGCGGACAAAATATCTTTTTGCCATCTTTTTTTTTATTGCTCTTCTGCCTGAAGATACTGAAGAAGATGAAATAGTCTTCTGATCCTGTCAGTTCTTTCTTTCTTAGCATTGTGTCCTGTTAAATCACCTAAAGAATTGCAATGTGATTTGTGAAAACATATCTATAAAGAAATAAAGAACATTCAGACATTTAGACTTAAATTCTTGTTCAGATGAAACTCTACAGAAATCACATCACTTTTGCAAACAGACAAATATATTTGCCCTGTAGTGCTGTTTTCCCCGTTCTGCATCATCTGGAAACATTAATGTTTTCATCCTGGAGGCCTAATCCTAACCTGAGGATCTTGTCACTTAAATGAGAGATTTCCAAAAGCAATTGTTCATTTGAATGAAAGATATTTGATTGTATCTTTCCTGCTGGCTTTTGGAATGTTAAACTAAAGCTATAATCCTGCCATCTGATGTCTGCAAGTGAGTTTCAGGAAGGCCGGCACCTAAAGAGTGTAAGAAAGAGGGAACACATTCTGTTTTCTTTTATCTGTGTTTTCTATTGCAGTTAGAGTTATGTGTTTTTCCACTGAAAGAAGAATCTTGAAAAAAATAGAGCCTTTACACAAAACGTTATGGAAAATATTCTTTCTCCCACCAGAGATTGAAAAACATTACTCCTTTTTGTTTTGTGGCTGTGCTTTATGGTTTTACTTTGACTCATATATGGACTTCTTTGAGTATCATCAAAGAAAATTTGTTCTCATTGTACTTCCATCTTATAGGAATGAAACAGTACTGCATATCTGATGGGAATTTCATTATTTTGTAAACCAATGTGGCTGAGTAAACATAATACTTGATTGTTTATTCTGAACAAAATGTCCATAAATATTGGCATTCCTTTGCTAGGAACATCCTTTGTTAATTCAAAGATAAGCTTTTAATTATTTTGAATCTGAATATTGTATATCAACATTTTCAGAAATGATGGAAAAATCTTCTTCATTTTCTCCTTGAAAACAATCAGAAAAAAATGTCATCAAAGTAAGACAATTTCAGATCTATTATTTTTCTGCTACCTTTCTCATGTAGCATACACTATGTCAGAAACTCTTAGTCTACCTTTAGAGAAATAAAGGGTAATAGTCATTATTTTGAGTTGATACTGAAGAGGTTCATGTAGCCATTTCAATTTGAGTACAGCAGCTCTGAACACTGAAGCAAATGCATCTGCAGCAGTTTAGGAAATCCCCAATGTATTATGCCATTAGTAGCCCACATCTTGAAAAGTATTTGAGTATCACTACCTCTGAGTGATTCAATATTAGGTGTCTTTTGATACCTGAATAATATCCATGAATGATGAAGCATAAGAATAGGTATAGACAATTTTAGGCATTTTCCAGGTTGTCCTACTCTAAAGAGAAAAAATGCGCTCTCTCTCAACTTCCTGCCCAGTTTATGATTTAGTTTGGCAGCTCACAGGATTCTCATTGAAGTAGTTCAACTGTTTACCATCACTTCCATCCACCCACATACAGAAATCCCACGATAACAGCAGTCATGGTTATAGTGAAAAACAAACAAACAAAAGAAAGAAAAAAAAAAGAGAAAATATTAGAATCAGGGACTCTTTTGTGAGAGTCATGACAGAAACATAGTCTTCATGCTCCCTAGAGTGGTGAAAGCAGTAAAAAGATAAATGCAGTGTGGGCAAATTCCTGCTCTCATTTCGGATCCTGTTTTCATTTACCTAAACCCCCCTAACTATGAAAAATTTCTGAAATGCAGCATTGCCATTTATGTAAATGTAAATGTGACATTAATCACAAAGTTCTCATAATTATTTTTACCATTATTATCTCCCTGAAAACAAATGTAATAACCAAACCCCAAGATGTTCATCAGTCTACACTCAGGCAAATTGATGCTGAAGCCAGAGGAATTTGAGTCAAGACGATGTGGCATGCCTGCGCCATCAGAAAGGTGGACCTGTGGGGCCTTCAATGTCACACACACTCTCTAAGGCAAGGGAACGTGCTGGATATAAGTGTGGCGCTTTTTTTTCCCCAGAACATCTGCATTTCCGCTCCTGCCAACTCCACCACAACTGTGCACAAACCAGAGAGTTGCTTTTATACCAAATGGGACCTGGATGGAAGTCCCTTGTTTTTGGAGGGGGAAAGATGTAATGCCTCCCATACTCTCATTTGCTCTAGAGATTACTTTTTCAGAAGAGCACTTATACAACCATAATCAGATGCCATGACCTACAATTAATGCACTTGTATTTTTATTTCAATGCATTTGAATTGGGCCTTTACCAATGGTTTCTGACTCCTATACAAGTTAAGCAAGTAGCAGTCTGTGATCACTCTAAGACGCAGGCAGTTGAATCCCATTCAGCACCATTTCATAGATTACTCTGCAGATGTGTAAATATGGTTAAAAATTACTATCATTTTCAGCAAATATCTGATGCAGCTCTGCCATATTTGGCCCTGGGAAACAAAAGCACAACGTGGATATAATGACTAAGGTGAGAGAGCTGGATATGTTCAGAGAAGAGAAGACCAATGGGGGAGTAATTGACTGTCTTCAACAACCTAATGAGTCATTATGCAGAAGATGGATCCAAGAATGAGAATGAGCAGGTAAAAGTTGTAGCAAGGGAAATTCCTAATAGATATGCAAAAATTCTTTACAGTTAGGATGGTCAAACAGAGGATCAGGTTCCCTATTGTTGGAGATACAAAAACAACAGTGGATAGTCTCCAAAAGTTCATCTCACTTAAGTTATTCTCTGATTCTAGATTGACAGCTTCATTATATTAAAAAAAAATGATAAAAAAAGGGAGTGATATAAAACAAGGACATAATAGTATTTTATGTTTGAGTTCATACCAGTGAAAACTGAAGAAATTTGTGCAGGTATGATTGTGTCCTTCAGTAGCCATCAATCTTTCCTGTGGGCTGACAAACTATTTATGTATCTGTATGGCAACCATAAGCAGAAGTATCTTGGATGCCTCAGGGAGAGCTAAGAAAGTGCTAGTGCTACTGGTATAAGCTACACATCACTATACACCTGCTCTGGGGCCGAGTACAGGCCATGGCTCCTTCGAGTCCATTTGGCTCTCTCATGGAGGATGACATATCCTGATACCCTCATAGCTGTTCTCAATTTCTATGCACTAGGAATGGAGGTCTGCACTACATAATCTCTTCATGGTTAAGCTCTGTGCATAGCTGTTAACTTCTAGTATCTCCAGACTTTTTTACCCTCTTCATTCATAACTAACATGTTTACTCAGTGCAACACCAGCATAATGCACCGTCGTACTTCGCAAAGTCATAAATCTACAGACAGCTTGTTTGAATTGTTCAATTAGAATAATTTGCACTTACCTCACAGGCATCATCCATGTTTTATACATTGTAAATATTTATATTAGCATATTTGCCTGGCTTTAGAGATACTTGCTTTTGTTTTGTTTAATTAAATGAATATGCTTGGCTATTTCTGATAAAGTCCTCACATCAATGAAGAAACTCAAATATGTTGAAAGATATGATCTGATTTCCTGAAATATATCAATGAAATGCATTTTTTTTGTTTATTTGTTTGTTTTTCTTTTGTTATGTTTGGTCATTACTGGAGAGGTAATAAGTAGCTTAAGGATATAACGACCTGTTGATCTGTTGAGGCAAAGAATCCTAAAAGTTCTAACTTCTAATGGTAAAAAGCCACATATTGCTACTGTTAAAACATTTTCTTCTGTTGCCATAGAAGAGTTTATCGGAATCCTATCACTCTCCGGAAATACGATTTTTCTCTTCTCTTTAATTATGAATTGATAGAGTTCCCAATACCACTTTCGTAAGCCTGACTTTGTATTCATATTGACTTGTTTGTAATGCATGTTGCCTGATGGTTAAAGTTAAATAAGAAATTTGGTTCATTTGTTTTTGCTGACAACTCTCAGGGAACAGCAAGGGCAGGCACCGCTTCATATTGGAAGGCAAGACTGGAGCCTGAGCGTCATGGCAAGGCAGGTGGGGCTGGGACCTCACTGACAAGGATGCAAACCCACTGTAGTGATCAGGAAGAGCAGAGCAGGTCCATGACAGTAACCAGGGTCAGCAGAGGCCCACTATGAATGCAACAGGTCCATAGTGATGAGGCAGGTCTAATGTCAAACTAGAAGGTCAAGTTGCCAGGTCAGAATCTGATTCAGAATGAGGAATATAAGAGACCAGGCAGAGACATACCTTCAGGAGGGACCTCAGGTGAGTGCTTCTGCTTAACTGCATCTCCCAAGATAAAGGCAGAGCTCCTGCAAGGTCTTGCAGCTTTTTCTCAAAGAGCTCTTTGTTGACTACAGTTTCAAGGTTTGGCAGATGCTCATCAAGGCTGAGGTAGAGCCCTCTAGTAAGAGGGAATACACTCAGGGCTCTACCAGTATTAGAATATTTTGACTTTGAACCTGTTTACTGTGTTTCTTTTGTTTCAGATCACCTATCTATCTGGTACAATAATATCAACTTCATACACAATGTTGTAGAACTTAATTGATCTTTAAGAAGTACCTTGAGGTGTAGAGGAAACATATTTTGCCAGGTCACAATATTAGTCTAGCTTCTGCCTAAACCTTGATGGTATCCAAACTCTGAACAGAACAGGTCTTGAAGGCCCTAATCTGTGGTATGCAATGAGATTTGCTGTAACACACACTGCCAGTATCAGTTGTCCAACTCCTGGAACATTTGCAGTTTTTCAGATGCAGGTGGGTGACAAGGTCTTCCTTCATGCATTGGCCAGAAGAGTGAGCCAAGCAGTGGGAGACTACTGCTTCAATTCCCTTCTTGGCTGGAGGAGTTGCACACCCTCAGTATCACTGTTGTAACAAGCCAGCTGTATGCCTGGAAGAGGACAGGGGGAGGGATGGGTTGAAACTGAACTTCCCTGCAGCTGCAGAAGAGGCACATGGCCCTGGGCTAATGCTGATATTGTTTTCAGTCATCTACTTCTGCTTTCAGTTTTGTTTAAACAGTCATTAGGAAAAGAACCAATTCAATCTCCACGCCCCCAAACCCAACCCTGAAACAAATATTGTGACAAGCTGTCAGCAAAACTCAGAACTCGTATCAGACTGTCCTAATGAGCAGTTCACAGGCCCATGCTGATCTTTATGCTCTTCGACAGAAGAGGGCCTCCTAGCTTAACCTTTAACGAGAGTTCCTGAGAAATGGGGATAAGAACTTGAATGCATTCAGACCAAGCAAAATGGGCTCTCACTATGGAGAAGTAATTCAAAAGACAGAGTCATGAATACAAAAAGAATGAGTCAAGTAATCTGGGCTAAAACAATGTTGCTGTCATGCTCAGTGAGTAGTATCTGCTTTTGCAATCAACCTCCTTGTGATCTTTGGGACTGTTAATGTGGTAAAACACTGCTGACTGTGTATCAAGGGAGTTGGAGTCTGAAATGTGAAGGTGCTTTCATGCTGTGCCTGGGAGCAGAAGGCAAAGTGCCTAAATAAACTTTGTGCACACTGCATCTTTGGGCAATCTCCACATGATAACTGCAGACTGAAGGAACCAAATAGCTCCTGCCTGCCTGGCTACAAGGCAAACTGTCAGTTCGTGCCAGCCTATGGTCTTCACAGGATCACAGAATGGTTAAGGCTGGACCTCTAGAGGGACCTCTAGAGACCACCTAGTCCACCCCCCTACTCCAGCAGGGACATCTAGAGCACGTGGCACAGGGTGGCATTCAGGCGGGTTTGGAGATCTCCAGAGAAGGAGACTCCACAACCTGTCTGGGCAGCCTGTTCCAGGGGTCTTACTTACATTTGGATAATTTTAAACTCAGCTAAAACAGTGGGTAGTCATAAGAGGAAAAGATGTCTCAATATTTTTCACCACAACTGTATTCCAGTGAACCTGTGTGATATTCCAAAATACAATGTAATTTTTTTGGCAAGATCTTGTCCTTTCATCCTTAGGGGATATGTATTTATTTACTTTTACTGAGCATATATATTTGTAATTATGCCTGGGTTGATGCTTCATTTTGGATGACCTGTCTTGCATTGATTTATAGGTTGAAAATAATTGAACTTCTTGGCTATCACACACTTTTGGTAGGAAATATTATCCATGTTTACATGGAAGAGGATTTGACGTATTTATAAACTGAACGTGAGACTGCCAAGTTATGAATTTTTGGAGGGAAGTAAGGTTTGTACTTAATTGTTCCTAAGACATTTGTATAAACACTGGAATGTAAATGCCAAAGATGTGAATGTTGCCAAAGATTTAAATTGAGGTCCATAATTACAAATAAACATGTTGTTTTAACAAACCCTCTTCTCCTTGCCAATAAGCTTTTGGGGGATCTGTTATTTTTCCTTTCCTTGACAGACCCAAAGAATATTCTGGAAGTCCCCAGAATGTACATTTATTTGAAATTAAAACTAAATTCTTCAAAAAAAAAAAACCTTCAGGGTTCATGCATGACACTTTTGAGAGGTTAAAAGCAGTGCATTGGGGAGAGTCAGCCTAAGAGTCTGCTTAAAGATTTACATGTATTTCAGGCTGTAGGCGTGGGTGCTGTGCAGGGACAAGGGGGTACACACTGCCATGGGGTGCATGCGCGAGGCAGCTGTGCTTGCTTTGGCTGATACAAGCATGCACATTTCACCACTAGTTGCAAGCAGTGAGAAGGGCGTAGAAATCCCCTCACTTATTCCTTGCCTTTTCTTTCCCCTCTTGTGATTCTGTACTTAAGAAATTTTCCTCATTCTGACTGAGCAGTTCTGTGCCTTGGATCTGCACTTCTAGTTGCTATTTTTGCAGGATTTGGGGTGATGCAGATTAAGGGCCTTGTCACAGATTAAGGGTTTGTCACATTTATACTGCAAACCAACAATAATTATGAAAGTGTTTGGACTCATCTCAATCGTGGGCTCGCATTTATGAAAGAATCTCTCTGAGATGGTTGTACAGGCTTAGCTTTGAACGTAAGCCAAAGTCCCATTGCTCTTGGTGGATAATTAAGCAGGTCCTTAAGCACATCTGTCCTGAAAAGACATTTTGAGAAGTTAGTTAGTTTGAGAAGTTAATCCCCAAAGTACATTTATAGGTTATCCTTTTTACATATAGTATAAATAGCTAATTTATTTATTTATTTTTTTTTATATGCTTGGAATTTTCACAGAAAAATATACCTTTTCCTGCCTTCATAGCATGTTCCCATTGCACATTATGTCAATTGATCAAAACCATTCTTTATTTTAATGGACACTGAGTTATTTTGAACTAACGTGCCTGGGCAACCTGTTCAACATGCCATAACTGTGTGATATTTTTGGAAGGAACCATATTGCAGTTGATGACGTTGATTTTTTTTTTTTAAGAGATCTTTTCTGAAATCTGATTTTAATCCTGTCATTCCACAAAAAAGAAAACCTTCTAACGATTACAAAGCAAAATTACACTGATGTGAAAATCATTAAGGCAACCTGCTGTGACTCAGTGGTAGATGGACATAAAAGATACCTTACAGCAAATCAAATATATTATAAGAGGGAAAAACAAACAAGCTGCCTTCTTTATATGTGCTTAGGACTCGTTTGAGGGAATCACAGAGCAATTGTGAGACTGCTCTGCTCAATTTACTGTTGGTTCCCTGGCATAAGTAGCTATTTCTATCCTTTACCTAGTCATCTTTTTGACTCCTTCAGAGATGTGATGAGAGGAACCTTGGTGAAGCCCTGTGGACGTTTGACCCACGTCAAAGCTGCTTTTTTTCTCAAGCAGAATCATACTTTCCCAGCCAAACAAGCCTTTCCAGACACGTAACTTTCTGCTGAAATTTCAGCTACTGATTCTTTCCACATAGTTCACTCTTTTCCTTAAGAATACTTGGGTCTTTCCTTAACTTTATAATTGGGAGAAAAAGCCTTCCTGAACTGTCTTTCCAAGTTCAGCCAGAGTTCCTCAGACTGCTGATATTAAACTAGCGTGTGCTTAGCACGTTCGTTGCGATCATATTATGTTTTACAAAAAACATTCTGCATTTCTTTTCCTGGAAATTTGAATCTGTCTGGTTAATTTTTGTCCAAATTCTGAAAGTATTTCTCAAGATCTGTCTCCAGATACATTTGACAACCTTACGAATCTTGCTGGGGGTTTGGAGTGCAAATAAAGATGTTATTTTAATACAGGAGGTGAAAACTAGCTAGAAACATTTTAGACAGAAGGGTTACATGTAATATGTAGAACGATCTGGTACTCTGAAAATAATCTACCTTTAGGTATCTTTAACCTGTCAAATTATAAAAGCACCCTTTCAACTCCTTAAATTGCCTTAAATTTAAAAGATTAAATTGGGATCTGGAATGATTATCAATGACTGAAACTATTTTAATTCCTTTTCCATTTATTTTCAAAATCCCTGTCTCGAGGTGAATTTTGTTATAAATACAGATATACTTTGTGATTATGGCTTACTATATGTAAATTTAGCATTGTATTAGCCCCACTCTCCTTCATACTCTCCTCTTAGTATGTGAAAGGAAGTTCACATGTCTCAATGCAATATATATATGTATAGTGAAGACTGAACAAAACAAATGTTTTAAATGTGTTATATGCACTGATATTCCTGTTTCTCCACAGCTTGCAATAAGAACTATTGACTCTCGTAAATTCAAAACATGTCTGCGTTTCCCAGGGCGGGCAAGTCCTATGGAATGCCAAGCCTAAAATATAACCTAAAATGTTGGAATACACATTAAGGTCTTAAATCCCCCCCACAAGTTTCAATAACCTTCTTCAGAGTCTTAGGTGGTGTGACTCATCAAAACCAGCACAGTATTTCTGAGAGAATCTAAGCCCGAAAATACTTTCATAGCAGCAGCAACCAGAAACAACAGTATCAAAGTCAATACATACTTCATCTTCTTTAGATTAAAAAGTATTTTGGTGCCTAGCCTTCAAAATCCTAGCATAAATATGTTGGATGGCTTCATTCAGAATATCAAAGGCTTTGTTGTTGGTAGTGTTGGATAAGTGCAGTGAATATCCTTTCAACAGCACCAGTAATGAAAACATTCAAAATATGTTTCCATTGCAGTTGAACTCTGCATACAATTATGGAATGAAACTTCATTAAATGTTGAAGCAAAAAACTTCCTAGGAGAGATTTTCCCCTAGCACATCCATATATTATGGTAATTTGCTTTGATTATAAAAATGGTGATCCTCTTTGTCAGGCTCAGGGAGCTGCATTTTTTTCTATCGCATGTTTGTTACATGGATCTCTTCAACTCCAGCTTTGCATTTTCAAAGCTTTTATTAATGCAGGGCCAGCCAGATTTTCTGCAGGCTTGGCAGAAAAAGAAGAAATGAAACAGTTGAATCTTTTGTTTTCTCTGGCCCAGAGCTCTGCTTTTCTCTCCCTCCTTCCAACAGCCCCTCAAAAGTAGCAGGAGTGGTGACATCGTGTTTCTTAAGTTATAGCCAAGCTTCAAACATGTGTGACCTCTGAAACTGTATCCTCTTTTCCTTTCCAAAGCACGAGAACACAGCTGATGTGCTGTAGTACTGTGCTGTGAGTACATATTTTTACCAGTGTGCTGGGAAATAAAGTGTTTGTGATTTTTAAATAGATGTTATGATCCATTCTTTCATGTGCTTCCTGAGCAGACTCCAAACTGCAATTCCAAGCTATTCTTTTGGGTCTAATGCAACCAGTCCTAGTTCTGAAATGTCAAGAGATACTGTACTCTGTATGGTCCTAGAAAGCTAAAGATGAACCCCACTCATGGATTTCTGAGGTGGATATTTGGGTCACTTTTGTTTTAATCTTTCTTTTCTTTGTCAAGGACTGGTTATGTTCTTCATATTGATGCACTGATGTAGAAGGGAACCTTCTCTGATTCTATATTTGCTTTGGATTTCTGCAGCCTCCACATCCCATTTAGGCTTGAATCTCATCTGGACAGAACTGCTCTCCTGCCTGTATCCAACACTACAGTAAGAGGACAGATATAGACCATATTTCCTGCTGAAAAAGAGATACATCAGACTGAAGAAGCAATAGTGCCTGAAAAGAGCCCAAATGGATAGGAGTGTTTTAAGGGAGACAGTATAAAGACTGGTGGAAAATGGGGAAGGGAGCACTTTTGTTGAGGAGAGATGGCTTAGCATCAGATTATGTTGATCTTGCTGTATATGGATACATATGTAAATGGATATGCTTCATGAATTTGAACAATCCTATTAGCATATACCAATATATTTAGTACATATTAGAATGTCAGGGGCTTAGGGAAGATTCAAAAGCCCTATTTAACAATAGAGAACTGAAGAGGGAACTTTTAAGATGAACCATTTTTTTTTATTCTCTGGCTTAGACATCCAAGATAACTAATTTGCATGAAGTCAAGTGAGACCTTTAAATCACAATTAAGACATTAGTCTCCTATGTTGTAATGGAATGTGAAATTCCATTTAGGTCCTCAAATACCTCAAGAGAATTGAACTAAAATATATTTTATATCACATAAATTCACAAAACATCTTAATTTCTATTTTTTTATGGCATGACTTGCGCCCTTAATAACCTGGATGGAATAATAAAGGAATATATTTTACAACCATAATGTTTAAAAAAAGACATTTCAGAAGTCTTTAGTCAGCCTTCGCATCACAGGTGGTCTAAACAGATTGTCTAGGAATGTGGGTTTATATGATCTGAACATCTCTATTCATTAGTCATATTCACATCTTAAACTTGTATGGAAATGCTGAGCTTTTCAGTAAACCATATAGTAACTATGTAATATGAATGATTTATATGAATATTTTATATGTATATTATGTTATATATGTTTTGATGAAGATTTTTTCATGATTACAAGAGTCAAAAAGCCCACAGTAGTATTTGGGGTGAGTTAAAGCTCCTGCTGTTTTCTCCAACCCCAAAATCTATTATCGGTCTGTACGATTGTCAGCATGTCCTTCCTTTGGCCTCTGTTCAACCTTCCTTTTTCTCCTTTCTAAACTTGCTTCACCCCTCAGGAACCTTTTGATGTGTTCTACGAGACTCCAAGCATGATGGTTCAGCTTTGCAAAAATAAACCCACAAAAGATCTCTCTCAAATGTCTGGTTTAGATTTAATTTTATTTGTCATCTTTTATGAACAAATTACGAAATATACTTCATTCACAAATTGGAAATATTTACAGTTTCTTTACAACAAGGCATTGTTGAGGTTTTGATTTATGGCGTTCTTAGAGCATTCTGTCTTTCAAAACAAAGACATTGGTGTTGTTTTCAGCACACTGTTCATTTACTCTCTGCATGTGAAATGGAAGCCTTTTAGAAGAGTAATTTGCACTCTCTTTTGATACAATCTACTGAGGGAACTGGGGCTTGGATGCAATTGCAATGTGGGAAGGAGGCTGTGTAGACGCGTTGCTGGTACCATGCCATGTGATCTGAAGCCATCATATTAGATCAGATGCTGTTAATTGGGGAGAAGAAAAACATTCCTCTGAGCCATCTTTCCTCTGTCCCCTTCCCTCTTCTTTAGAAATCCTGTAATTGGACTAAAGGTGGTCCATTTTAATGATTTTTTTCTACTTTGAGTCTTCATGAGAAGACAAATCTGAGAAGTCTATTTCAAATACTATCACAATTCTGAAAAGTTATTCAGACAAAAAAATAAAATAAAAAGAGAGTAGCCAGGAACTGAATAAATATTATATATCCGCAAAATATCTAGAAGACAAATTTCGAACATGTTTCTAAAAGGGAAATGCAAATGTGCTGTTCTGCATTTGTGACATTTGAGCCATAAAAGCTAAGATAGTTCCATTTTCTCAATTTCATGGAGTCATTTTAATTCTGAAGAAAATCCTAAAAATACTTCATTCCATGGAACTTTTTAAATCTCTTAATATACACTTCCATTAAAAATCAGATGTGGACCACCATTGCTTAGGTTGTCTGTCATTTCCTGTAACAAGAGTAGAAAAACATTGATTAAATTTTTTTTTTTTAATTATTTTATGTTATTGGATATTTATGCACCTGAGGATGTAATAAATATTTAGCAAACTCTGATTGCCACATATTCAGAGCAACTTTACATTTTATTGGCTTGATAATTTCACAGTAAAATAATAAAATCACATTTCTTCCTGCATAAATTCAGTACATTTGAAAGCTGCTAGACTGATTGTCCATAAGTCGGATGTTATTCTCAGACCACTTTGTAACACCGATGGCATCAGTGTAAGTTCTCTCACGGTGTCCTCTCAATGTGCCTCAACTCAAACTTGTATGGTAACCTACAAAGGAACAAGATGGTCATTCAGCCTTCATTTACACTACCCTTTTCCTATGCTGACTTGCTACAAACAGATATCATTTGATACTAGCTGGGATAGACGTTTTGGGAGATAGGTCTAGATCCAAGTAGGAATTAAGGCCTGTGATGCCTGAGGGGAGACTTGGGATGGAACTGATTTTGATTTTTCCTTAATATGCCAGACCTCATGGTTTTGGCTGTTCAGCAATTGCTACTCAATTAGCACATGAGTCATCCCAAGTAAGTTGACCTGCTCATGAGTCAGAATCCGAAGGCACCCGAAACAAACCTTTTTTTTTTTTAATTTAGAATTTTGGAAGTCTCCAATTTCAATCCAGAATAGCATCTACTTAGCAGCTGACCTTAGCAACTGACTCCTCTGACCATCCAGGCTGCAAAGCCACATGGAGTTTATGCTCAAAACTGCCTAATTTTGAGTGTCCCTTGGCCTATGTCACACCCAAATTCAGTCAGGATGCAGAAGCAATGTACTGCTGCTTATGCTGAGGGACAGGCCTCAGAGTATATCCAACTAGACCACCAGGAATGGGTGCACATAAAATTGCAGTTTCAGCAACTCTTTTCAAATTCAGGTAGGTGAGGTGGGGTTGCCGAAGTTATGCTGTTGGTAAAATATTTGTTCAAGAACTAGTAGGTCTTCACTGCCTGAGAAAATTAAAATTCACCTCTTCCACCTCCTAGGTGCAAGTGGAAGAAATGAGAAAGAAAAGCGATTTGTTTGTCACCCTCCTTGCTGACATTTCTATGAAGACAGTAAAGTAAGATTTATTTGGTTAAACACAAGGAAATTGAAACAGAGACAGAAAGCAAAAAAAGAATGAGAAAGAAAGATAGAATGAAAGAATGGAAGAATGAAATAGAGAAAGGAGAATGAAAGAGAGAGATTGACTCTGGGCTGGAGATAGTGTCTGTGTTCTTCATAGCAGAAGAAAAATTCTGGGGCCTAGTCCTTATTCACAGCTTGTCTCTTTCTCCTTTTATTCTATAACTCTTGTTATATAAACAGTTCTGGAGGCAAAGACCACAGCTCAAAGTTTCACATTAAATGGAGACACTGGTGCCTCCTCTCTCAAGTAATACCATCTACTTTTTAAAGTAGACAGACATTTATTTGCTGCACATTTTCAGAAAGAAGGGGTCTGCTGCTCTTCTTTACAAAGTAGACTTTAGGTCATCAAACCAAGTGGACTTGCCAATAGTGTTGGATTAAGCGTAAACTTCAGGGAAGAGAAGACACTCACTCACTGAATGTCGAGCATTTTCAGTCACCTAGTTTTCTATTTGACGGGTGCTTGAGCTGCCTAATTTTCCTGATGTACTGAACTGTAACAACCATGCCTAAAACTGGACTCTGCATTCAAATCCAGGGGCTGCCTGCTCTGAAACTAGGAGGTGCAGCTGCCTACTTGTAGGTTATTGAAGTCCTTTATTGGATTTCGCCTGAAAATCCTAGGCACCTGGGGAATGAACTAACAATTCCAAAACCATTTAACATGAATCAATCAGCTACAAATTGATAGTAATGTTCTATCAATCAGAAGGCTACTCATGAGTGAGTGACCAAGAAGTATAAGTTTCTTTTTCACAGTTTTATCACTTGAATCCTCTGCAGACATTAACTATTAGAATGTCATCAGAATTTCAGAAAATATTGAAAAACACTTATCCTTTCTGATATTTCTACTATAAAGAATAAAATATTGTAAGCTTAAAATGATACTGAATTCAAGAAATGAAGGAGCACACAGATTAGAAGCAGAATGAATTAATGGTGGTGACATCCAAATAGGAGCATTTGGATGTTTGTAACTAGGGTGAATATTTTAAATACTCAACTTACTTCCAGACTGCAGCATTCACCACGTAGAATTATGTCAGCATCTGGAAGCACCATTCCTCATTTGGAGTGACATCACAGCATCAGCCAACCCTGATTAGCTGAAACTATGACTTCGTTTTGGAGGTGGCACTTCCTGAAGTGACATAACAACGTGGCAGCTCCCTAGTGTTCAGCGTACCTTGGAGGTAACTCTGGTGTCGGGGGAACCACCGGGCAGCTGGGCAGGTCGGTTATTTCAATACCCCTCAATCTCTAATGTAAATATAACAATTATACAATAAATATAGCACAAACAAATGCACATGCAGCACATGTCTATATTACTGTATATCAGTAGTAGTATACAAAACAGCTGTATATGTAAAACACTTTAAAACTATTTTTCTTAATTAGGTCCTATTTTAACATCACTTTTTAAGCTGCCTTCATTATTTCTAATGACATGCTTTGAGCTAGTGCGTTCAGACCTGCTAGCAGCAGGAGGTTCAAAGGCTGTAGGTCTCGGGAGTCCCGGGTGGGAGCAGCCGTGCATGCAGACCTGATTCTAGAGCGCGCGCGCAGCGAGCCCACCGCCCACAGCAGTGCGGCCCACGGTCCCTGAGCACACGCCAGAGAGCTGCTCTGCACGGGCATCCTGCTCCGTCACATAGCATAAGCGGGCACCTAGCAGTCCCCACTGCTGAGTGTTTAAACCGGCCCATTAATGGGCAGGGAAGTGGAGCTGTGCACTGCTTGTTCGCATGGTTATCTGCTGCCAGGTAAGGATGGCAGCTGTGTGTATTTTGAAAGATTTTTTCTTGCCAGGCCATTCATTTTTCTGCATTTTTTCTCTTGCTGCCTCAGTAGAGTTTCCTCTTTGTTTTTGTTGAGGCAAGAGCCTTCCTGTTTGAAAGGCAGTACCTAATCCATCGTCTACGTGACCATGCCTATTTTGCTTCATTTTAAAGTGAAAGGAAAAAGCCTATCTCTTCCCTGGATTCTATTACTCTCTTTTGTGTTAATATTGTAACGTATACTCTTTAACTTTTAAAATCATTTAAAACCATTTCTAATGTGAATTCAATCTATATTTCTGCTCAGAGTCTCAGATAAGAAAGCAAAGAATAGTGACAAAACATTTTTATTTATTGAACCGTTCACACCTACATCATGAATCTAAAGACATTCTATGACCTGAATGTATTAATCCTCATTCTGCCCTTAGAGGGCTTGGTAAATATGATACAGCCTGTTGAACTTTAATATAATTTAGACTAGAACATGTCGGTTCAGATGAGCGGTCCAATTGACTTCTGTTCTTTTCTCTAGTCATTTCTGAAATGAAAGGCTTAGGACATTAAGCCCAAACATAAAGCCCAGGATGATAGTGAACATTTTACTCCTTGAATGTGAATCAGATCCCTAACTCCTAAAGCTAATTTAAAGAATTCTATTCAATTAATTCTTTTGTCCCTACGTGCTCAGTTTTGGAACCATAAATTTAAGCACCTAAGCACCTTGATAAGCTTCCTTTTAATGGAGGAAGGTAATTAATGCTTAGTGTCCCTGAAAATCAGGCCAGTTTCATTTACATGTCTAAATATGGCTGTAGGTGCCTAGGTTTAATTATTTAGGTTTGCAAACTCTGTTTTGTGTATGTGTGTTTAAATAACTTACTTTATAAGCTGAGTACTTGGGAGAGGAAGAAATTGATTAAATTCTGGAAGCATGCAATGATGTGGTTACAGAAAGCATTCTGCGCTGTTTCACAGTACAATACATGATAATCCATATTAATAAAGCTTCCCATTATTTATGAAGTGCTATATTTAGCAGCTAAGCCCTTGAATAGCTATACAATGGAATTATGCTGAAAATGGATGTACTTCATTGAAATGAAGGTACTGCAAATACACGGTACCTAAAAATAGCTTCATACAATGCAGCATAATAAAGCTCAAACATAACGGCAGCACTTCATATCCCAGGCTCTCACATAAGATGAAAAATACACCTATTGCCAATTGCATACATTAACATACATGATAGCTTTTTAAGAACAACAGCAAATAAGGAAACACACACATGACTCACTTTTTCTGCCATTTCATGGGAATGATGCAATGAATGCTCTCTTTCTGAGAACATCCGCCTTTGTTCATAGCTGGCTAGCCGACAAGTGAGCCATGAAGAAAGGGTGCAACCGCCGATTCCAATGCATGCAAGGGACATGGAAGCGAGGTGCAAAGAGTAGAGAGCAGAAGACTTCTTTGTCAGAGCACGAAGAAATTGAAAATTTAAGATTCCTCCAATTAGTCCACAAATACAACAGGCAGAAAAAAGTATCATCTGTCAGGAAAGATAAGAGAGATTATGTCACAGATACGTTTTTCAGAGACAGTCATTCATACAAAAAAAAATATCAGTACTTTGGGAGTATCATGGATCATAAAGCATTTCAGACAATCATTTCCCCCACAGAATGGGGGAACCAATTCCCCCCACAGCTCCCACAGAACTCAAAGGGAGTACTGTGGTATGCAAGAGTTAAGAGTTGTGGTAGTTAATATATAAAGATAGGTAAAATGAGTTGCCATCTTAAAACTAAGTCAGTGGAAAGACTGTACTAGGACACAAATCTTCTGACCTCCAGTTTTCATTTGCCACACTAACATGGCAGAATGTATCATAGTTTTCTATTGTGTGGTTTCTGTTGTTCAGCTTCTCCCCGCTCCTCAGAAGTGAATTCCTCATGAATTTGTGCGGAATCTCCCTTACTTTGTGTATCACCTGGCTGGGCCTGTCATTCAGGTCTAATTTGCGCAGTCAGGCAGGAGTTCGGAGGTAGCTTTTGTGGGGGGCTCATATATGTTCAAGGTGAATGCACTGGATAAGGAAGGAACGGAAACAACAAATCTGAAATGCAGCTCAGTGGGGTAACTACGTGATTTTTACTTAGCTAAAATGTTTCTGTGAACCTTTGATGTTATAATTGGATGTGCAATAGGCTACAATTAACGAGATATATTTAAAGATCTCCTAGCACTCTGGACATGAAGGGGCCACCTCTGGTTCAGGATGCCTTTGAGACACAAATCACTGAAGACCAAAATGCCTTTGGACCTCACGGACGTATTGTGAAATATTTGCCCTTTTTATTCCCCAGATGCTGCTGGCCTGTCGGGTGTTGACCTTGGTGGACATTCGCTGTTTGGCTTTATATCCTGTGTATCTACTTATGTACTGTGGTAGAGAAAACTGTGGAGCCTCATGGATCACAAGTATCCAATGGACCCCTTCCATACACAAGTGGGATATGAATTTCAAGAATGTGCCATTCAGACAGTATTTGGCAGCCCATGGGGAAATGACTATTCCATGATGTCACTAGAACAGACAGTTATTAGAAACTCTATGTTCCACTTGATATAAGATATGAGAATATCATTATAATGGAGTTTAAAATATTTCATTGATGTTCAAAAACAACCTGAGAGATGCTAGTTTTATATGGCCTCTATGTGCATGGCAGGATAGCCAAGATGACAGAAATCTACAACCAGACATTATCACTTATAGTAAGATCCCATTTTTTGGTATACAGCGTGAATGGCCACAGGTTTTTTTGTGTAATAACCTTTTGCTTCAATCAGAAAAATCACTGTACTTCTGCTTCTTATAAAGACCAGAAAACATATGTCATTATTTTAAAAGTGGCTTATTCATGACCGATTGCAAAAAGTCATCATATTAAAAACAGTAATCAGTTACAGTGTTGAAAATGAAACTTGGTCAGCAACTTCACTGAAGCAGCAGCCCAGTCCTGCCACACTTTACAGAAATGGGCTCACTTAAAGAAGAAAAAAAGGTAAAATTTACTGAAGCTACTGGCAGTCTTTCTCTTGACTTGTCATAGATTTTATGTCAAGAGGTTTTTCAGCCAGACAGCATAAAAAGAGAGGTGCACGGCTTAAATGGGCATACTCTAAATAGTATTAGAATAGAGTTTATATTTGCCTTGTTTTGCTTGCTTAACCAAAAGTAACAATTGCTTTCATTTTTGGGACTGCTGACTTGCAATTTTCACTGGCTTTTTATCACAAATTTGGACACAGTAAGTCCCAAGTAAAAAGTTCAATTTAGATAAGTTTGCCTTTCAAATATTTCTGTGTTATATATGTATGTATGTATGTATGTATGTAGTGGAAAAACTTACAACAAGTCCAGATTTTTTTTTGGCGCACAATATTCCACATATGCCGCAAAGCAGAAACTGCAAAGAAAAGAAAAGTATTTCATTATTTAAGTTCTTGAGTTTAAATTCTGCTGTGCTGTTGTAGGTTAGGTAATTGCTATAGTTGTGTCAGCATTTTTATTACAAACCTTATATTTCAGAAAATTGTAACTGAGCCATAAACACTTATCTGAGAAAAAAAAATGGAATGCAAAGTCAGCCTAAGGATGATTACTCATAAAAATAGAAGAGAAAAGAAGTACTGTTTTTAAAGCTGCTTGTATAAACAAACATAAAAAAATGTTACCAGCAAAAGATGCCTTTTTATCCTTCTTTTGCTCAGAAAAGAATTTTAGCAAGATGATAGTCAGTGATCCAGATCACACTTCTGGTACTTTCAGGTTTAGCTGAGATAGATAGTTATTGGCCTTAACCTGTGGCCAATGAACCACTGAGACTTCACGGATTGTCGTCAGCACAGGGGAGCTCTGTGCAAGAATACAGTTCAGTCACCTACATGGATGCAAGTGCAAACACAGAGCACATCTGTTGACATAGCTGAAATGACCATGCAAAAGAAGTTGTTTCAGACTCTAGATAGCCCGCAATGCAAGAAATAGCATGAATAATCCTGTCCTTTTTTTTTTTTTTCTCATTTAGTTTTCTTTCACGAATTGGTCTGACAGCAGTGGCACCTACCGTTAGGCAAAAACTGACTGACCAAAACAAAAGCAGTCTTTGTCCACTGATATGAACATATGTTAATGCTTTTTAATTTAGTCTACTTCACCTGTGTCAATGACCAATAGCTTTCTCTGACGTCTCTTTTTTCTGCTACCAAAAAATTTCCTCAGGAAAACTGAACAATTCCTAAGGGAACCATCATTGTAGGAATTACAGTAGCTGTTTGGAAGTAATAAGGCCTTCTCCAAGTGTTTGGAATACTGTGAGATTTCCTTGATACTTCATAAACACCTCTAATGAAAAAGCTATGCTATTGATTCTTAGTAAAGATAACCCTACATCCTTATGGGAGATAATTATATAGTTTTAAAACTGTTTTTTTACTTTTTTTTTTTTTTTCACTGCAGGGGGATTTTTAGCTTTTCTTGACCTTGATTTAGCATTAAATCACAGGGCGTTCAAGGATATTATATAAAAAGTGAATTAAAAATAAACAGTTTATAAACGCAATTTAGGATACATGTAGTATATTGCATATATATCTCATTGACCCTCCAAAATTCTGTAATTTCAATATTTCAGTTGAGGTGTGATTTCAATACATAGTTCATCTAACCCCTCCCAAACCCCAAAGAGTTCTTCAATGTAGGTAGGTATAAGCATTGAGGCAACGTATTTTTGCTCAGTATTAAGCCCATTGAATCAGTAGCCCACAATTACCATGTGGGCTAATTTTGCCTGCTATTTACCTATATAATATATGAGCTTCATACAAGTCTGTTAATGGGAAGGGCTGTACAATGGAGACCATGGTTCTGGATGAATCAGGAGACACACCATAGCATGAGTAACTGCTACTAGATCTTTGCTTGGAATAAGTTACCTGTTGAGGTTGTCAAAAGCAAATGGGGGCAGCTCTCTCTGCCCCTTTCATCCCACAGGCAGTGGATGTCAGCTCATAATTAGCACATCTGCCTTGTAAGTTTTACTCAGGCTTTGTGTGAAATTTTAGAGTTGCACTGAAAGCTCTGTCATTGGAGAGTGACTTCAATTTAAGGCATATTTCCGATTTTCACATGTAGTGTTTTGTCTTTCTCAGCACTAATGCAGAAATCTCAAACAATTCTTTGTTCAAGACATCACTGTAATTAAGGCTTATTCATTCTGACTTGATAAGCAAACTAAATAATGTCATTTCTCTGTAGTGATTGAATGAGAGTAAAAAAAAATAATTATAAAAAGAAAGGATTTTTTTGACTTATAGAAAGCTCACAGAAAATGTCAGCTTGTAAGAAGCATTCCTTGATACCGTAAAAAAGGGAAGTGTTCTACATTTCCAAACTAGTGATTCCTATAATTCACTTTCAGAACTGAGCATTCCCAAGAATGCTCTATTTCTGCTCCTGTTACAGTCAATGTATTTTTATCACTGATTTCAGTGGGAGAAGACTCTCCACTTCCATTTTTCAATAAGGGCAAAGTAGGGCAATCTATTTGTGATGAACAAGTTGTTTTAGCCTTGCACATGACTAGTAAGCAACAAACAAATTACAGATTTAGTCAGTATTAAAACCCACCACTGTGGGCAACTTTGCTGTCTGTTTCAGGGACAGGGCACAAAACATTTCTTACCACCAATATATGTTGTTGGAGGCTTATCCCATATTACTTAAGGTATTTCCCATTGGAAATCCAAAAGCAGTGAATAAGCTAACCTGCAAGACCTAAGGTACTCGGGTCCCCAAAACTGGGAATGATTACTTTATTCCGTAAGCGTTAAAGTGTCTGAGAAATATAGCTGAAGTTACCATGCAAAAATTTAATCAAGTACATAATTATCTAGAGTTGGTTATGGTTTCAGACTTAATCTTTCTTACTGTGATTTACCATATTTCACGTCAAGACTAGCAGAGGATGTGAGGAATTAATATATCAGATGAATATACCTCTCCTGAATATAGATCTTTAGAATGGATAGATCAGTAGAAGATTTAAGGAAAGATAGTCCAAAGCACAAAAGCTACTTAGTCTCTTCAGGAGATGCAATGGGCTGTGAGGGCTTCTCCTTCCTCTCAGGGAGGATTTTCTGGGGCCGGAGTGGAGTTAGAGGCCTTCTGTGATCTCTAATATGGTTGCAGAGTGATGCAGTAGTGCCTGTTTCACTGTGGAGCCTGTGCGATTTGCATTGCGTCTATTTTTACTTTCCATATGTGCATTTAGAAATATCTCTCTTGGTCTGTTGAACCAAAGACCTCCCAGGAAAGGAGCTTGTTTATTCTGAGCCTGCTTGAATGAATTTTATATTAAATATATGTTTGGAAAAAAACCTCAGATCTAAACACGCAGAAGTCTGGGGTGAGGAGGCTGAAATCCCAATTTGGGTTCAAGTTCTGTGGTTTGGATCCAGTCCTATTTCATACTTCCTGAAACAAAGTACTTTATTTTCTTAATGCTAGAAAAAGTGTGCTTTCTTACTTACAGTCTGAACAGTCTGAAAAGGGGGAAAAAAAGTATGTTAGGTATGTTTTTAGTTATAATTAATAAGGAATTAAAAATCTGTTTGTATCCATTATGCAGAAGAAAAGGAATTGCTTTTATTTTTTTATATTGAACCTAGGTAACTCTTCTTTCTTCTATTTTGAGGAGACAAAAGAAATGGCAAATCTAATTCCTTTGAAAAAAATGAGAATTGTGTATGGAAAATCTTTCTGGAGAGCCTGAAGAGTTTAGAGAGTCCTCCTTGAGTTTCTGCATGGACTGTTTGACCTCCAGTTATTGTTTGTGACAGACTGTGTATGTAGCCTAAACTACATACGCTGCATGGAAAGCCCTGCAGCCCTCCATAAATGTCTGAGGAAATACAAGAAGCAGGATCAATCCTAATGTAAGTTGGAATACAGCACAATAAAAATGCCATCATATCATACGCACTTAAACGGTCTCCCACTTGAGTGAATAAAGCATTGAGAAAGAATCAATAGCTTGGACTTTATCTACTCTTATTGGGCACCAATCCATGAAACTTAAGTTCATATATAGCTTTAGGGGAAAAGAGAAAAGACTCTGCAGTCTGAAATAAGTAATGTCTAGAAAAAAATCTATTTAACAGGGATGTTGCTTCAGCTCCATCCAAATGAGAAAAATGCTAAAATCTCTAATGTGCTGAGCAGAGATGTGTCTAATTGTAACCTTTCTTTGATGCAGCGTTTCAGGACAAGGGTTCAGCCTTCTTAGTGCAGGTAAAAAGAACTCAAAATCTAATCAGGGAAACAAAGGCATGGAACTAGAGAGAAATGGTGACAAGCAAAGAGTGAGCCTAGATCGTAGGTTTGCCTTTTACCTCTGTAGAGAAACACAATAATCTTTGCATAAAAAGGAACAGGAAGAAAAACTAATCCTGCTGCTTTGATTGTGAAGACAGGACCATCTAGCTGTCTGCAAGTCATCAACATCCAGAACCAGGAGATACAAAGTTGTCACAGCCCACCCTTTTGTGCCACCAGATCTGTCATGTTGAGAGGGCGCCTGTGCTTTTCTGGGAAAGAGGTTATGCTAAAACGTGTCTAAAGTGAACTAGTATTTTGACCTAGAAATGCACTGTGTGGCCGTATCACCTCATTTGGGGCTACGGTTTCCCCTGACTTGCTAGGTTCAAATCCAGATTTAGGCAGTTTAAATTCCACCCAGTTCCTGTGATTAGTGTTTCCTTTCAATTCATTCTAGGCCTTCACACATGCTTTATAAATAGCCCTGGACCTGAATGTCTACCTATCAGTTTAAAAAGAAAATGCTGGCTAAACACTCAAAATCTCTCACAGCACAGAAGAAACCTGCCCAGAATAGCACAAGATGCTCTATATTATCACACTGAAACAAATATTTCATTTAGAGCATGACCACTTTTCTCTCAAAAATAAATTAAAAATTGTTCCCTGCAGGCTAACTAAAGCCTTAGCGCAGCAGATGCTTAAATGTGGTCTGTAGTCAGCAAATCCTCCTAAACAGAAGTCAAGTGCTAGAGGTCCCCTTGGAAGGTCCATCTTCCAAATTGGTCTTTCTCTCTGGAGGATCTGAATGCTGAAGAGAACCTGCTGAATACCGAAAGGCAGATCCTCATCTTGTGTGAATTGACCAAGTTCCACTTTGGTACCTCCTTCCTCACCTATAGATACAGAGCTCCTCCAGCCTCCACCCAGCTAACTGGCAGTGCTGCGGTTCATTTCATCAGGAACAGGAGCCAGGTAGAAATATGGTGAGTTTGATGAAAATACAATACACATGTTAAAATGAAGTGGGATCACATCTATGTTTTGTCCACATGCTAAACAATAATGTGAATTTTTAGTATTCTTCTGAAAATAGTTTGACTGTTCTTTGACAAAAGAAACTTGGCAGCAATAATAAGTAGATGCTGCAAAAATTAATGTTTTAAAATTTTAGACCACCAGCATTGATTCAACAATCCAACATTATATTCTTGCTCTGGAAAACTTCCATACCGACTGAACCTTCAAATTTTGGATGAAACAGTCATTGAAATCAAAGATTTTAAGTGCCAACTTGGAGAAAATGTCCGTAGCAAAACTATAAATGCAGATTTCTAATGGATAGGCAGACTTCCACCGTGCTACGACCACAAATCATAGAAACAATAACTATGCCTCTACAGCGAGCCAGACCAGCATGTAGAGAATGCATATCACAGATGTATTTAGGTATTCGTCTTCACGAAGGAAGAAACTATTGTTCTTGAGCTGCATAGTAAGTGAGCAATCATGAATCTTCCTTGTAAGTGAAGATAAATAACACATTTGACTAAAGATGTGTTTTTTTTCTTTCTCATTTTCTCTATCTCTGTGTGAGAGTCTTATTTATAAGAAGGACTTATTCATTTCTACACATTAAATAAAAATTAGGGCCATATATATTTACATGTGTGTGAGTATACACTCACAAATCATACTGATACTGATACAATCATGATATCGTGCCTTGGATGGAGATTATTTAACACTTTAAAAAATCTGAATACTTTTAAAAAGATTATCTTCTGATTTTTTGTTTTTGTTTTTTGTTCTTTTTTTTTTTTAATTTGGGAAAAAGCCTTTCCTGTCACTCTTGCTATGTTGGTGTTTTGGTGTGGACTTCAGAAATAAACCTTTATTTCTGGTTACTGGGAGTCTAGCCAGTGAAGTAGAGTATATCAATACAATCACAATAAACACAAATAAAAACTAGAAATCAATAATACATTCATTTTAGTATTTATGCGATTATTTTACTTTTTTATATATAATAATTGTGGCCTGTTTTTAAAAGAACAGATTGGATATGATGTTAGATAGTGAGAAAGCCATCTCCCTTACTCAAGATAATTGAGAAATGCATGACACCTTCGCTTGTTTTCTTCTGGCCATTAAGTAACTCTTACTACCTCAGTCCAGGTCAATCTCAGTGAGAACAACAGATTTAGAATCTGCTTCCCAATTTCCATGCATTTTTGATGTAGACATTCTCCAGGCTTTCCACTTCTCCACAGTTGTCTATTCTATTTTCTCTGGCTTGCTCATACATAATGCAAAGCATGCAACGATAAGAGCACTTCAGCCTATGCGTAGCTTCACTTGCATCTCTAATCCCATGGGTGAGTTTCACATGCTTAAAGTTAGGTTGTTGGTAAATGATTTGGTTGAATGGAGATTGTGAACAAAAAGAACAACTCTTTCTTTTAATAAGAAAGCTAATGCACTCCAAATGGACACTTCATAGGGACACAAGTAGTGCATGATTTTAAGATGAGAGAATTGAGGTTAAGGTTTCCATGGTGATGCTATCTTCATCCATTTCCTTAGGAACTTGGCCTTCTGCTGAATTCCACCCATATAAGTAAGGACAGAACAAGGTCAAAAGTTTTCAGTCCATTCCACAAAAATTGCTAGAGGAGGCATGGCATTGCTGGTCTTTACTGTTTTGCATCTTGCCTTGTCAGAGTAGTAGTTTCTCCTCTCAGATCACTTTCTTTTCCTTGTTCATTTCTCAAAGGAAAACCTTGATTCAACAGCTGTGAATCAGGAAAAAAAAGTCATGCCTTGTGCAAGTCACATCCTTTCATGCAGCCAGCACGAGTTCAGTGTAAGATCCGTGGGGAGAAAAGAGGTATGTGCAACTCTTGCATCATCACAATTGTGAAGATTAAGGGAGTTTAGGTTAACTTGGGTCTAGTTACCCCTGGCCCTAAGCATCCTTGGAGAACAGTAGGTCTCTGAACCCTTTCTTGCCCTGTCTGACCTCCTAGCCCTCTAGGGCCAAAGAACACAGTCTAATAGACAGCTTGAATTGCTAGAGAGGTACAAAGAGGATGCTGCAATTGCTACCATTTTGACCAAAGATCTCTAGTTCAAGACAAATAGGTAAGCCCTTATAGCCATGTCACCCCACTGCATACCCGTGTGATTTCTCATCTCCTCTTCTGCATGAAACATAAGGACCTTGCTTTCACTTTCCAGTTGCTTTGCAGCTTCTCTCTGCCGTGGTTTGCTCTGTTTCTAGCAGATGATTCCTGCCTCTGGCTGGCTCTAGGTGCAGGCATCCTTCACCTACCTGTTACATAACCAGACAAGTCCCTTTGGGTTTCCTGCTGTGCTTTTGCCCTCGCACTTGGGAGACAATTTCCAATAAATATCCGCAAAATCATTTCATTATCCTTTCTAAAACTTTACTAAAAAAATCTTGAATCAGTCATACTGCTGGCATGTTAATGCAACCACCTGTTATATCGATCAGTTTTAATGTGTTGCTTCTTTATGCTTTCTTACTTCCTTTTATCCTATTCCTGTACCTTGTGTTACACATTGATTATAAGACCCCAGGAGGCAACTTCTCATGTAATAGGATCTTAATCTGTGACTATTTAGTACAAACTCTAGGGCAAAAAAGAAACAATAAGAATGAATGGGGCAATTGTGCAGGAAATATGCATTGTCATGAGATGGTATCAGCTGTGATTGCACTGTCACAAAATACCACTGCTGCATAAAATACTAGTATCACTGAATAGCCAGAACTTGGATTTCACTGAAACCCAGGATACTCCCCTCTGTCATTAAACCTTCAGATAGAGGTATGCTTTTTGAGTAATCCTTTTTTCATCAGCAATCACCATAAAACCCACTTCCTAGAAGTGATTTTAATAGCTTCGTTACCTCTTAGCCAGAGTCCTGTATTATTTTGTCTCAGTTGTCTTATCTTACCTGCCTGTTCTGCAGTGCAGAATTATGCCTGTATTTATATACTGCCACAGATACTTATGATTCTACAGTTGTCAATAATTAATAATTATTGACAGTGGGAATATTACATGAACCACTTTGTTAGAATGATCTATAAATTACATGACATTCCACTGCTGAATAACCAAGAGGATTTTTTTGTGTGTGTGTGTTTAGCATCATATCTCAAGCAAAGCAAACAATCCTTTTAGAAATTCTGCTATTCCATCCAAGCTGGCCAAAACAGCTTTAGAGTTCAAAAATGCCCACTCATGTTTAGGCTGAATATTCAATATTTCCTACTGCTGTTTCAAGAATAAAAATAAACATTTCCTAGAAACATGTGTATATTGAACTGAAAAAAAAAAAAAAGGATTTTCAGAAGTGAGAAATGTTCTCTATGATCATCTGCTCTCTATGACCAGAACAGTTCTTCTTTTAACCCACTATTGGTGTTTGATTTTTCTGACCAATTTACTGGAAGCTCAGGGTGCCTCGATCATGAGAACTTATCTTTCCTTTCCCTGACCATTTCCTCTTTTTCCTCCAAGGAGCTCAGAACTCAGCTAACATTTCCTTGGCATTATTTAAAGCACCTTTTGACAGTCTTGTGATAAGGGACAAGACTTTTGTTTTTAAAAGCAAAACTCATAGTAAATTCAAAGACTGCAAGCTATGGCCTGAGCTCCTTAATACTGGAAACACTCAAGGCATCAGATTTCCCCAGGTGAGGAAATAGGTTCACAGAAAGTTCAATTGTTTACAGCAAAAATGAGGGGGGAAAAAGGAGGGAGAAGAGAAGGGTCCCTCCACCCGCACTCCAACACACACATACAGCTCTCCCTCCCCACGAGGATGCGGACTACCCCATGCACATCGGAAATGGAGCTGGTGCGGCTCCCGGCGCAGCATGCACGCGCGGAAGGGGAGGCAGGGGATGCCTTAGCACGAGCTGATCATCACCACAAAGAGTTAAAGAGAGAGTGAAATGGCTAACGTACACACACCCCGCTCCATACCGGAGAAGAGTCTCCCAGCTGCGGTTTATGCTCTGTGAGGACCAGGCTGAAACTGACCGCCCCCACGGCCACGCTGGACACCCCTAACCCTATCTCCAGCACGGAGAGCACCAGGAGGCTCCCGATGATCTGGCTGCTGGTGCACATCCTCCTCGGTCATCCTTCCTTCCCGATCAGCCGGGGAAACCGCGCATCCGCCTTCTCCTGCGGCGCTCCCGGCGCCCCGATGCGCCCCCAAACTTTTCTTCCTCCGCCGGCGGCCGGGGCGGGGGGCCCC
>JAWLRI010000169.1:5701610-5733750 GCA_034781795.1 Crypturellus tataupa | reverse complement strand
AGAGCATGAAATCAGCAGGGTCCTGACCAAACATATTTTTTCTTATATCTGGAGAAGAAAGCCATCAAACTATATCAATGAGAAGATATGGGATGCTAAAGTGTAAGAGAAGAATTGTGTGTATTACGTATCCTGAGAAGATTAGGTCTGCCATTAAAGGCTAGAGCCTAGGTCTCATTTGTAGAAACCTTACATATTTCATTGTTTGAGTGGAATTACACTGGTGTCAAGCTCTACCCCACTAAGTTGTTTATATTCTGTAGGTGTGAGAATGAATAAAGGGGTACTTAGGTACCTAACCATACTTAGGATCTAACCATGTGTCACCTCAGACCTTTGCCTGCTGTATATTTTCTCTCACTTTTCTCCATTCACAGAAGCAGAATGGGTGACTAATTTACATCTAAAGGAAAGCCGTGTTGCAGTTAAAGCTAAATTGCCCCCTTTTCATCTCTTATGTTTTAAATGGTACCTGACATCTCTTATCATTAAAAATCAAGGCACAGCATAAAAGTTCTTAAGTTACTATATTTATGTGGGAGGATGGAGAAAGCACAGATTTTCAAGTACCCACATGGGTGTAGGAAGGTGTTTTTGCAATGACAGTATCCTTATTATGTCAGATTGCTATAAACGTTGGAGTGTGCTAAGGTGCAATGATTTTCCTGCTCAGAGTATTTTACCAGAACTATAAAAACCAGTGGCGATGAGAGGGGAATTGCATAATGACAGATATAATTAATATGTTTAATACTTGAAGCTAGATAGAGCACATGCCATATCAGGATAGAGCTCATGTGACAGAAATAAGATTTCCATAAACAGCTTGTTTTATGTAACGTTTTCCATTTCAGTCATAATAAGCTGTCAGAAAGAAGGGGGAAAGAGGCCTTGTGAAAAGTGTGTCCTAGATGGAGACTACTTGATGTGACAGTTATTAGAACAGGGATATAAAACTGGAGCCCAATAGCATAAGAGGAGATGCTCTTGGTGCCTGCTTTCTAATGTGCAGACTGCAGAGAGGTGAAACCCCAGCAAGACCTAAGTCACAGTTAATAACACCGTCCAGGGGGAGCGGCGTGAGTTATCTCTGCTGTGCAACCTTTCAAATAAAGGCAGGAAGGACATGTAATATTCTCATCACTATCTTTTTGAAATGAAAAGATACAGTCTTTGCCCGTGTAATCACTTTAGTTTATTTGTACTACGGTGCTGCATCATCATTACGTGCTGATCTAGGCAATTAACTTTACACATGGGACTATTCATGCATACATTCAAGCACATGCTTACATCTTTGCAGCATCAAGACACTCTTCTTCAGGAATACTTAACTATTTGCTGTCTCAACTGACTGATTCTGAAATGTGTTTCCTATCTTCCCGTTTCTCCATAGTTAAGTGAGTTATGATGAAATACTAGAAGAAAAAAAAATCCGTATGCCTGGAAGTTTTCCTTACATTGAAGAAAGTTAAATAATGAAACTCCATCTCCAAAGTGCAATTAACTACAGCCATGAGAGCTTTGGATTTTTAAATTTAAATTATTGGATTCATGAGCAAAAGTCATCAATCCAATTTTCTTTGATTTCTTTGTGGGAAAACTTATTTTTTCTTTCTTATCACTAGAAGCTTTAAAAATGATTCTTCACAAAAAAAATCCTAGTCACACAGTGAGATGAAGAGTAATTGGATGCCATACTATTGACTGTGAAGAAAAGAAACTAAACACTAAATCGCTAAAACGGTGGTGTGTGGTACATACATATGGTACCAGAGAGAATATGATAGCATACACGATGGCAGATCAGAATTCAGTCCATTGATTTCAATTCGGCCTAGGTAAATTGTGAATAAAATTGAAACTGCACTTCATCCTGTGGTTGCTTATAACAAGAGAAATACGTTGGCACACTTTCAAAAGGAGTATACTCCCCCTAAACTTCAGTATTACTTATCTGCTGGGATAAGGTGGTAGTCTTAGACAAATAAACAGAAATGTGAGTAGCTTTGGAAGCTGGATTACTCCTTTACCTCATGGATGTTTTCTTTCAGTCAGTCTCAGAAAGTGTCAGGTGAGCTAAATGGTATTGACTAAATCACTTCTGCCACAGCATCCTTTGGGAAATGGAAAAATTCCATTTTGAGGATTGCTAACGAATCTTCTTTTCACAGGCACCTTCTCTTTTCACCTTTCTTTGCTGATTCCATCACTTTACACTGCTTTGTCACTTGGATCACTTCAATTAAGTTGACTGAAACAAAAGCAGTGTATAGTGGCACTCTAATGACAGCTTTTAAGTGTTTGAGGTGATATGTTCCCTTGTGTTTTACAAAGAGATGTCCATTGATTTCATTCTAAAACCAGGTGCATTTCATCCTATTTATAGAAATGTGGACAAATAGCTTTATAACAGTCGCTCTTTTTTTGTGCAAAATCAACTCTTAGCTGATTTTACTCTTTAGTTTGTTCATGCTCCAAGTTAGCATGCACTGTTGTTCTCAAACAGAAAACAAAGCCCATCAGACTCTTAGGGAGCAGAAGACAAGAATGGGCTGGCATTGATTCTGTCAGTTTAAAATTCAATGGCCAGAAAAACTTTTCATGCTGAATGTTCCTTTGATCAGTTCGAGCAAAGCTGGGATCTGTGACACTTACGTAGCTGTTAAGATTGTTAGGTCACAATTGCATTTCTCAGATTAAGTCCTTCAGGTCCTTCAGACACCAACACACCCAAAATCTGATGACCTCGCCTAAAACTGCTGTTTCTATTTGAGAGGGGTTGGGTGATTTGTGACTGTCATTGAGTTTTGAAGGATTATTTTACCTATTTTCAGTCTCAGGTTGCGTAGTAGAAATTGTATAGACTCTAAGCAGCCATAATTAAAAGTGGATAAATTATCTACGATTATGAGAAAGTCTTATTTCTTTAAGGAATTCGATTAGATAGGAGAAGAATCATTCAGTAGAAGAGATCTGAAATCTGCACATAAATTCTAACTCTTCTTCTACTCTTCAAGGCATAAATACTGATTCAAATCAATAATAAGTGATCAACTTGCAGACAGTGGGTATTTTTTACCTAAAACACCACAGATCACCCTACAACACAGACAGGGTGCCTGTGAAATTATTTATGCTTATGTTACATACAAAGATATGAGTCACAGCACCTTTAAAGTAACTTGTATAACATTATCTAGAAAGTCTGCAGCTGAACCAGGAAGGTCTCTTTTATTCAACATCAATGTCCTGTTAAATAAAAGCTCACTGGATGTTAATACCGTTCCTGTGAAAGCAACAGGAAAGGGTAATTATCAGAGAAGACTAAAGTTTTCCCCAGAACTGTGAGTCCCTGACTCCTCAGCAGATAAATTCCTGACCATGAAGATCTTCAGAAGAATCTGCAGGAGCTGAAGGCCTGTGTTTCCCCCAGAAGCTCTATTCATAACTATGATATACAGTGTTGAAATGCCTAATTAAAACAAATGCTCATCTCTTACTAACATGAATTTAATACTTGTAAGAGAGGTCCTGTCCATTTCTTGGCGCAGTATCACTGTGCTAAACAGACTGTCACAGAGACCTGAGGAACATTAATTGGATTAAATGACATTAGGCAACCTGGGGGATGAGTTTTATAGACCCTTCAACTGTGAAGGAGGCTTAAAAAGGAGATACAACACACTTGAGAATCTGGGGCAAAATAGAAATCGGGTTGATCTGATGTCTTATTTGTTGCAGTGAATTATTTTGAGATGTGTACTCAAACACAGCATGTGTAAAATCCTTATGCGTATACCAGATTATCATTAAAACATGTACCTGGGTTGACAGACTCTTTACTGGGGCATAGGTGAGTTCAGCTGTACTCCCATTCTGAGAACTCACTTTAGGCCCTTTGAGATGCAGGTTCCTCTCTTTAGCAGGAGGAAGACTCTAAAGCAGATAAGAGAGAACCCTCAGAGATGCTCTCTGGAGAGAGCATCCAGGGTGGTATCCTGCTGAGCTAACTATTTATAAAGAAAAATGATATTGATCATCCATGATTAAAGAAGGATGAAGAAAAAGTTCTCCCTATTATGGAAGAAATGCCTGGCTTGGAACTGTCTGCTTTTGGGAGACAGAAACAAAGAAGGCTGAGGATTGACAAGACTGGAAGGCAGCAGCTTCCAATTTTGAGCTGAACCATTATTTCACGTTAACTGTCAGAAGAGGAGAACATTTAGAAGAAACTGTTGTGTTTATTTTCATGAAGGGAAACAGAGACAACTTCTTAACAGCGTAGGCCAGTGTTACATTTTCCTATCCACTTTTGTCCTTATTTTGGGGATAACAAATGCAGTTTTATGATAGTGGCAGTGCAGCTTGTTGGAAAAGGGTGGGAAGGAAGCCAGGGAGGGATTACCGGGGACTGACAAGGCGGTTAAGTACTGGTAGTGTTCATGGATAAAGGAGTTTAGAAGGAACCACTGGTTGGCTTGGACAGTTCAGGCATAAAGGGAATGAGATGTAAGAGCATTTGCAAAATAATGTAGATTCTTCTCTCCTGCTTGCCCTTGTGGACACACAAAGACTTGTCACCACATCATGAGCCCTTGCCCATGAGTGTTTTGATTATGTGAGAGGAAGAGGAGAATCAGGTAATGCCATTCCTTTCACAGAAAGGAAGAATCAGAAATAAGATGGGATTCAGATCTTAGATACCCTTGCTGAGGACTTCTTCTCCTTTTGATGCCAAGAGGTTGTAAGTTAAAAAGTGTTGGAGCAAAGACTGTTCTGAACACTCTAACCTGACTTATAATATCTCTCATAGCTCCACTCCTGCAGCTTTGAAGCTATAAAAAGTTTTTAGAGACGTACATGAAACACATACAACTCTTTAAGGAGAAGTCATTGCCATTCAGTGGCTACCTATACCTAGTAATCATTCACACTATTGACACAGTGAACACTTGGAGCAGACCATTTCTGAAACCTTCCTGCAGGCTTGAAACTTTTGCACCTTAACGTAATGTACTGCCATCAAGGGTGTGAGCATACTTGGGTTATAAGATACAGTTCCTATCACCAGCTATACTGCAAGGATCTTACTGACATCTTTTCAACACATCTCATTTTCATCTTGTCCTCTGTGATAAAACAAGCAGTTTTCAAATGGCATTTATCTTGTCTTGGCTTGCTGAAAGTCTCCACCAATTTATTCTGCTAGTTGGGATGAATACTAAGCATGCTGATCTAAAATAAAAAGGAACACAAATCTTTATCCCAGATCATTCATTCAGGTGTAGTGCCCAGGAAAAAAAACCTTGACTTGGTCAACTTTTTTGTTTTAATACATAAACCTAGGATGTTCAAAATAAAGCACAAATGAGATAGCATCATTACTGTCTTGCTGTATAAACAGAATGTATAAACAGCCTCTGCTGGATAGTAAATTAAAGTGCTCTTTGAATTGCATGCCTTACATAACCCATCTGACATTCTGCCATCTTTCACTCTCTGGCCTTCACTTCGTGGGGGGGAAATTCATACTCCACAGAAGTCCATTAAATCAAGATTTAATTAAACTCTTCCAATCTGAATGCCATGAAGGCATTTTCTTACAGTACAGGCAGTAATAAAGCATTCTCAAACCTAAAATGCCATGAAATCAGTGTCTAACTAGAACCTCGATGCATTATAGATTGACCATTTTTTTTTTGAATCCTGTAGTGCATTCAGGTAATAAAGGTTAGAAAGATCTTAGTAATATCAGCCTTAATACAGCTGAGCACTCAAGTATTTGTTCAAAATTCCCCCGTGAATGATACTTTCCTGAATGAGGATGGACCTAACGCAAGTACAGTTAAATATACACCCAAGGGCTTTGCTGAATCAGAGTCATTACATCCTCCACCATGTCGATTCACAAAGCTCACTTTTACCTAAATGGGAACGTGGCCTGGATGAGGGCTGGGACAAATCAGCACGTTAAGTGGCCTGACAAACTGTGTTGCAGCTGGTGCTGCAGCCTACGAATAGCGCTGAGCGAGAAGGTAGCGCTATTCGTACCTTCTGAACCTCAGCTCCCATCTGCCCCCGTTTTGGGCTTTTGAGACACTGTGGAAAAAGGCACGGCCCAGGCTCCAACCGTTCCTTGCTCATATTCTTTTCCTTGTTCATCTTCTTTAGATGAGTCATGAAGAAGAAAAAAGCTAGGAAAGAACCCTAAGAATATGAAACCAGCAACAGTTCAGATAGATAGCTTTGAAGATACAGAAAGTGGTTACTTCCCCTTTGCCTACTCTTTGAGTTAGGTCGGAATCTGACGCTTACTGGATAATTCTTTTCTTCTGACGAGATGCGCTGTCCTGAGCGAGTTCATGAAACATGGGGGATCTGGGCACTTATACAGGGAGATTTGAAATTGGATTCTCTTTTGTAATATTATACTTTTATAAAACAATGGTTGCATTTTTATGGCTAAGGTAGGCAACAGGGTAACACAAAGAACATAGTGGGAAAACTAAAAATAAAAGTATTCACTGACTAAATTAAACTTTAATTGTTCTTATATTTTCATTGTTAGGCAAAAGATAGGAATTAAACATTCACAAAGGGCTCTTCCTTCAACTGTACATTCCACTATCGATCCTTTTTTTTTCTACCAAACTAATCATTTTTATAAGAAACACACCATATGGAGAAGATTGTAAAAGAATCAAATATGGTAAGCTCAGAGGGCATAGAGTTGAAAGAGTAATTTGTCAATATGCCTGGAAATCATAATTTTCTCGAACTACTGCAGAAAAATGCTGGCTTTTATATGATATAATTTTATTGAATATCTATTAATATAATCCAGCTTCTTGTTCAGTTGATAGAAATCTTTCTAATCCATGAAATACAGGTTAAATTGTGTATATATGCATAAGGGTTATTAGTGGGCCAGCATTTAATAATAGCTTTCATGGCTGAAATATCGCAGAGATTTTAGCCAGCCTAAAATCATTCTACATCAATGTATAAAACTGAGAGCATTATAGTTAAATATTTCTCTATAATGATGACTTTTTTCAGTAGCAGCTAGATCTACTTGCTCTGCAGGAAGATTGTTCAGTCACATCACAGCCATAGCACCAAGTCATGAGGGCCAGTGTTAACATCAGGAAAAGACCAAATGTACCTTGTTTTCTTTTTCACGAATTGAAACCACATCTGGGCTTTATATTAAGATATGCTACAGATTGTACATTCGAATTCTGATCTTCCAGATCGTGAAAAGCAAGCATATCAGAAGGACTCACCACTAGTGAGACACCGGTGGGCATACCTTAAGTTTTACCTTGATGGTCCTCTGGATTGCTGATCGTCCTTGGTGCATTTTGCTCCCATTGGGTTCAGTGAAATCGGTTCACATACACCTGACAAAGAAAAAAGATCTCATCATCAAAATCTCACCTCACGTAGGTACCGCTGGTCTTGGTGCCACAAGGCTTCTGCTTATACAGATGGGGGCTGGGCTGTGACCTACCTGCATGTAGTGGAACACGGTAGTGCACTTAGCTTTGCATCAGTCTTGATGATCTGTGCTGTCCTACTGTACCGTTAATCAGCTCTCTGACTCTTATGAATTAAAACCTAAAAATACTTAAAGTTACCAAGGCATCAAAAAGGAAGAGCTATATTTCTTAGCGAAATTTCACCCCATTTTAACCTGGGGTGAGCATGAAAAGAATATAACTCAGCAAAAACTTCTGAGCAACATCTTAATTGCAGTGGTTTCAGAATAAAATACTGAGGGCAAAGGAAGAATTACAAATAATCATCTTAAAATTGCATCCATCTGGCAGCAATTACTGTAGCTGAGGAATGCAGAACATCACATACCTTCCCAACGAGCAGAATAGTGAATACTAGCTAATAGTAAATGACGTAAAAGATTTTGTAACAATAATTTCTAACAGTTATATTGCAAGAATACTTTCACCTTTATTTAGCATTTTCCATCTTGGAAACGCATTCACAGAACTGTTCTTTGGCTTCTGACCCAAAGCTCATTCCCCAACACGTGTTCTCGATATAGTACTTGATATTGCATAACGGTTCTCAATAAGCTATTATATATCAAATTACTTTTAAAATGGCATATTAATGCACACGGTGTGTGTGTGTCTGTGTGTGTGTGTGTGCGTGTGTAGAGAAAGGAAATCAATGTACCTTAAAATAAAGTGATGGGGCCAATAAACCGATATAGAAAGATACCTTAAAAATCTTTGTAGACTCTTTCATGCCTTCCCTAAAATGCCACTCTGAGCAATGCAGTCTCCAACAGAATGAAGCAGCTTATCTTCGTGAAAGTGACATTTTCTTTCCAAATTGGGTCTGTGCTGCTCTCAGAAAGAGGCTTGATGAGACCATTGGTAGGGGAAAGGCGAGCAGTGCCTCAGGCCAGACACTCTGAGCCATCTCTGGGAGACTTCATTCCCTTTTGCTTTTTATATTTCTTGTTTCACTGAGTCTGAACAGACTCTGAAAAGCATAATTTCCCTCACTATTGCTCCTAGCCTGAGTTACAGTATTTTTTATACATACATAAACCAACCACATGTATGTATATTTGTATATTTATAAAGAGAGAGAAAGAGAAGTCTTTATGTCTTGCATCTATTTGACTACTTTAATACTATCATGACAAAAATGTAGGAATTATTTTTATAACCTGTCAACCATTTCAAATTGTTTTCTTTTCAGCACAGTCAATATGAGTCTGCTCTCCATCAGCACATTATAAATAATTCGTAATTGAGTTATACTATGTTTTTTTTGAAAACTGAATTTTTAATTTAAATTAAATGTTTATTAAAACATATTGTCACAAAATCAGTATTTTCTTTTTAAAAATGAAATCCTAAATGTACATCTTAATTAAAATAATGCTATTTTAAAGATATTTAAAAAGTAATACTAATATAGATTGTATAACAAACATATATGTGATAAATAATGAAGTTTCAAAAATAGATATTGCTATGAAGCAGTATTTTTAGGAAAAATAAAGAGAGACCATGAAAAATAATAAATAGAAAATATATTTTCCCTCTGGTCATGGTCCCTTATTTCCCTTCAGTTGCATTCTAGAGATAACCACATGGATTTCTGCTTATTTTTCCACAATATGTGGGAATTGGGAGGCAAAGACAAAACAACATTGAAATAGTCATGTTTTAATTGGTCCCTAGCTAGTGTGGTGAAATCCAGTTCAATATCAACCAAACAAATGTAATGCTGTCATTTACAGACCTAGAGATGTTTAAAATAATGCACTGAGTTCACTAATATATTTTAAATCTGGCAAAGTTAAAACAATGAATATCACCCAATAAGCTAGCTTGTGGAGACGGGTGTGAAGAGAAGTCTTCTGTGTCCATATTTTAACTATAGAGCAATTACAGTTTTTAACTTCACATCCTATACACATCCTATACATCTCTTTATTCTTCAGATATTTCTCAGAGCTGTAATACCTCAGGGAAATTGAGCACCCTGGAAATTTGTTTCATCATTTGTAATTCATTTATAGTTCCCCTCACTGCAGTAGATTACAAATAAAGAAAGGGAATTTGATATATATAGGAGAAAGAAAAGGCACTTTTGTTTATGGGAGATCTCTTTTAGCATTGCTTAAAAATTTTTAATGTTTCTCCTCCCAGGAACTGTTTTAGAAAGAGTACATGCCCACCTTCAGGAACGGTATTTCCCCAATTAGACATTCAGATCATTTATATATGTGTCAACTAGATGATCTTCTTAATTGTTCAGGATTTAAACTGAGCCTTTTAAAGAAAATCTTCCTAATATGCAAAGACAGATAAGCTGTTTATCTATGGCCTTATGTATATGATAGGGAAGTAGAAAATAGAGCACCAGACCTTGGAATACTCGGACAACTTATTCACCAGAGTAAGGCATGCAAGGCTACTGAAATAGACCACAGATTTACTAAGATAGATCTATAGTAACACTTAAAGTTAAATAAAATATGCCTCAACTAAATATATTTTGCAGTCCCTTAAATCACTCTAAACCAAGAATATACAGCTGAAACTAGTTTTACATGCAAAAGTGACAGGGAACATTTCTATATAAAAGTGAGCCAAATCTATGCCATGGATTCATGTCTAAACCCTGCTTTTTCAGAGTAGCGGAGAAAGATCCTTTTGCTGCTCATTGTCATTGAATCTATTAAGAAATAAATGATATTCCCTGAAAATAGCAGAAAATGTATCAATAACCATTCTTCAAATAATTTAAGCTCAGATCTTGTGAGACCTCTCACAAGTCTCTTATTTTCATACTCTATTTCCTGCCTTTAAGATAGAAATAATCCTTGTGCTGTGCTTTTTGTCTGATCTGATTTAGTGTATGCCCTTTTCAGATGCTAGTTCTCGCTGTGCATTTGTATTGTGCCTACTGTAGAGCAATTTGTTCTTGCAGAAGAAATAAATAGTGTTGTCCTCCTGAACTGAGTCAGTAAAGATTTGCTGTGATGCCTGCTTAAGGCACAATATTCTATGCTTAGGGACAGACATGATGATGCTCCAGCCCAGAACCTGTCATCAAGAGAGATCCTCATTAATAGGAAGGTCCCAGAGCTGCTTATCAAACCAGCCAGAATTGCTTGTGCGATGCCTCATGATCACCACCATGATTCTTGAGAACAAAATATGCACCTGATTTCCACACTTAATGTAAAATACTACTACTATTAACTAAAGAAACACTAAATTAACCTTTCATTGTTTGGAAACCATAGAATCATTATGGCTGGAAAAGACCTTTGAGATCATAAAGTCCGACTGTAAGCCTCTCTCCTCATAAGAAATATTTCAACACTTTTTGGTGCAAGTCTTATCTCTCTCCATGAAAAGAAATTCACATTATTTCTAGAGAGTTATTTGTTTATTTTTAATATTTGCTACTGGTCAGAAAAAAATGTTCTATGATCTTCAGAATTCCTAGCATTTCTTTAAGCACATTGTTTCCTCCTTCTAAATAAACAAAACACTTAGTAGCTTGATGAAAAGGGTTGAATTTATTTCTTTCTATTCATTACCCCAAACCAACCAATTACTCAGTATATTTTAACTCCAGAACAACATTTTTCAAATTAAATTAATTCAAAGAGATCACATGAAAATGCCTCAGGATGAGGTAAACATAGCATAAACTTGGACACTAGCTATTTTAATAGAAGTCACTGTCTTCAATCCTTCATGCTGTCATATAAACTGGAATCACAACATCAAATTATTTGAGCAATACGAAAAGAAACAGATAAAAAGCAGTACAAATAATATCTATAAATAGATTAGGCCAAAAAATTCTAAGAGAACAGTTGTTTAAAGGAAATATAAATCACATTGGAATGGGTTTATATCAATACCATTTTAATTTGGAAAATATGTGAAAGTTTTGCTTAATTTTTTCTTAGTTGTTTTGTTTTCTACTTTTTGTGGATTCATGTGGAAATATTCTAAAGATAATTCTTACTATAATTTGCTGTTGACATTCTGTGGTGAAAAGAAACATTTTAACTTGGCTTAATTCCAACAGGACAGAAACCAAGTTGGAAGCATCACAAAAAGGTTGATACTCTCCACTTATAATCCCACTAGTCTTCTTTAACAGCTATAGGGGTTAAGGTATAGGTCAGTTGGTTGTCTGCTCTGTAAGCAGCTTGCAATCAATGACAGATGATAAAGGACAAATTAACATTTTCTGTTTATAAAGATACGTATTTCCAAGTATAAAGAATGTGTTTCCATGTGTACCTTAAACTCCTGAGAAGACTTACTGAGGAGCAAGTCACTTCCTGCTCCACGAGCACTTACTGGTCAATCCAGAAAATAAAAATAGTTTCTTCTTATACTTAGAATAGCCTGATGCTGTTAACCTACTCATCACCTTTCGTCTTCCATTTCTTGCTCTTCAGTAGACAAAAAGGAGTCTCTCAGCAGATTCTTGGGTACTGTGGAAATGCTCACATATTTTTTGTTCTACTTTGGATTCTTTAGAGTTTCATTTTCTTTCAAAAAGTATTTTAGATGATCAGCTTCTTCCTGGTGCCTCTGCAGCTACAAGTCATTCAAAAACTTCCCACGGAGATCAGGTAGAGCGGAATAGCTGCTGCAGTAAATCCAGCTACAGACTGTAGAAATTAAATGATAGCAACATCACAGAGTATATTCATTTTCTACTAGGTGGGAGCCATCCCACAGACTTCATAGGGCTTCCAAACTGGCAGGGCAGATTGAGTTACACTTCCACTTGCTATTCGAACACAACTGCAAAAAGCTATTATATTGGCAACATAGAACTAAAACAGCTTTGGAAGAACAATCAGGATTTTCATCTGCCTTATGTATCAGCAAGGAAATTGCCAAGTAAAGGCTAATTGTGGATGCTTTATGACAGGTAATAATAGAAGATGCAGAGAAGAACACAGCTTTTATTTCAGCTACCATGCTGAGACAAAAAAGCTGCCAGCTAAAAACCAAAACAAAACAAACTCATGTTTTGAATTGAAAACAAAGCACATTTTATTTGGTTGTCACCAGGAATGCATGGCATTGTGCTGTAGATGGAAGCTGACTCTGGGGAAGTTAATAGGAATTTTCCTGATGACTTGTGGAACTATAATTTCATTCAATATCTATTTTTACCTCATTTTCTCAATATCCTGCAGCTTTACAGGCTTATAATAAAAACAAATAACACCCACAAAGAACACAGTCCTAGGAAAAAATATCTATAGAAATCTATCTTTTTTCCTTTGTTAAACTCTGCCTTGAAATGTAGGTATGCTTTTCCCACTGACTTTGGCAAAAGGGGGGTATGCTCATTGGTGAAGAATTTGGCCTGTCATCTTGACACTCACTTGGTGATTTGGCAGGGAGTCACCAAATGTTCTGGATAATAGTATAGATTTCTATGACTAAGTGTTGACTGGAATTTAACATTATGTGCACCGCTAATCTGGGGCTTGATAGGTCTCCAAGCAAAGCACTCTCATAAAGAGAACTAATTCTTTTAAATGTATATGGCCAGATGGAAGTTTTGTGACTGCAGATGGTTTCTGAATTAGCTTTGCTAAATGTTAGGTAGACTATTTCGTTTTCATCAGTACAATAGAAGTCTCTCTATAACTAACTTTGCGCAGTAACTTTTTTGTTGTCGTTATTGTTTAAAAAGCACAAAAAATGATGATTGAACCTGGAAATATGTGGCAGTATTTTTCAAATGATTCTTACACAAGTTGCACAGAATATGAAGCCTGATCAAGTGAGCAGTTTTAGATATAGTCTCGCTGGGGATGACTTTTGCCCTCACTGCCTTGTAGCCCTGTCAGTTATTCAGACAGGCATCTGACAGTCCCAAGTCTGGTGCCGCTTGTAAAGTCTAGTGCCTGGCAGCACAGGAGTTGTCTTTGATCTCATTCTTTACTTCCTTGCATTCGCCAAGCTCATGTTCAGTGAAAGCACGAAATGAGTATAAAATGTCACCAAATCAGAAGTCATCTCACTTCACGTGTGTGTCATGGTAACATAAGCTACCAATAAGGGAGCACTGGACTCAAATGCTGCTTGCTGATGCATGATATTGTCATTCTTTTTCTACCTATTCTTTTCAATAACATGGCAAAGGTTTGGGTTAAGATCTTTGTCTTCACAGGTGTCATTTTGAAGTTTGTGTCCTCAGTCTCTCAAAGTTGCTATCTCTCTTGCTGTATACAGGTCAAATGACTCAATACTATAGTAGAGTAAATACTTTAGAGGATGAACACTATTTTCTCTATTCAAATTGTTCACAGCACGCCTAGGCGGTTCTCAGTTTATTCACTATTCAAATTTATCCCCTGAGTGGCTCATGCAACTAATTCTTCATGTGTAAATCATCTATGAACTGTTCATTGTAAGCATTTATTATTTAAAATACTAGTCACGTAACTCATGTGGTGTATTTGCCATCCAAGATGGGTTCAGAATGCCTCCTGAAAGTCTTAGTCTTGGTAATATAACTCTCCTGAATTTGAAGTTATTTAAACATTTTCTCAAAAAATCCTACACCCTTACATGTTGATTTATTTACTATTAAAATGTCTAGAAATAATAATTTACAATGGAAAATGAAAGAAAAAAAACAAATTCAGGATTTATTTAAGTAAAATTATGAAACCAATTTTTGTTTTGTTTTGTTTTGAAGTATAAATCAGTACTTTAGGGTAATATAAAGGAATAGCCTGCAAAGTTGAATTAAAAAATACTTTAGAAATACTTTTTAAATGTGATGGCAGTTCTCCAGATAAGATTTCAGGTACTTAAACAGGCTGCCAGCTACAAAAAAAGGGCACTCTCTGGTATCTGAGGATACTGAAGAAAGGAGCCATCCTCATCATGGCATCTTTTCAACAGCTATAAACTCCATAGCAGGACAGAAAGAGAACTGTTCTGCATTTCTGTGTCACCACTGTTACACACTGGAGGGCCTTTCTATAGCTGAGCTTACAAATCTTAAGACGTATTTTCCCTCACAGTACTGAATGATTTAGACCAATATACCTATTTTTTCTTCCAGGGTATTGCAAGTTAATATATATTTAAAGACTTCCATTATATATATATATATAAAATAAATAGCCAAAAAAAAAAATTTGTAAAAAAATTTCCAGTTAAGTCTGCACAAAATTTGACTTGCATACATTTATCAAAAGGCCATATTTTTTGGTTTGTTTGTTTTTCTTTTCTTTTTTTTTTAATATTTTGCATTTAGTTTGAAAAGTACAGGGAAATTTTCTTTTTTGGGACTGGAGTAATTAGGTAGATAATATTTTTTAAAGCTTCACAGAAAAGTAAGTTAGATGAAAGCTGTTTTTCCTAAACAGAGATTCAATAACAGTTACTTAAAAATATTGCCAATGGATTTTGATAGAACTCAGTTTTTCACTTCTTATTTTTAGTAGGCCTATGGAAAGAAAAATCTTCTTCAGACACTGCTTCTTTTGCCTCATATCCACATTCTTTTCAGTGCCACTCCAGGACTGACTGATACAGGGAGGCTTCCTGCTGGCCTTTGGTTTTCTTTTTGTTTGCTAGATTATAAAGCCTCTTCGGGAATAGGGAAAAAAAGCGTAGGGACAAATTCTGCTCTCTCTCACCTTGATGAAGAGAGGTCACTCCATTCTCCATTAGCTCATGGAAACCTCTGGATTTCAGTGATACGTTACTGACCACCTTACTGCCAGTTAGGGCAAGATCTCAAGTTTTCCAACAAATTGGATGACTGAGTCTTGTGAAAGAAGTTCAAGTGGGAAAAAAATAAAAAAAGAAATACTTAAGTTGGTTCCTTCTAATCACTTTATTTAAATTAAATGCCCTAAAAGTAGTTTCTTTTTATTTTTTTCTGCTTTAACCTCTGGAAACAGAAGAGCAATGGTATCTCATTCCTGCACACACTGGCTTGGACCCACACCAAAACGCTGCCCACCCCATTCTTTGAGCACTGGAGTAAAAAATGGCTGAGTCAATTCCCTCAGTGCCACCAACTGCCCACTCTGCTCTGTTTCAACTGTGCTAACTCAGGGGATCCTCAAGTCCTGAGTGAATCTCTGGCTATTGTCTCAAAGAGCTGAAGCTGCTAATTATTTAAACTGCTAATTATTCTCGTGGAGACTTGGTCTCCCAGCTTCTTGGAAAAGCACATATCGATCTTTTTGCACTCGGTTTTTGTACTGCGACTCGTTTTAGCCAATGAGAAGTGCCTAGCGTCTGCAGAGCTGATTGCACAAGTTGGTATCAGCACAGTTTTGACAACATACTTGTTATGAAAGTGCAGTTTGCTGGCATAAATATGCATATGCACACCTTAACAAGATGGGTAACACCAGTTTCTCTGCCAGGAAAACTCTTAAAGCTGTATCAACAGGTTAGGAATTGAACTTTGTAATCTTCAGATCATCTGCAGACTTGAAGTTCCTCTACACTGTGTTTAAATATCAGAAGGGAACAGAAAGCCATTCAACATGAAACTCTGTGAGGCTTTCTAGGTCTGTTTGCCAGCCTGCTCTAGAGCTCCTTAGAGCACTTAGAGTCTCTAGCTTCATTAAGACCCAGCTCCTCTCCTTGAGTTCAGGTCCTCATGGACTATGAGGCCAACGCTGAAGACTGGTACTCTGCGTAAGACTTTGCTAGGTGCAAAAATAGTCAGGACTCAAGTACTGGCACAATGTCCCCCTAGGCTATGCCTTATTCATAAGGAAGACATTACTGAGGCAAGTAAGCACTGCAATGCATTTTTTTCACAAACTGTTAAATTGGTTCCCAAATAGCAAATGAATACGTGCTCTGCAATAATGTTGCTAATGCTACTTTCAATAAGAACTGGTTGGTTTTTAAATACTTCTTGCATATTTTGTACATTTTTAACTCTTTTTAAAATGCAAGGAAATAGATTTGAGATCCTCCATGGAAACAAGAAGAAAATAGTTTGTTAGCTCTAATATACCAGCAAGCACGTGGATGCAATTAATGACTGGCATCACGTAAGAAGTGGACATATATTTGGAGTGTTTAAAATCTGAGATGAAGCTTAAACACTTAAAGATGCATCCATATGGATGAAAATTCATAGAGGTACAAACATTTGTTCCCTGATAACATTTTATTGCTTGTTTCCATATATTTCACATTTTACTGGTTATATATAATTTTCATTCTAGTTCAATGTTACCTGTTGGGTTTAATTTCTTCTAAGTATATAAAATCTTTTTCATTTATTCAATTTATTCAATTTGATAATTTATTCAATTTATTTCTATACAAAAATGTATTTATATGCAGGGAGCCAACTATCAACATCAAGCTCAAACATTTGTGTTTCCATCCATCTCAAAACATATCCTGCCCTTCCTTTTGCCTACACAAAAATAACAGTATAATTCCTGTAACCACAAGTTATGATGTCTTGCTTGTTTTTTACCTAGGCACTATATACGTTTATTTATAAGCAATTTCTTTCCTTTTCAACTCAGATAAAACTCGGAATAGACAAACTTGCTGCAGCTCATCTGTGCCAGTCATCCAGAATAGCCTTTTATATTTCTCTGCTTCTTTGTATTTCTCTACATCTTTACCTCATTTCAAATATGAAAGGAAATACATTTTCTCATCTGTCTTCTCCCTTTTTAGTTATTTCATTCTATAACTGTACGTTGTTTTTCAGAGTATTGCATAACATCTTTATTATTTAAGGAAAGTTGCTCTGAAAGTAAGAATGTTAGTATTTTATTAAATAGAGGGTGCAGCATTTTACTAAATACAAATACAAGGGTTACTAACTTCACTAAAAATTAAAGCTGACCAGAGGAGTTCTGAGTAAAAATAATGTAACTTGCTATTAGACTTTGTAAACCCTACACAGTACAGATTTTTGGAAGACTTCCTCCAGCTTTCACTTTTCAGTTTCAATTTTATTTTTTTTTTTAGAGTGGACTATGAGGTGGACTAAGGGAAAACCTTAAATAAACCAAATTAAATGAGAGGCTATATATACTTAATAAGGTTAAACTGGTTTAAGCACACCAAGAAGGAATATTTAAATAATTTTTCTCTCCTCAGCATCTTATGCCAAGGTGGTTTGATTCAAAGCATCCCAAGTGTGCACAGGAAGAGAGAAGGTCAAGATGATTGTCATGGATTCAGATACTGCCATACTTGTTCTTAATTTGATCACATAATAATAAGTGATTGCTCAGTTCTGTGCTGAGTTAGTAAGCACCTTCAGGCTCTCCTTTTCAGTAAAATTCAGTCTTCATTCATCCCTGAATATTGCCTAGACTATTCAGATCAGTTCAACAGTCTTCTCATTGTCAGATTTAGTAAAATTGCCAAATGTCAACTACCAGTTACTTGTTTACTCTTTGTAGAAGAATGAATCATATCAACAGCACAATTTGTTTTGCCAGGTGATAAAATAAGAAGAAAAAATGGTCAATTTCTTATGGTCAATTTTTAATTAAAGAAAAAAAAATCTTAAATAATCATAGTTACCAGCATTCACATCATACAATAGGCTTCTAGTCATTTTGAGTTTTGTCTGGCAAATTTTGTACAAAATAAACATTAAAAATTAATGAAATCAGCATGAAGTGGCACAGTAAATCACTTCTTTGTCTGGCCACATACTTTTGCAGCCCTTTCCTCTATTTAATGCAAGAAGAAAAACATTCATAATATTAGCCCTACATGGTTGTGGGGGCAGGTGGTTTCTCTACTTTTTAATGACAATGGAGGTTTATAACCAGACTTCGAGTATTTCATTAATTACAATATACAAACAATACAAGGCCTTAAGTGCTTTGTGAGAGTATAATATTCAAAATGAAAGACAATAGAAATTTACAATGCAAAATGTCAACCCAGTACAGGGTATTTATATATACTACCCACAGATAAATATTCTACAGTAAATGCTCTGGTACAAGAACTCTGCATGAAATTTTGATGATATTAAGACAGTAGAAAGAGGTCCTTCAACACCGACTGAATGGGAGTGTGGGCACTACAAGGCACCTTTTGGATGCTATTAGAATACAAATAAAAACATTGGTAGTGGTCAGCCTTACCTGGTGTTGTAGCCCAGGGCACTCGGATGGCCAACAGGAGATGAGGTCTTTCAGGAGCAATTCTTCCAGAGACTCACTGTGATTCCATTGGCCTTAATGTGAGGACTGTTTGAGTGTTTTGGCATGCCCAGATGAGGCAGCCATGAAAAGTTTCAGATGCAGCCTAATAACAGTGCTACAAGAGTTAGTACTGCAAAACAAAAGGTTAGGTTGAATAAAGGAGACAGAGGGCTTTCTTCTGTATTGCTCAGGAGACCAAATATCTGTCTGGATAGCCAGATTGGGCAGTAAATCACAATGCACTGCTTGCCTTAGGAGAAAAAAAAATCTTTCTAGATAATACCAGAGACAAACCAGAGCGATTGTTTTTTGTAGGATGGCCTGAGAAATAATCAGTTCTCTGTGGTGGTTCACAGAAAATTACAGAATGCATTCTCTAAGCGTTTGCCTACTTCAAAGCAGTTCTCTCTCAAAAAAGCTGAGGAAACAAAGCTACTTTGCTAGCTCCTCTATCTCTGTGGACCATCGAGGTATTATTATTATTATTATTATTATTATTATTATTATTATTATTATTATTATTATTATTATTATCCTGAAAGTGATTGCACAAGGCAGAGGTGTAGCTTATGCAAAATACAGTGAGGAATTACTGCTCTCCTGTGAGCTCTGCTACATTTCCTGCAAGAGTTCAAAATATGCAGGAAACCAAAAAAAATGGTCATCTATAATGAGCCTAAGTAGCACTGCATATTAATCAGTCATACAGAAACAATAAATTAAGTGGTCATCCGAACACATAAAAATTAATATTAAATTTTTCCTATGATTCAATCCTTGGGGAAATATTTGAATTTGCTTTCCAAATATCTTGCTAAAGCAATCAACTCAGCCCCCACAACAGGCTTGCCTCAGGAATGGTTTTGAATGATCCCTTATGCAACATTTTGTTGTTGAGGAGAGAGAGAAAAAAAAAAACCCACCTTTCCTAAAGTCCTCTCTCCTAAAAATCATTAAAAATCATCCTGGTTAGGAAGATTTTGTACATGGTGCCACTAAATGGCCTCAGTTTTTAAAGTCTGAAAAGTCCTAATAATGCAGAAAAATGTTATTTAATATAATAGTAACAATAATAATGATAATAATAATGAAAACTCAATATGGGAAAATTCTCCGTTTCAAGATAAATAAATAAAAATAACTTCTGTGCCCTACGGCAATAAACATCCTCTTCATTTGTGCCACAAAGGAATCAATAGCATTGTTGTGCTGGGGAAAAGGGATGTATAGTATATGCTGTGTTATGCTTTCCAAAACAACAAAATAATTGTTAGAAGCTCAAAAAATGCTGCATTGCTTTGATTACCAAGGACATTCCACAGCTTGTTAAGTCTGTTAAGAAATCTACAAAACACCTCTGAGGAAGAAAAATAAAGCAATGGAAGACTCCTAATTTTAAGAGGAAGAGGGAAGAAGAGAGGAAGGCTATAATCTCTAGCAGGAGACTTCCTGGTAGCATAATTTATCAATCAATGCAAAATTCTAAACAGGAAAATGAACTCTCTGAATAAAATACAATCTAATAAAATAATATTTAGGTCCTTCAATCTTGAAATACAGTACAATGCACTTCAAAAAGCATTTCTGGTTTCATCTCTCCAAAAACATAAAGCCACAAACTCAATCCATCACACACATTTTTGTGCAATCTTGTAGGCTTAGAGACTTCGTCTGAAATAAGGTTGAATTCTAGCTGAAGGGATTTTCATAATATAACTTGACTCTGGAGAAATGTTCCTTTCAAATTTGAGTTGGCACCATTACGAATACCTGTTTGCACATACATATATACACGCAGAGTAAGTCATTGAGTATGTAGCATACACACAGAAATATTGACAAAGATCATGTCTAACAAGCTAAAAAGAAATAAGGGAAAATGCATCAAAGTCACAGCTATAATTGTCTGTGAAATCATACCACTTAATGCTACCATTGAGCTACCAGTTATTAAAGTAACCCAGTGTCTAAATTATTAAGAGCTTAAGAACTAAATGTGCAAACATGTTAAACCTAGGGTTACCTACTTAAAACAGACTGAGAGAAAGAGAGGCAACCAATATCCTTTTAATGTTAAATGTTTTGAAGCTAGCACAAGTGTGAATTTACACCAAATAAGGTTCCCTGCTTTTATTTATCACTAATGACAAAAAACATTTCAACTGACTTTTTTGTAGCTCAAGTATTTAAGATTGATTCTGTTTTATTCTTTACTGAAGACATGTCACTGAAGTGAATGCAAAATGTACTCAAATTATATATGATCGGATTTGTGAATGGAGGAAGAACAGTGAATGTCATTTACTCCAATTTTAGTAAGACTTTTGACATTGCCTCCTACAATATTCTTGTATCCAAGTTGGGATCAGTGAGTGGTCTTGATCAGTGAAAACTAGATGGGTAAAAAATGATTGAATGGTTGTGCTCAGAGGACAGTGACTAATGAGCCATACCCAACCTCAAAGCTGGTAGCATGGGTCATACTACAGGGGTAGCTGTCTTGTTTTAACATTTTAACATGTTGACCTGGAAGGAACAATGAGCTGCTTGCAGATGAAACCAAGCTGAGGGATGGGAGACAGGACTGGTCTATATGTCTGAAGGCAGGGCTGCCAGAGGGGCAAGGTAGCGCTACCTAACAAGGATTTCATGAACTTTTATGAGAATAAGTCTCGAGTGCTGCACTAGTGGAAGGATTAAGCCTTTTGAGAAGCTCTGCTGAAAAGGCCCTAGGGATAGATGGTGATGTGAGAATGAGCTAGGAGGACCTCCTGGCAGCAAAGAAGGTGAACGGCATCAAGGGCTGCGTTAGGAGGAAAACTCGAGGGAAGAGTTTCTCCCACTTTGCCTCATGCTTGTTAGACTACATCCAGACACAGCACCCAGTTTTGGAACCCTCTGTACAAGAAAGACATTGATGAACTGGCATGAGTTCAGCAAAATACCATCAAAACGGTCAGTGCCTAAATCATTGCCCAGTGAGGGGAGACTGAGGGAGCTGGGCTCGTTCATCCTGGAGAAGAGGTGGCTTCAGGGAGACCTAAAAGCAGCCAGGCTGGGCCTAAAGGGAAGAAGATGGAGAATAAGATGTCAAGAAATTGAAGATAAGCTCTTCGGTGGTGCGTGGTGCAGGGGGTGAGAATCAACAGTCATGAAATTAAATAAAAAATTTCTGGGTGATATTCAGACTAGGTAAAAGGAAAGAAAATCAATACAAGGACAGCTGAGCAGTGGAAAAGGGTGCCAAAAGGAGTTTTGCCATCTTCATTTTCAAGACTCAACCAGAAAAAAGTGCAATAACACAATCCAAACTCAAAGCTGACCTTGCTTTCTGAAAGAGGTGGTACAAGAGCCTTCCTGAAGTCCTTTCCCATCTCAAAGGCTCTGTATTACTAGGAGGGTGTCTACTATGTATCCATGAAAATATGAGCAGCCAAATATCTCTCATTCTGTAATCTTGCTTACCAACACAAAGGTGCTTGATCTCTCCCAGTGTGGAGAAATAAAGAAAGCTCTGCCACACAGAAAATTAATCTTAGTAATAAAATTGACAACTGTATGTGTTCCTAAAATTGCATGAGAAGTGATTCATTTAATATTTTAAATAACTCTCAGTCTGCATTTTAAATAAAATTGAGTCCATACATTATAATACACAAATATTCACCATGGAATAGTTAAGTCGGATGACTCAGCACATAAATCAAATGGAGTGATTCTACTTTATTCCTAGATGAGTACAGTATTGCAAGAATATTTACAGTTATGAAGGATAATTTTCCCTTAAAATATATATGTATATAATTCCTCCTTACTAATCACTTCCTTATAAATTTTGGCAAGTTTTTCTGGAACTGAATTACACATCAGAACATCAGCAAAAAAGAGACACAAAAGGTGATTAAATACTATGCTCATTTTTTTTTTACGTCTCAGAGGATTTTCATACTTAAGAGCCCTAATTTGAAAATTTCAACAATTTTAGCTGTTCACTTAAAACTGAGTTGTAAACATCTAGTGAAAGGTGAATGAAAACTCATTGCTCATCTATCTCACAAAGTTCTGATACAGACAAGGGGGGTTCTGTGAAGACAAATATAGAAGTAGTTTGCTTTTGCTTGCCTTATTATCACTTATATATATTTCATTAGAGAAAAAAAAAAGCTTTTCATTTCTCAAAATTATCATTAAAAATCTACATAAGATTAATTTAAAATAATTTAGGTAGAAAATCTTTATCAGCATTGGCCACTCTTCAGGTTTCTTATACAGCCTTTCTTTCCATTCTAATCACCACAATCATTTTAAGCGCTCAAGGATATGTACTTCTGTAATTTTCCTATAATCATTTCCTCTTAAGGTTATTGAATATCTAGATTCTTTTTACCCCAGGGAAAAAAAGTACTACTAATTTCAAAGTAGCATAATTGAAATACAACTTGAATACATGAAGGACTACTCCAGAGAATTTAATATGTAAGAGAGTAATACATTGCAATGAATATTTCATTTTCAAAGTAGAAATTAAAGGCTATAGTTATAAAAAATTCACATACCATTTATAAGGCTTTAGTTAGACTAAACTAGCAAAGTAAGAGACATTCTATCTTAAGTGCAATACACAGCTATCGCAGGGTTTGAGGGTTTTCCGTTTGCCCCATAACCTATTTGCCATTATACTCAAGCCAAAGAAGACGATGAAAAGACAGGAAATGTGAAAACTGATGTTCCTATTTTAAAACAAAAAGCAGGATGGGGGAGAGCAGGAGAGAAAGAGAATTAAAATAGGTCAAAAGTGAAAACATAATGAGTACACCAAGTATGAAAGGCCAAAGGTAAGGATCAGAGGAACAAGCTGGTCAGGGACAGATCGACATGGTCACTGACAATCTGCTCTATCTACATCTTCATTAACACTTGACCCAGAAGTCAAAACCTCAGTAGATTTTTATAGAATGGCAGAGCTGTTCACAGACTGATTGCTGTCTGGAAATTAAAAGCAATAGACGTTGTCTCAATTCCATTAGGTTTTAAAATGAGAAAGTGTATGACTGGCAAATCACATCTTTACAGAGTGAAGAAACCCAGTCTATTGATATTGCAGCAATGTGAAAGTAAGCCACTAAAAACTTCAAAGATAACGAGTAGGAAGTACTGCAGCTACCCAAGCTGAGTTTTTCTCATGGCTGAGTCTCACAGTGTACAAAACACTGTGCACCATTATCTCCTCAGCTTAAATCCACTTATTGGAGAAGAAATGATGACTGAAAGTGAACTGTAGCTAAGTTGTAGTGCCTGTAGTTTAGTGTGCTGCTTAAAGCTGGTCCAAACATAACTTAGAGTTGCTCTAATTTAGAATTAGTACTTAAGTACTGAGGATTGCAATTTGTAAAACAGTCTGTTAGAACTCTCTCTCCTTTCCTCTTCCCTTATCAGATGGAAATTTAGTTTTGTATGCAGACAAAATATCCATTTTTCCAGGCTAATTTTTATATGAAATGGGACAACCCAAACTGACTTTTTTTTGTTAGAGAGGAAGTTGGCCCAAGGCAGTAGAGAAAGACCAATACAAAACACCTGACGTACGTATGTAGTCCAGGAATTTAGGATTTTTTTTTAATAGGTACAGTATGAGCTGAGACATTGAGTCAAAATTTGTGGAACAAGGAAACAAATAAACAAACAAAATAACCATAAAATTATTGGTATTACTTAAATTCCGTTCTGTTAGATTGAAACAGAAAGATTTTGCATCTGCTATAAGGAGGCAGCTGCCAATTTAGTCATCATTTGGGAATCTCCAAGTGGCATAAGGAAGGACAAAGCTTTTGCAAAACATACTTTATGGTTCTGGGCAGAAGAACATTCCTAGGAGAGCTCGAACAACACTTCAGTTTACGTGGGGGCTCATACATCATAGTGTTAGAATCACCAGCAGCATCAAACCAGCTGAGAGGTGAAAATCAAAGCTACAGAGCTCTGCTGTTCGGCCCGCAGCATGGGCCTGGAAGTGAGAGTGAACTGAGTCAATATGCCAAGCAGTTCAAAGGAGTCTGATCATTTTAACTTCTCAGGAAAGTAGGGAATCATTTTAAGGCAAGGATCGACTCCTTTCTCCTTTTTTTTTTTTTTTTTTTGTCCATTTTTTAAACAGAAAGAAAATCCAGTTCAGTGAACTGTGTGCTGGAAGTGTTTGCTTTCTTGTGCTTAAAGGAAAGCAATCTTCTGCCCTGACCAGTTTTCATTATTTCTTACACCAAAAAGAGTCTTCCTGAAGTAATATAACTCTCTATGATGTTATTAATCAATGCCTAAATCGGTTCTGTATTGTGGAAGGTTTCTGGAAAACTACTGAATTTTAAATTATGAAGCTTCTCCCTTAATTTATAGCCTACAGTTAATATCCTCTTGTTATTGTGCTTTTGAGTCTGGGTAGCACTGTACTTAGACAATTGCCAAAAAATTCTGGATTCTGGTATACAATGCACTGCACACTTGCACATTTTTCTTCTGTTCATCCACTACCTTCATCCTGAGATATCTGCCTCCACCTGCTTATTTAATGCAAAAGTGCAGTGTCTTCAAATGCTTTAATTGAGACTAGCAGAGTTTTGGAGGCAGCCAGCTTGCTGCCTGCATCCAGAAGATATGGGCCTCCAGAGAAGGGCCCTGTGCTAAGCAAGGATTTATGAGTAATTCAGGACTTCAGAATAGCATAGAAAGAGCAGTTTTTTATAGTTATTTTCTTTGCAAATGTAAGGTAGCAGGGTGGTAAATAATTGCATACTTGGCTCTCCTATCTGCAATGTTGTTATTCTTTCTGAACAATAAAGGGGAGTTTTTTTGTGTTAGACTGCTTGAGCATTTGCATTAACAGTTCATGAAATTCAACAGGATTTGGCCCTATGTATGTATAAATGGATGGAAAGCAAAAACGTGCTATCAATATCTGTAGTTTGACCTAAAAATTTTGCATCATTTATCCAGGGCAATCCCAATTATGCAGGACAGGGTTTAACTCTAGCTTAGTGCTGTGATTTGCATACTATGAGATACTGAGATGATGGATATAATTTCAGAGAAGAGATAGAACAATTAGCTTTCAAAGTATTTCATCAAGGAGAGTAGAAATAGAATATATATGTATATATATATATAAAATATAGAAATTACGTCATCCACCTAATACTAACTTGTGGATCCACCAGAATCTCCATTAGTCATTTTAAAGAAACACTTCTCAAGCAACACAAGTTGGCATATGTTCTTGAAAATTTTGAAAGCTCTTTTCCCTTTTGTATTTCATTTTTTTTTTCCTCATGAATGTTTGATTCAGCCAAATCAAGAGGATTTTGTAAGGCAACACTGCAAACTCAAAACTGAAAAAAAAAAGAGAGAGTGTTTAGATTAGAGGTTTTTGAGTGGAACAAGAAAGCATATGAGTAAAATTATGTTCTTTTAGGAGGGAGGGACAAACAGGTATGCTGAATGATGGAGAGGATATGAAAAAAGAAAAAGATGTTTGTTGCATGGTTAGAGACCAACCCCAAAGTAATTTTTTTCCTTTTAAATGTGTGTTGTACAATTAAAATTTTCTCCCTATTTTTATCTAAATGGCTTACATGATAATTGATTTTGACCAACCGACTTTATTTAAATACTAAATTAAGTAAGGTAGGATTTAGCTATCTTTAATAGAGGTCTATTAATGACTTCTACATTGATTTCCATGGTAGTAGGGCAGCTTAAAGTATACTTACAGCTAGCATTTTAATGTGGTGATTTTGTGCTTAATTCCTTTGGATTGCTTTGTAAATTTTAAAATACCATTTCCCATTAAGCAAATGACAACATTTTCCAATTAAGTTAAATGAAAGCTGTAAAAAAGGTTGGTTACATAAAGGTTGGTCTTACATTTCCTGTAATGGAATGAAATTTTCACTGAATGCAGAACACAAAGAATCAATGCTTTAAAACAAGCTGATACGTTGCAAAGCAAGCTTCAAAATGACAAGGGTTTTCAAACGATGAAGATTCAGGAGAAAAATGAAAGAATATTTGCCTAAAGGGTCGAACAAGAGATATATTTCTATTGAAAGAACTATCATAGAGATTTGTTTAACATTTCATCACAATGAGCCAGCATAACTATAAGCCTTTGCAAACTGGGTACAGCTCTGACAGCAATGCTATCACTGTGAATTATTCCATCTGCTAAGCAGAAAACACATCTAGGTAACAATGCCTCAGAAATGAAATGAAGACAAGCATGAGACATGCAATTCCAATGAAATTATTGAATAATTGTGCATTTGGTTTTGTACCAGGATTCAAATTTTGGTGTATTTTTTTCCTCATGGCTTCCCAGGGAAAGTTGATTTTTTTCTAAAAGAAATGGAAACGTCACGATTTTTTGATTTGCCAACTGTATCAGAAAAGAGATAAAAGTCAGTAGAGCAGGGAAAAAGGAAGCAAATTAATAAAGATCTAAAGGAAAGCTATGTATCTTGGACACTTGAAATTGCCTACAAAAAAAAAACCTCCGTGCAATAGGCATGTTTTGGAGTTTAACAGTGAATTTCACACAAAGAGGGAAGATAATTAGTGATGGAAACATAATGAAGAGCTCTTTCTACATGTTAAACATACCTTTCTATAAGTCTTAGCCTAATCTTCTGCAAGAAGATTACTTTTCCATTTAATTCATGAAGTCCATGGACCTGCCTTGGAGAAAGAGTGCAAATTAGCAAGTTGGCTGAAAACCAGAGAGAGATTTCAGGAAGCAACTGTAGTTCATCTCTGTAGCAAAATGCCCCAGGAATATTGGCTCATTTATGAAAAGTATTGGAAAAAATCATGTTCAGTCACTTGGAACCTTGTTAAAAATGGTCGACATGTCACAAGTTTGAGCAAGTATTCAACACTTTTCTCAAACCGCTAGTCCAAATTCTAAATCTGTGTAAAACCTGCTGGTACCATTACAGTTCCTGTGCATGAAATTTGCAAAACATCTCAATCTGGCATAACTCATGATTTCTCCAAAAGATAGGATCAAAAAAAAAAAATCATAGAGCTGGTGTCTTAAGATTAACAGGCTTAAACAGTCCTGCAGGTTAATTACTTTCTTTTCTTTCTTTTTCGTTCAAAGTCAATCTTTCAGGACATCTTTATTTTCTATAAGAATGCATTCATCTTTTAAATATGATTGTGTTCGAGTTACAAATTATATGAACTGAATGCTGATTCTTTGTGTTATTAATATATACTTGCCAATTATGTTGTTGTAGGTTATGTATATAGGCTGGAATAGATGAACTAGAGGAGTTAGAATTAAGCACAGCTGTTTTTAGGATCTTTGCTCTATTTAGACAGTTCTTTCATCAGTGTTGTCTTGAAAGTTGTACATAAACTTGTCTTTCATTTTCAATTTGTATAGTTGAAATTGTCATGGTCGGGTACAGTTTAACTCATAAACTACCATGATCTTGATCTTTCGAGGTTTATTTTGTCAGGTCATGACTGTTTTCCGCACAGGTTGGTATCCTAAATTGTACAGATTATCTCCTCTAAGGTAGTGTCTCTATATATTTTGGAAGCGTTGAGGCATGCAAAAAAGAGTTATTTAACTTTTGGTTGTGTTTTTGCAACACTGCAGCTTCTCTAAGCAGAGGCAGCACTATGATCTGCATGAAGATCGGAAGCCAGACTTTTTGGAGGTAGGTACAATGTTCCTGAAATTATCTTGATACCCCCACTGAAAATGACTATGATACGTCTTGCATATAAGTTACCTGCGCATGCTTATGTGCTATGCTGAGCTGTTGGCATGATCAGGATCGTGGTAGCTACCCACAGGGAATGAGCACCTGCTTCAGCTTAATTTTGAACTACATTTTTCCTAGACTTGTTTGGTGGGTGTCTGGGGCAATGACTCAAGGACCAAACTAAGATGTGGAATATGCTTTTCACACTTGAGCTCCGTAGTACAGAAGATGATATTCAGTCTGTGTTTTAGGTGCAATTGCCTCAGCCCTAAATTTGTACATAAGTTCATCTAAGTAATCTAATTCTGCAGCTGGAACTATAGAGACATGGAGGCATGTGTGTTTATCTCTCAGTGTTGAGCACTTTGGTTGAAACCTACCTTTTAAAACTGCTGGTAGTGCATAGCTGTGACATTGTTAGCAGTGGTCATAGCACAGAAATATCTTCCACTCAAGTCAAGCTCAAGAAAATGCACGTTGAATTATCCTTACAACTGTAAAGGCTAGTTACACCTATACACCTATAACATTTTAAAGACTTGCTTTTCAATACCAAGGCAACCACTTCTACCTTCCTTGAAAACATGCAAGAAAATTCTTCATTAACATTAGCATATATTCATGTGCTTGTGTTTTATTGTATTAGTATGATGTTATTGTGTCTTTGACCATTTGCAGATTTCCTTTGATGGAGGTATAATTTAAATGCTGAATTTAAAGTCAAAAAAAAAACAGAAAAGAAAAGAAAAAAAGCTTTTAAATCTGGAACTCTTCCTGAAAATTTCAGTAATGCTGTAATCTGTAACTGCTACCCTTTGATTTTCTTCTGTGCTGAAAGGTTCATAATTACAAGGTGGGCAGTTTTGTAAATTTAATGGAACATTCACTACCATTCAAAAAAGTGATCTCAGAGCTGCAATCACATGAATACAATTGCTGAAAGGACAATTTCATAAGATGCAGCATGAGATTACAATATAGCTCAGCCATCTTTTCCTTAGGAGTCAGAAAGGCTGTCCAAAAGCAGTCATTCTTTAAAGAGCAATAATGTCAGACATAAAGATGAAGTCATTAGTGTACTAATAATTCATTTTGTGGAGTTTGTTACAAAATCATTTTTAGCTTATTATGGTTTTTTTCCCTCAGGTGAAATAAGAAGAAATATGAATGAGATATATAAAAACGATCATAATCCTCTAGTATAAATTGTTTCAGGGAAAGCATGGCTAGATAAGAATTATAAGACAAAACAGATATCACTAAAATACTTCACATTTGTTTATTAAATAACTTTGATGGGGTGGGGGAGGAGAAAGAAAGATAAAGCACTGAATATTGAAATAAAAAAGAAAGAAGCATTTATATATATTTCTGATCCGTGTAGTTTTCATCAACAGTTTTTCTTTCTGTTTCTACTTCACTGGGAACTGGAATGGAATAAGACTAATTCTTCTAAATACATCCAGTGAAGATCCTGAGCTGTGTGCACACTGGCTACCTTGCCTTTGGGTTTGCTTTGCACTTGAGGTTTGTCAAATAGAATTTTGTCTCCAGTCCTAAAATAAGAGTATATAATTAAATACATATGAGAAGCAGATCCAATTAGTAGGAACACGTAACTTCACACAGTTTTACTGCACAAATTAATTGCATTTTACTTTCTTCATGGCTCAGCTGCCTGAGCCACAATAAATATCCAGCTGCCAAATAACTTTTAATAGAAATGTTCAGGTTGGAATTCTGTAAAAGATACTAATATATCTTTATATATTAGATCTAATATATCTGTAAAAGATGCTAATATATCTTTATATATTAGATCTAAGATCTAATATATCTGTTTTACAGAACATCCCAGCCTGAACATTTCTATGTTCAGTACATTAGATAACAGAATGTACAAAAGATACACTAGTACCTTTCACAGCCTACCTGCTTATTTATTAAGAAATTTATGACAGACAGGCAACTCACAGTGCTGGTGTAACTAGGTAATATAGAATGACATTCCTTTCACTTTCCTAATATGAAGAATTATTATTTACTCCCAGATTGATTACATTATCAGTCTCCTCCTGCCATATGGAATGCCTTTTCTTATTAAGGATCACAACCAGAGACAAACAGTATTGTTTTATAAAAAGCCTTCTTTATCTACTGATTTGTTAACTGTGGTCCATCTAGAATTCTATAGGCATGTTTAAATTTTACATTTTCTTTTGGATAAGGAGCCTCATCTATTCTGGGCATGAAGGGCAAGAATTCACAGAAGGCTCTCCCTTCATACAAATGCATCCCTATATTTTAGTGTAGGTTTACTATAATATCTTCCATTATGTGTGCAAAAAAACTTCATAAAATTAATGATAAGTGTTCAGGTAAAAATGTAGAAATAATGAAGTTGTCCATCTTTAAATTACCAGTGGTCAGCACAGTGTATCTCAAGAGTTGCATGCAGTCAAAGCTTTGCAGCTCTCATGTCTGATTGGGACTGCTCCAACTCCTCTCTAATATCTTAAACTGAGGAATATATTTTCTTCATCTCTGAAAGGGCACCAGAGACCATCAGTAAATAGACATAAATCTAAACAGTGATCTACAATTGCAAGTCTAGCACTTCAAGAGACCAAAGGAAGTCTTCAGAGTGAAGTTTGTGGGGATCCTTTGTATAGGATTGAGAGAGGAAGAAGAATTTAATAAACAGCATTGGGTTCTGTAACAAAACTATTTTTAGGGAAGAAGGTTTCCTGGCTGGAGACTATAGTGGAAAGTAGTAATGGAAATATTGCTAGAGTCATGGTTTTAACACACAGCAATCCATGTTTAATAGTGACTTGGGAAAAGTTAGCTGGCCTAAATTTATGACAGGATCACAAGGAACATATTAAGTTTTGGTCAGTGCTCTGTAGCTAAATATATGATTGAGGCAGTGGTTAATGTTAATTTTTGAGCTGAAAAGACTTATGAAATGCAGTTAATAAAGGAGCTAACTTTAGAAAAATTTCCAGACACAATTCAGAGCTAATTCCTTAAGGAACTAGGGGAAAATACAGAAAAAAAAATGTAGCTAGTTAAGTGCTTGGAAATAAAAGGAGTCACAAATTCTGGTAATATTGAGATCAGAAAGGCTGTGGTGATCTGATTCTACTAGAGCTTAAAAGAACATTTTGAATCTTGGTCTCTAGTCAAGAATTTTGGTCTCATGCATTAGAGTTTAGATTTGAGTTAAGTTTAGGGTTTATAAACTCAGGACTTTCCGACCAACCATTCTGTAGAATCTCTGATTAAGATCTTGGAAATATACAACATTTTTCTTCTGTAGAAGCCTGCTCTCTTAGAGTGCAAAGCTTTGCATATGTTCAAGACTGCATATAAATGATCAATAACCCTAAGCAGGAAGACATGGAGATGAGCAGTAAGGTTTAGAAAACAGTGGAGGGCTGACCTGCTGACCGATTTACCACATTGCTCCCCAGAATTATAGTCAGTTCTGAACTATAAATTTGGTCTCAGATTAGTCACTTATTAACCAGATCTCTACCGACTAGATAAGGACCTCATGCTCAGGACCTCATTGAAGGCACAGAGTGCTCCCTCAGCAAATTTGCAGATGATACGAAGCTGGGAGGAGCAGCTGACACCCCAGAGGGCT
>JAWLRI010000169.1:5689602-5701510 GCA_034781795.1 Crypturellus tataupa | reverse complement strand
GTCTCCTTCTCTGGAGATCTTCAAGACCCGTTTGGATGCAGCCCTGTGCCATGTGCTCTAGGTGGCCCTGCGTGTGCTAGGGGGGTTGGACTAGATGACCTCTAGAGGTCCCTTCCAACCTTAGGCATTCTATACTTACAAGCAGTAACATGTATTTAAATGCCCATTCAGACACCTTAATCTTGAATTGAACCTTGCTCTAAATAACTGATTATGCAATTCACTTGTTAAAAGCAATGGTTCCAAAATGATGCAGCAGTTAAAAATCTGAAACTTATTAATACTCAGTACTAACCCATGAAAATAAATAAAATAAAATAAAATAAAATAAAATAAAATAAAATAAAATAAAATAAAATAAAATAAAAAGATATCCTCTCAAAAATCAGCATAATCTCTTAAATCTACTCTTAAATTTAGCCCAGTCATATTTTCTAATCATGGTATTAAAAACAGCCTTTATCTTGCATTCCATATCCCAAAGTCCAGGTTTAATTCAAGATCAATACAATGGAACGCATAATCACTTTGTTTTAAGTATCGATATAATGTGACAAGCCCTACAGTCATGTTAGTGAACATTTCTAAACCAAGAATTAATAACAGCTCAGAAGTTCCTCTATTTCTAACCCTTTTCTTAACTATAAATCCAATATTAACTACAACATGTAACTGCATGCCACTATAAACCTAATCTTATACATATGTTAAGGTCTAGTCAAAACACCCTGAAAATACCCAGGATTTTTATGTTCCTCTGGGTCTTAAAGGAGGCAGCCTTAAGCCTTAGTCAGTTAAATTGCCTCAATCCTACAATAACAAAAATTCATACTTCCTTCCATATCCGGAATAACATGCTGCAAATGTTATTTTGTATTGAATTTTGTGCAGTAGCAATAATTTATCCAAAACAAATTCACAGCTAAAGACAGGGTTGATGAAGACTCAGGAATGCACTGTGTGGGAATCACTGACGGCTATAGGTGGGTTAGCTGATCTTTATACTGGCCAAGTAAGGTTCTTTAGGACCTTTGGGGACATATTATTTTGTGGTTACTGGTAATATACCTCTCATGCAAAGCCAAAACATTAGGGTCAAGAATAAAGTTTAGTTCTGGAAATACAAGTGGCATGAGAATGTCACTGCTTTCAAACTCTTCCAAAATGAGTACCCTAAAATTTTATATTCTCGTGTAGGATCCTAACTCCAGTACTGCGCTTAGTTCAAGAGTAGTAGATCAAACCCAGAAAAATCTAGATCCTTTAAGAAAGGTTAGCAAAAGCATGAACAATGCTGTTCAGCCCTCTCTGTATTTCCAAGCATTAATCTAAGTCTAACCCAGGGCAAGAAGACTACCCCCTTAGTGTGTTTCCCTACCCAACTCTGTCAGAACCATCCAATTGCCATTTAGATGGCAGACTCATGCTAACCCTGCAGTAACTGCAGTCAGCCTTTTCTGGCCTTTCAAGCAAAACCCTAACTCTAAACCTAACCCTAATCCAAGACATTTGTTCTAGCTCCTATTCAATCTGCCAGCAAATCCCTACAATCAAATTCAAGGAGAGAGAGGAGGCTTGCTTTTAATAAGTGATTCCTTTCGAGCAGAATACTAAGTATAATCTAGCAGTACGCGTCTAAACACTTCATATAACCCTGCTGCCAACTGAGAGCAGCTGTCATGAACCACCACGTACCACTTCTGTCAAAACAAGGTTTAAGAATATAAACGGACTACATGCACCTCAGTAACTCCCCTTGGTATTCCTCTTGTTTTTCCTTTTTTCTTTAGTCATTCTGGCTGTGTGTGGAGAATACTCATGGAGAATACCTCACAGTACCTCCGCTTGTCTATTACAGCTCTATCTAGAAGCAAGGTAAAAGAATTAAAGGTAGCTGTCGGAAGAAGATGAATAAGCTACAAATAAAACAAGCAGCACTGGATTACAGTGCAGCCAGGCAGATTTAGATTAGACAAAAAGAAAATTTTCACAGGGTTTGCACAGCTAATTACTGACTTGAGATGATACTCTTTCACTGGGGGAAAAAGGGAATACATGTGTCTATACAGGAAAGCAACTGATACTACCTTGCCCTGGAAAGGGAGGACTAAAAGTCCCTCTTAACTCTCTTTTCTATGATTTGTGCCTAAATGACAGTGTTATGTAATGCAGAAGTCAACTATGGCCATAACTAAACATAAATCCATACAAAAACATGAATATAAATAAATATTAAAAATCACTTAGGTCTGCAGTTTAAAAGAAGGTAATTTAAATATTTTTTAGGTTTCAAGGTGGTCATTGTATGTTCCTATATACTGAGAATTCAGAAATAATTCAAGTGTCGATGATATTTCAAGCCCTCCAACATGTTATTATTGGCTTATCTCATAATGTCTTCAGTCTAAAATTATCATTTGCAATGGCATTTATAACATCCCTCTGAAACCAATAACTTGGTGGAATAAGAACCATTCAGTGTACCAGTTCTCAAAATGGCACTTCATATTGGTCAGGGAAGGGCTGTTCAGTTCTCCAGAAATATAAGCAAGTATGTTTTGTTTCATTTAAACAGTCTCTGATCATGTCCTCCAACAGGCAAACAGTTTGCCTTTTACAGAAAACATTTGGTTAGATGCAACCACAAAATATGTTTTTTTGACCACTGTGAAAAACTGAGTTTTGTTTATGTAATGTTTGATTAGTAAAGCTACTGTGATTTAATCTTTAGTACAGCAAGTAAGATGCCACAGTACAACAATTTTTTTGTGATTTTTCTTTTTGAATTTTCTCTAACGTTGCTGAAAGTTTAAAAAGAAAAATCGAACAACAATCAGTTCTGGATCTATATATTCAGCTCAGGTTAATTCCTGTTGGAAAGAATTGAAGGCTGGACATAACCAAAGATGAGATTTTGGCTGGAGGCACCTATGTTTCTTCTTGTAATAAAAATTGTGTGCCTGGTGGAGTATGTAGCTCAAATACTCAGGGCCAAACTGAGGGCTATGCTGTAATCAGGAAGGATTTTTTTCTGGGTCAAACTGACAGAGAACTTTTAGGAAGGTAAGTAGAGAGAAACCTTGCTGTTCTCTCCTCTGCTCTGCCTGTGGCACATCATAATTTTTGCAATTTAACTTTCAAAAGCTGGCAAGTTTCTATCTATTTCAACCAAAGAAAGATAAATGCTACCATAAGGTATGTATTTGTGTTCAGAGATTGCAGATAGCCTGCAATCTCTGAAATAAGTGAGATATGTACACTTCTCTCCTTTCCCTACCCTAAGGAAATTTAAACATATTTGAGAAGTTTGTCAGAGTAGAATAATATATAGGGAAAATAAGAAGAAAAAAAAAAAAAAAAGAAAATGTTGCCAAAAATGCTGTTGACATTTTATTCAACTTGCTTTGCTTATACCTGCAACCCACACAGTTTGCTTAACACTTGGATACATGCTTACTCACAAATGTGAGCAAATATTCATGAATAAGTCTGAACCGAAAGGAATAAGTCTGAACTGACAGCAGTCTTTACAAAATGCATTTCAGAACTATGTGCTCTGAAAACACTTCTAGTAATTTCAGGTATGTGAAACTTTGGTTATTCCATCAGGAAACAAAAATAACAAATGATGAGATCAGTGTTCAGACCAATAGTGCTCACATCACTCTGTATAACATGTAGTAAATACTGAATTGCAGACAAATTTTTATCTTCTGGTAATGGCCATTGTATGCTACACTAACACAGACAGAACACTCCCTTCCTGAGATGCTCACTATCTAACAAGTAGATTTCAGCAGAGCGTTCAGAATAACTGAACACATAATGCAACACATTCACTGATGATTTGTGAGCTAAAAATGGCTACACTCATCCTCTGTGTTATTTTCAGTAAATCACTCTCCACATTCCTCTCGTAAGGTTGCAGACCTCAGCTGTCTTCTGCCCCTGCAAAGAAAATGTAGAACATGCAACTCAAAATGCCATTTGCAAAATACACCTTGGATTAGACCCTGTTTATTACTAGCTACTCTTTATTAAGGCCCTGGAAGGTTTTTTATTGTATTCATGATAGTACCTTGCAGCAGATGCTCATCTTCTCCTAATCACTTTTCTCTAAAATATTTGCTAATCTCAGCAGAGGCATAATTAAGCAGGATTACTATGCAGCCAAAAATAAGATATCCCTTGCTAGGTATTTATCTGGAAACATTCATTATGAGTTAACACATTTTCACTTCATTTTCAGGCATGTTCTTGTAAGAAAGATATGGATATATATTGCTGTTATGTTGCAGCATGAATACTCATGAGCTCTAAGTATTCAGATTGTTTGGAATGTATTATTTCCAATTTACCAAAAATACTGTGAGGATGAGATTTGGGAAAGAAGGGTCTAAAAATAGAACTGCTGATCCCACAATGGTCGTTACTTTGCCCTCAGGCTTTATGCCTAGCTGAACAGAAGTGCTTGCTGAGGTGCCGATGCAATAACCTCATTGAATTGCTATTTCAGGCTTATCACTTCAGCATCAAATACAGACTCTAGCTTTGAAATCTGCATTTCCTACGCTACACAAAGGGACTATGTTCAGAGCACATCTTTTAAAATAATTTCAAGATATAATGAAGACTAAACGTGTAGACTAAATATATGCAGTAGCATGTCTGCATTAGACAAATGCTTAGGATAGAGTTCTTTCTAATAAAAGAGAGTTCATTTTATTCTACACTATCCTGTTTGGTTTTCTGTGAATAATTATTTTTTCCCTGGATTCTCAAAATTTATTCAGTCCTGCATTCGGGTACCTTCCACAAACTATATTTAATATGCCATAATCATAAATCATATACCACTCAAAACCCGCAGGCACAATCAGTTCTAGTTCAATTGGTTAGTTGTGCTAAATGCTGCAAAGGTCCCAACCACCCAGCTGAGGTGAGCCTTCACCATCTGCTTCAAAACAATAACAGCAGACGAAAACTAACATAGCTGACATGCAACTCTCTCAAGGAGAAAAGAAGCCTCAGGCTGCTAAATGTCAAAACTGCTTACTTCTCATCCCACCCTAGTGCGGAGTCAGCTGTGTAGTTTGAAGATAAATGACCCAATGAGCCTAAATAGAACTGCTTTGGCAATTTGCAGTGCCTGAAAAAAGGGTATTTTAATCTCTAGTGTTGCTTCTTTTATCCGAAGTATAATAGCTTTGTTTCCAAATTAGCAATGCCGAAACCGGTGAGCAAACCCAAGTAGCTATGAAGTGCCAGCAATTTCCTAACTGCCCTTTATTTTCTAGCAAAGCTATATCTGAGCAGACACAGAGGTAGCCTTGCGAGAGAGTCAAAATGGCTGCTGAACTCCCCTGTAAAACTCCTGTGAAAATACTACACAAATACGAAGGAGTACGACTTGTTTTATTTCTTTCCCTTTTCTCCTGCTCATGGACCATAGGATTTCAACACAGACTGGTTAACAGAGTAGTTCTTGGGATGCTTGCACCACCCAGCAGCTGTCAAACATGAACTAACCCCTGGCGTGGGATCTTACAAAAGTCCTTAGATCTCATCTTCTCTCTTGTCTCTTCTTTCATTCATTGCTAGCATCCGTGAAATTGGGCAATAATGGAACAGATCGTATTTCAACCAAGTAGCACTTTCGCCAAATGGATTTACAATCCATGTATTTTGCAGGACTTGAAGGAGGAAATGAAATCGGTATCAGCAGACACTTTGAAAAGCAGAGTAAAAATACACCGTGCATTTAGAAGACAGGAAGAAAGGAAGTAAGTGAGAAAGGACTTAGATGATAATCCATAAAGCTGAGGGTTCAGGCTTCTTGGATAAAGTGTCACCATATTCTACAAATATGTTGGGACACGATCCAACCGGCATCAAATGTATCTGTATTTCAGGCACCTACTGCATGAGTCCTCCAAAAATAGACACGTGAATTCCTTAACTAGCCAATATGACTGAAGTTTTCCAGAAGGAGATCCTGCATAGGTAAGTTGAGATCCCTGCAGCAGATGGACAGAGCTGTTACAGAGGCCTTCATCATCACCTGTCCTTGGCACTACCAGAGAGACAGGAACGTCTGAAGAATGTGGTAAGGATTGATACAAACTGCTTATTTTTTTCACTCACTGTTTTTTTCACTGTTTATTTCCTCCATAAGGACATCCTACTGACCTAGTTAGCTGTTTTTGATTTCAATTTCCCTCATATTAAAAACTGCCTTGAAACTTAATAAAGAGATGTGGACATGGCACGCTTCACAAGGACCTAGTAGAAACAATCTATAGTAAGAAAGCTTTAAAGTGATTTTCCAATGATCTCACAAATTCATGATTTTTGTCAATTTCTAGCCTCATTTTTTAAACATACAAGTAAATATATTACTTCTAACAGTAAATGCCATGTAAAGATGACAAATTTCCCTTATAACACATATGCAGAATTTTAAATTTTATGCGCATGATCTCAGCCCCACTTTTTTATATGTATGTGAAAATTTTAATGGATATTTGCCCACTCAACAAAAAGAAAAAAGAATCTTTCATATTTTGGATTTCCTTTGTACTTTTAAAATATCTTGAATCCTACAATCAAGTTTTGCAAAGGAAGACTAGTATAACCACTGTTAATCAGGGACTTCTGATGTTCAACAGGAGTTGGTTCGTAAACAGCATGTTTTTCTTCTCCCATCAAATGTCAACGACTGGTATGCTGGTGGGGGTGGAATCGCTTAGATCTCACAGACCAAGGAGAGATAAAAATGTGAACATGAAATAGTTGTTTAAATTAATATATGGAAGCCAGAACTATGCAAAATTATTAAATTAAAATTCTAAACTCCAGATGTCTTGATCCAAGTTCAAAATTCATTCATAAGCAAAATTCATAAATAATTTAATCAGAAGGATTACTGTATGATCTATCACTGTCTGCCAAGCAGAGAGTCCAAATGTGCTGTTTGCTGGTGGTTCTCAAGTCAGAATGGTATTTGCAGAAAACACATGGTATTTCTGTTATAGATCTTGTGATTTGAAGTGGCTCAGTTCCTTCAGGTTTTGCTTAGTCAACCTACTCATTGTTTTGATGTATGGTAAAAATGAAAAATTCAGATCTAACATTAAAAACTTCTGATTACTTAAAAGTAGTCCTTGTCACTAATCTGAATTTAGAGACAGATTTTGTGTATAGTAGAGTATACAACAGAAGTCACCTGAAATAATGCCTATACAGATTGCTTTAGCTTTTGAATTGGTTCAGGATTCCTTGACACATGGGTCACAGAAAGTACAAGTAGGGTAGCTCTAGCAGCCTCTTTGCACCTCCATCTCAGACAGCAATAAAAGGAAATATATCACCTGTTCTAAAATTTCCCTCTCTATATAAGCACCTTCTTTTCTTTCTACCCATTTTAACTTCACTAAGTTCGTGAAGTATAGGGTTTACTGGATTCTCTTTACCTCCGTATTTCCTATTTACCTAAGAAACATGGTTCACGTGAAAGCGACAGAAGAACTCCAAAGGCTAATTAGTTAAGAAACAGCACAGAAGAACTAGAATTTTGGAATGGCAATTTTTTTTGTTGTTGTTCTTAGTAAACAGAACAATAATGAGAGTTTTGCTTTCTGCTTCTGGATTTGTGACAACAACTATACTTGCTCTGTCAGTAGTTTTCTTTAAGTAAACACTTAACTCACATTTCTGGAGAATTTTTTCATTCTAAATGAAATTAAAAAACAAGTCTTGTTCACTAATTTAGTCAGAGCTGTAGTCTATAAATTAAATATGATACACTTTCTAGTGGATCTTAAATACATTTAATCAATGTTCTGCTAAAATATCCTCTTTAAACCATAATCCTTTCCTCCCACAAAGAAAACAAGACAGTCATGAAATTTACTGCATAGACAAGCAAAACATTTAATTCAAGATAATTTAATCTTAATGGGAAAAATGGTATTTGGAAAAAAATCATATTTATCGTAAATTACATTTTAATACTCCTTTTATTAAACCTAAAGGACCTAGAATTCTATAATCTTCATTTACAATTATTTATTTAAGATATTAAACTGTGCAGACTAGAGTTTGAATGAGGTATGACCAAATACAAGCATGTGAATTATAGGTTTCATACCTATATTAAAGAGTATACACTAAGCTACAGATGTAAACATGGAAAATTAGAAGATAACAACTCCAAAGCCATTAAAAAAACCACCTTAAGTTAGCAAGGACAGTCATTAACACAATGTGTTTACTGTCTGAACAGCACATGGCTCCAGCTACCCATACCCTAGGAACTCTAACATTTCCTTAAATGTAATATTATAAACCATCATTATCATTAAACTATAAATTATGAGGAATCTATAAATATAAATTATGAGGAAGACTTGACTCCAAAATATAAGCAGCTACAAAATGTAGTGTTCTTTGTATCTAAATTGTTTCTAAATTTAGTAACTGAGTTAATATCTGGACTAAAGCAAAATGTATACTTACTTTTATGCTAGACAACTGTCTGAGTTTGAAAGTGATTCTTGGGAACTACTAAATTAAATGTCATTCTATACAGGCTGTTGAGATGATCTCAAAACCCGGAGTAGTGGGCTTATGTGGCTAATACCTTCCAATTCTCTAGAACATTCAAAAGACTCTCTTATCTTTATGCAAACATAAGTGTTTCTGATCTGTTTAAACATAGATAGCAAATTAATGGCACAACACTCATTTCTGCTGCAACACTCCTTAGCAGAAGTGGGAGTCTCTCTGGGAGAACAAACTTTCTGCCTCAGGTGATTAAAACAAATATTTACATTGCCATTTTCTTCAATATGAACAATTATATAATGGCAAATTTTAAATGCATGCAAAATAATAGGAAACAGACTACTCTGTTTCTTCCATATTTTCACTAACAGAACACAAGTTCTAGGAAAAAAAAAAAGAAGAAAAAAGGGTAAAAAGATTTTCTCAATAAATATTAGAACAATGGAGGGAAAAAGTTTAAAGATATTTGAGTATTCACATACATGATATCAGAGCTGCTTAGATCTTACCCAAAACTAAAAAAAAAAAAAAAAAAAATCCTTTTAGCATATCTGGACATAAAGATTTAGGCTAACCCTTGCAGAGAAAGCAGGTTTGTTTCAACTGGAGCTATTATTGGAAAATTCATTTCCCTGTTGTTAGCAGATACCATTTTTCACTTGGAAATACACACATAGCAAAACATATAGGCTGGAAGCTCTCACTGTAGACTCTCACTAGACAAGCTTTTGCTATTTTTTGTTGTAGCTATGTATACAAATTAAAACGTATGCTCAGATGAAACTCTTGATTTGGACTAGCTGTCAGAAATTTACAGAAAGACTAAAGATTAAAGAAAATTATAAATTATTTTAATTCATATTATTCTCCTAAACTTTTTTTTTTTTCAAGGTGCATTGGTTAACACTTTGGTGTTTTTATTTAATTTTATCTGCCTATCATCAGAAAAGCAATGTAGTCATCTTCAGATGTGCACGGGGCAGAGCTATGGGAGCAGGAAGGCCGAAGGATGCTTACCCCTTAACATAACCATCTGGCACATGCATCTGGCAAGATGCATGTGTGGCTGCAGCCACACATTTGTGGTTGTCTACACGTGCAGCATGCTTGGACCTTTTCATATACCTGAATAATACCTTCAAAATCCTGCCTGGTTATTGCAGAACAGCACAGGCAGCCACATGCTTGGTGTCTTGTGTCATGTTAAGGATAGCACACAGAGACGGAATACCACAATTCTTGATGTGCTTCCTTAAACCTCAGAAAATGAGATACTTTTCTGCCTTTATTCTTTGCCTATTTCTAACTACTAAAACTATCCCTCTCAGACTAATGAAGTATCCACTTTGTCAAAAAGAAGTATGACTTTACCACTTCACGCCTTGCGTACTCACCTGGGAATGAATTTTTAGGTACTGAAATATTACATTGGGCTTTCACTGTAACAAGGGATGGAGTGAAGGCCTTCATGCCTCAGGGTTTGCATAACCCTAACCACTAAGATACCAAGTCATCGGCTGACTTCAGTGTTCACAAGCAAAGCAGAACAACCTCATCAGAAGAGGCTACAAGGCCTCTAGGCCTGTGTAATAGAGAATTCACAGCTGAGTAACGTGCAGGCCCACTTCACCTGAAATAAAACATGGAAGGAGTCTTTATCCCTTAGTGACTGGAAAATTGCTATCATTCCTCATCTTTCTTTTTGCATGTTTTCCACATTTGTAAAAAAAAAAAAAAAAAAAAGGAAAAAAAAAAACGCTTTCCCAATAGGGAAAAAGATACCCATACCTGATTTAACATCTGCTGCAGATTCAAAGCTGTGTCTGATACCAGTAGATGCATTCCTGTGTGCAGCCAGGAAGGATGTCTAAAATAGATGCCTTTCTTGGGATTTCTCAGGAGGAGCTGCCTAAAATTAGCTATGACTGGTGAGTTTTATGAGTTCTAATCAGATATACCTATGTGTCATAGGATGTTGCATGGGGCCTACAAACCTGATAGAGATGTCTGGATCCCATGAGGCCAAAATCCTTCTGTGATTATGGTTCTATGGATGTGGCTACCTTTGTGGTAGAGAAAGGAACTTCTTTCCTTAATGCCCTGGACTATCATCTTAATAACTAGGAAAAACCACATCCCAGCTCTGCTAATGAGCCTATCCTTTTTTTTTATAACACTTATTACTGAGAAATCTGGACAAAACTTCAGAGAAATAACAACATAATGAGACAAGGGAGTGATGGTAGAAAAAAAAATCCCTATTTGCAGCCAGCCTTTTGAGGCAAGGAATGGAGTGGGATGGATGTGAGCATGGGCTCTGGTCATTAGGCTGTAGAGTCAGCCTGATTTATTTACCTCCCACAAAATTCATAACAAAATATTCATTGAGCTAATGCAAATGTTTCAGCCCTAAAAAACAGTAATATTCTGCAGTCTTTTTACTGTAAAAAAAAATCTAAATGCTGAAAAGCCAAAATATTTAATACCACCTACAAGAAGAAGCCTTCTCTATGTCAAGCAAATGGTAATTAATTTAGAAAATAACCCCTGCAGTGCTGTGTCTGCTCCCTAGCCAGCTGACATCCCTTTCTGTCTTCTTGGCGTATTATCTGGTGACTGTAATGATACTTGATAGCACTTCCCCCACCTCTCCCACTCTTTGAGCTTTAGATCCAAAATTCAAATATATGAGAAAACAGAATATACATTGTTTGCAACAAGAAGCAAGAGATCTTCACTATTTTAAGTTTTAGATCAGAGATGAATGGGTGAATGATAGTTGATCTATGGTTAGACAAGAAGCTGGGTTCTGCTCTCTCACAGAATTTTAGTTTAATTAACAGGTCCTCCCTATATCATTTAAAATATAGCATGTTAACACTGTATTAAATTTCACCATGTGGAAACATTATATCTCTACACAACTTCCACACAATTTTCATTTTCCCGATATCTCAAGCTTAGATGTATTTGGTTTTTATTCACCTAACTGAGCTTGCATCAAAACAACTATTCCTAAAGCATATTATATACATAACTTCTCTCACGTCAAAATGAGAATACAAGTTGAGAGAGAAATGACTCTCACATTATAGGCCTGACTATTTTTGCAGATTTTAGGGAAACAGTTTTGCACAGAGAAATTGTGCGGAAGCAGCAGATCTCACACTGAGCATTTCTGTTCTGCTTTGCGTGAGCCATATAGTTGACCTCACCGAAGAAAGCATAAGACAATTTCATACTGTATGCACAGCACTTGCTTAATTCAACATAGAATCATAGAATCACAGAATGCCTAAGGTTGGAAGGGACCTCTAGAGGTCATCTAGTCCAACCCCCCTGC
>JAWLRI010000169.1:5641825-5689502 GCA_034781795.1 Crypturellus tataupa | reverse complement strand
TACTGGTGTCTGGGGTTATTCCTCCCCAGGTGCAGGACCGTGCACTTGGCCTTGTTGAATTTCATGAGGTTTCTCACCACCCACATCTTATAGAAGCCTTCAAACAGACCAATGGCCAGAGTCTGAAGTACAGAGAATGTACTGGATTCTCTATGTTGCTTTATGGGTAAATAACTTTACAGAAGATTGCAGAAAATTTACATTGCAGAAAAGCAGATAAAGGAGTCCCAAGTACAGCAGACAGTCCTTTTTCATTTGACTTCCAAAGTGATAGTGAGGCAGTTCTTATTAGGTTCCCCACACCAGCAAGTTTATGAATTGTGAACTGGAGATTTTCAAAATGGGAATGGAAGAAAGAGGAGAGAGGACAAAATGCAGAAGCCGTATACTGAACATTTGAGATTCATGCAAGTATTTATTAAACATACCTAAAGTTTTTGAAACAGGAATTATCTGGATTTATACTTCTAAGAACAAGGGTAGTATCTGAAAATATAAATGAAGGAACAGAAGAACTTGGAACAGAATTCCTTATACTCTTGAAGGTTTTTTGATTTCCTGTATTCTTTTATTGAGGAACAAAAGCCAAAGTTGAAGCACCAGTGCCAAAATGCAGAGCAGACAACAGCCTCTTCTTTATTCACTCCTAGTGCAGAAAAAGCAGAAATTTTTCCATTTTGCACATCCTTCACAGATTGCTGCAGTGATGCCACCAAGCCAGCAATGTGTATACCTCAATACAAATTAGCAAGTGCTTTTATTCTGCCATTTGTCATAAAATCTCTCTTTGGGAACACTGAGCACATATTTCATTTAAGCACATCAGAGGCTGACTTGACAGCAAGACCCAACTTAGTGCACCTCCTGCAGTTAATAACAAATAACTTGCAAGCAGTTTCTCAGGTAACACTGACATTTCATGAGGACACAGAATTTTGCTAGTGTGCTGTCCTAATGAGGAACTCTTGCCTGACAAACAATAAAAATCCAAGGAGATAAATCCTTACCCAAATATCACTAATGGCAAAAATTCCTATTTTCCTCACTATGTGCTCTGAGACCTTCAGTCTTCATAGATCAGCTAAAAATATATCATTAGTCACAGTGGATCATTTTTTTGCTGACTGTTAGTAATTGATTTTCTATTTTGCTTTAAGGTTAAGCTTGCAAAAATTCCCAAATTAACAGCACTGATTAAAGTGATAGGAAAAATGACAGGGAAAGAAATAAAGCAAAACTCAGAAGCTAATTCTATCCTATCTACTACTTGTAACTCTGTTGCAATACTACCGTTCAGCACCATTATTTTACACTTTCTTGCTACTTAATATTTTAGCTCATTACATATTTTAAACAAATCTAATGTTTACATTTTTTAATGTCTGATTTTTTTCTATTTGCAAGAGATAGAATCAGTGTAAAGAATTGTACTGATAATTTTGGTAGGGAAAAAAAAAGAAAAAAAGAAAGAAAAAAAAAAAGAGTTTGATCTCTCTTCCTGCTTACTAAAATTATGACATGGCATACAAAAACCAAAAGAATCTCAAAGTTCTGCTTTCTTCAGGGAGTTTATCAATCCACTTTTTTTTCCTGAATTGATTACCATACTGTATGCTTTCCTTTCCTTTTGCCTTTTCCTCTCACTCTTTATTTTACACCTACTTTTTTTCCAACTCTGTGACATAAAATCCCTCTTCATTCTCACAAAATCCCTCTTCCCAGAAATCTGCTACTTTCACTTAAATGCTTATAGCAGTGACCTCAGATGATTTTTGGCTTTCTTTTTTTCTTCTGCTCTGCGAAATGCTAGCATTTCATCTATCTAAACCAGAGTATTAATTCCCCAGAGTAAAGAAAGTTCTGACTTTACTGACTGACTTTACTGTCATATGATCACAAATGGGAGAACTTTAGGCCTCTTTTTTGACATCCTGAGAATATTACATGGGTATTTTTATGTCTTTTTCATACAAGTTACTTTCCTTAAGACAGTGCAGCAACATTATTCCCATGCAGCAACACTGTCTATGTGTTGCTGCACATAGCAATAAAAAAGGGAGCCATACTTCTGGGGAAAAAAAATGTTGATGGTGATTAACATTAATTACGCTAGAGCATAACTATTTACAAATCAAACAAATTTTGATAGTCTATTTTTTAAAAGATATTTAAAGAACCATGGACAATAATCTAATATTGACCACTGTAGAAAATATCCTGGAGTCAGGCACCACATTTTTTTTCATATATCTTTTGTTTTCTCCTTCCCTTCATATTCAAAGGAAAGTGGTCTCTTAGGACTAATTCGCTCTAAATCTTTTTTTCTGTTCTTTACTATATACTAATGGATAATCTAAATGGATAAATCTAAAAGTATCAGATGCCCATTAAATGATTTAACAGAAGATACGGTAGAGTATAAAGCATTTTTAATCTATCAGAATTAATCGTTGATAGTTTTTATGTTGAGGCAGGAGATCTGACTCTCTTTGCACGTACACCCAACCAGAGTCAATGCTGCCACAAAGAGTTTGCAAACATGAGATGATCAGTGTTGAGAATGGTTATTCAGTAGCATTCAAGGGAACTATCTATCCAAGTGTATCTTTTGGCAGGATTAGGACACTTAAGACAAATGAATATAAGAGAAAACAAGATTAATTAATCTGATTTCACTGGTGAGTGAGTGAGGCACAGCTCACTGAAATGATTTCACAAAAATCAAAAGAGTGAAGCCAGAACTCTCAAACTCCCAAATCTGATTCATTTTCCTTTATCCCACCCTCCTGTCTATTACTTCAGACTGCTATTCTGCTGTCAGATTTTTTTCTGTCAACCATCAGGTTTCAGGAAGAAGGAGAATATCCTCATACACTTTGCACTCTGTAGCATTTTCTTTTTGAAATGAATCGTTAATGCAAACATGGTAATTTGTGAAGTACTGCCAGTGAAAGTATAACCCTTATTTGTGACTACATCAGGTTCTATGTATGCATTTCCAGCTTGAGCAGCTAATAATAATAATAATTTAATAATATAGCTGTTGGAGTAGTTAAAGTTAGTAGAGCTTTAAAAGTTGCCTCTCAACAAAATGGTGTCTAGATTCCTAAAAAAGGATAGGATAACAGATGCAAAGCAAATTCTAGAGAAACTAATTCGAGAGAAACTAATCCACAGATATTTGTCCCCAGGCATTTACCACCTTTTCCTCTAATTGCTTCTAATAAATAAAATGAGAGTATGCATGATGGAGGGAAAAAAAAGTATTGACCCAAAAGGAGTTCTGCAATGGGAAGGAAACATTTCCTATTCAAATCAAGGATGCTTCATTTAATATGCCCATTTAAAAAAAAAAAAAATCATTTAACTAGGATGTTGTAGAACTGTACTTTCCTTGAAGGATTTTTTTTTCCTATCTCCTGTACTAATTTTTAAATATCTCTGCACCAAGAGAGAAACTAGGACCTCTGTCTGACATATACTTAATTTTATTCATGCAAGAGCTATAAATGATGTCATGCAAGTATTACTGTTTCACAAAATAATCAGGACCAGACAAATTAATCAAGAGAAAGTAATTATGTAAAAACATAAATGCACAGCCAATTAAATTAATTAGGGAAAATATTTTGCTTATGCTAATCTTATTTGCTACCCATAGCTAATGAAGATTAGCTAATTTTTTTTCAGGTGCTTCTAAAACAGAGCTTTAAAACTTTGCAATAACTATGGGAAAAAATAAGACTATATAACTCAGTTTCAAGTCATCTTGATTTCTATGAAAATATTAACCTGTGGTGCGCTGTGGTTCTGGAAAGGCCTGCAGAACTGACTTCTATTGCTATACTGAGGTTATTGATTCTGCTCCCTCCAGTATGAGGCAGATTGGTTTCTGTTTTGATACAGCCATGCCGTGAATCAAGAGCAGTACGACTGCTGTTGTCATACGTAGACTTTGTAGATTCAGTCTTTGTCCTGTAGATACAGACGTTGTCCTGTGTGACTTAACTATGATACATTATAATCCTTATTCATGAGCTACAATACCTACCTGGCCAGAATGGGAATAAGGGTCAGTCTTGCTGGCTAGAACTACTTAAATTTTGGCTCCTCCTAAATGGATTGGTGTGAAGGGAGCTATAGCACATTAAATTTCTGTAGTCCTGAAACAAAAATTATATATGTATATGTAATGTGTATATAATTATATACATATATATAATGTGTATATTATACAAATTATATGTATTCTGATCAGTGTATATAAATACCTTAAGGAAGAGAGGGAGGAGGTTGGGGCCAGCCTTCTTTCAGTGATGGTCAAGAACAGAACCAGAGGAAATGGCCAAAAACTAAAGCACTAAAAGTTTCACAGGAACTTAAGGAAAAAATTCGTGACAGTGAGGGTGACAGAGGCCTGGAACAGGCTGCCCAGAGAGGTTGTGGAGTCTCCTTCTCTGGAGATCTTCAAGACCCGCTTGGATGCAGCCCTGTGCCACGTGCTCTAGGAGGCCCTGCGTGTGCAGAGCGGTTGGACTAGATGACCTCTAGAGGGCCCTTCCAACCTTAACGATTCTGTGATTCTATGTAGCTTTGTGCAATATCATCTCCTGTGGTACATATAGGTTTACGAATGGATACAATGAGATACACAAATAGATTTTTGTCTCATTACGTTCACTGCAGAACATGTCCTAGGATAGCCTCGTTCAAATCATTTATTCATCATTCAATATGATTTCAATTGCAATTACAGAAATTTAAGAAAGAAAGAAAAAAAAGCAATTAGCAAAAGCTGTTACATGTGAATTTACAGTCTGTCCGCTTTATTATCCATTTTGCTGATAGTTAGAGTTGCAGTTCAGGCGGCATCTAGTTTTGTACAAGATTCAGGCAAACATCTTTCTCAGATTGATTATCTTAATAATTGCTAATTCTTTCACCTCATTTGTTCTGTCTACTGTTGTTGAATCCTCTTCTTCCCGCCCTCTCTCCCATACCTGCTTCACGAGACCTTTCAGCACCTTTTCCTGAAGAAGAGCAGAGCATTTCAGACCAAGGGTGGCAAGCAGGCGGGAGAAGAGGGTAAAGAAGAGTCTTGGTCACTTCTTGGAGGGAAGGTTGAAAAGCAAGTGAATCCACTTCCAGCTGCTGGAGTCCTCCTGCTCTCCCCTCCTGTTTGCACCTGTGAGAAAAGGATGTCGGAATAAGAGAAGAGAGTGAAAGGACTATTTCTGAGGGGCTGATAATCTCATTTTGACTCTACAGAAGCAAGGAAATGAATGGGTTCTTGACCCAGGGATTGAAAGCTCTTTCTGTGGCTCTAAGCAGTATCTGGTTCTTGCTCTGTAAAACCATGTGCTGCTCTAGAGCTGAGTAGTATGAGGGCAAATAGTTGCACTGCAAATAAAAAGTCTTGAATTAATAAAAATAAAGCATAACTCCAAATGAGATTTCTCCAGATGATCCTGGCAAAGCTATACTGGAGTCTACCACATCAGTAACCCTCTGTTCCCATCCTTCTATTTTTTTTTTCTAGCTTATCTGTCATTTACTTTCTTTTTCCTGTTTTTGTCCAATTTTATTTCCAGTTATACTTCCCTGTGTTTATTTTCCAATCAATTTTATCCATGCTTTCCCTCATCTATATGTGCTTTTGATCCTTTAGTAAGCTTTTTTTATCATAATTACTCATTTTTTCCTTTTCTGATATTTTGGCCTGAGATTTGGCCTGTTTCATTTTCTCTTCACACAGCCTGATTTCCTTCCTGTGTAAATCTGTTAACTGTTATGTAGAAAATACATTACATCAAATACATGCTGCTATAGAGGCTGAGATAAATGTTTTGGCACCTGGTAGATGCTAAGTTGCCAATTTAACACTCCAGATATCTGCAATCTCATTGTGGAAACACTGTTCAGATTCATCTTTCCTCTATAGTGTTATTGGAAATAAACAGAAATGATACTGAACAAAATCTTACAAGTTTGGAAGATATGAGCAGAAAAGAAAATTCAGCAATAAACTTCTGGAAGGGTTTCATGACAACTTTGAGCCTCCTGAGAAAAGTCCTTCAGTGTTAGTGGCATTTATTAAATCCCTAGCAGCTCCACACTAGCTCCGAATGGTAGCATCCTTGATCTTTCTATTGGACTTTATAATGTCTATTAGACATCATTTTCAATTACTTTTTTTGTCTATCTCTTTCTGTACTCCCAACCTGTATTTCTTCTCTTTGTTCCATCTACATGTCTCTTCAGTTTTTCTCTTCTTTGAGATACCTGTGTAAGCCATTACTAGTACGTGTTTATGCTAAAGTGGAGTAACCAAAGTAATGACTTTCATATTTCTCTGTTTTTTCATCTTTATTTTTTTTTCTGGGATGATCATAGGCACTGTGCAAAGAATTAAACAGTAAATGAATTAGAAAATGCAGAAGGCCTCATTCAGTCTGTTCTTGATGATGTTACATTTTCCACTTAATACAACCTTTTCTTTGTATTTGTTCTTCTTAAAAGTCTAGCAAAGATGTTTAAACCACTTAAATCTCATTCTATTATGATCATTTGTGCTTGAAACTATATGTCAAGATGCCTACTTAAGTGGCGTGAAGAAGCACCTGTAGCCCAGTTAACTGAAACTTTTTGCATTATCTACTTATCCTTAAGCATCCTATCATTTCATCTAGAAATTATTATTTCAGAAATAATTTGAACCACTGGTGTCTGGTGTTATTTTGTTAGTAAAGTTATCAGCAGCAGTAAATAGCAGCAGCATTTAATAATTTGCTTTTTCACAAAAAAAATGTTTTAAAGAGATGACTATGACTGAAATAGGAATGAGGATACAATAAGCAAATACAGCAAGAGAATAGGAGTAGATGTAGTAGAAATATCATTGTCAGTTTTGCCTGTACTTATTTTGTCTTGTGTGGGACATTAAATTTATATTTTACAATTGCTACTTTTTTCCCAAGCATCATTCTGAAATCTTGACATCATTTGTCTTGATCGTCCAAATGAATGATGACATTAATAATTCCTTTAGGCTTTTCTTTTTATTATTATTATTTTATGTGTTTGCTTTGGTTTTGTTTAATTCTTTCTGTTCTCATTTTATCTGTAATTAGTTCAGTGTTCCTCCTTCTAGTCTAACTTGCACAATACCTTTTGAAGTAGCATGGAAATAGGTCAAGAGGGAATAATTACCTCCTTCAGAAAATGCTGAGATTTGGACTTTTTTTTCCCATTATGGGAAAAGGAAATGTCCTATAAAACATCCTTTCAGAAACATCACAAAAAACACTTTAGGGAATCATACTGTTTTGTTACAATAGAGTCTAAATGTTTTACTATTAAAACATTTTAAAATATAATCTACCTTAAAAAAGAAATCTATTTTAAAAATCAGTTTTGGATTAAATTAATCAAAACTTACAGAAATATCAAATGGGGCAATTATCTAAATGAAAAAAATAGGCCAGATTGCCCAATATTTCTCCATGTACTGTTAACTTTTTCTTATAATTTGGCCTTGTCTTATAGTTTGGTTCTTTGATTTTGTGGAACAACCAAACAAACAAATAGGATATTTCTCTCTTTTCAGTCCAAAACCATACCAACTCTGGGGTTGAAGTGAGGTTTTATAACTAAGACTGCCACATCGTATATTCCTACTTAACCTATTGCATTTATATTTACTATATTCCTCTGCTGACACTGCAAGAAATCTCTTGATTTATCCTAACGTATGTCTTTGTTTGGGGTTGGAACTGTAGAAGTGCTTAGTAGGCTTCAGCTCATACAAGTGGAAGATTTGTTTTGTATTTTGAAAAGCATACTTCCTGTTTCTTTAAAGGAGCAATATTTGCAAGCTGAGCATCTAAGTTAATTTTGATTGCTGTAGTTCAACTATCTGAAATCTATACATAGAAGAGTTGGAGCAGCATCTGTCATCTCAAAAGGATCTCGAAAAGATCCGGTCTTTAATGTCTCTGAAGCCTGGATTGAGCAAGGCCCAATTCAGAGCTTTCAAACCAGTTCCAGCCCTGCATACTATTTACTTACATTTTTGACCTTAACTAAGCTTTTCAGAGCAGTATCTGATTTCACATCTCCCAAAGATTGATCACCGTGACCTCAAAATCTATATAATGATGAATACCAAAGATAAACATAGACAGTAAATAATTATGTCTTGCAAATATATTTGGAAAATTAAGTATTTCCTAGAAATTATGAATTGAACATAAAAATATTTAATAGCTGTTCATTAAATGAATATTACTGATTTTGCGCACAGGAGAAGCAGATATTCTTTGAACAAAATCACATATAGATAAGTCCTAATATATATGCAAAAAGAAATTAATTAGGGGTGATGAGGCATCACTAATTATGACACTTTTTAACCAATAAGTGCTTGACTATGGTCATAGTAGATTTTTTCTAGCATAGGTATATGTGTGTATATAATGCATATAGAGAGAGAGAATATAGTGTAGATATATGTATTTATATATAACATACCGATTTACACAGCTGAGTTCTAACTGAATTCTGAGAATTCCTAGCAGAATAGGATTAAGAAACCTAACAGTTAATATCTTAACTATAAGCCAAATCCTCAGTTGGCATTCGTGGTGCCACTCCCTTGATATTTCAAGAATTACGCCCACCCACACTGTGACTCTTATCCCACAGTCCTTAAGCTGGATAAAGCTGAGGTACCCTGGGGTACAGAAGGGCAGAAAGAGGAATTCATTGATCCTGTCGTCTTTTCTTTCCTGTTTTATTTTGCTTTTGATCTTTACACTGATATTAAATTTTTATTCTGTAGATTTTTAGATAAAATCAGTATAAGACAGTAAATGAAATACTTTCTTGGCAATGTTAATGGTAGGATACCAATATCACTGTAAATAAACATGGAGAAAGGAACTCCCACATTTTTTTCCTATTGATCACTAAGAGTTTTCCTTCCTCTTCTCTTCAGATACCAGTCCCTTAAAAGAAAGCCCACAGTGTGCTTTTCTAAAACAAGAGAGAATTTACTGGATAAAGAAATGCTTTATCTGTCCCTCTTCTATTATGGTCACTCAGCATCAGGCAAATTACATGCCAGGAAATTACATGCACAATGCACCAAATCTAGGGTAAATACTGTGTTACAGTATATGTTTCCTCATTGAATTGAACTATTCCACATATTCTCCAAACATTTCCATTTTAAATGACTTCCTGCAGTTCCAAATTCCCATTTTTTTAGGTAAAATTGTTTCTAAAACATGACACCATGCATGGTTAAATAGAAAGGAAGAAGGATCAGAGAATGGATAGGGAAGTGTTATTAAGGTGGATGCATAATGTATTGCCTATTTCATGCTGAAAAGTCCAAACAAGAAAAAGTTATCCAAGTGAGAATCTTCAGAAAAAAATAGGAAACGACCTCTCCAAATCCCACTGACACATATGGATACAGGTCATATATTGTGACAACAATTGCTTCAAAAAGTGGAATGATATGTAAAATGGTCCAAAGACTGTCAAGGATTCTCAAGAAAAACAGTTAACATGTCAATACTCCAAAAAAATCACTGCTGTGATGGATATCCCTGAGTCTAATGATTTCTAGTTTACTCTAGCAGACATACACCTATCTTTCATTTGTATTGTGATTGTGTTAGTTACTTCTCTTGATTTTAGATGGGACATAATTATTTGGGAGAAGGAGCAGTGAATTAGTGTTTTAGGATATATTATTTATTTTGTTACTTATTTTGCCTCTTGATTCATAGATTTTAAAGTTAGAAAGGACAACTACAATCATTTAGATGGATTTCCTGCACTATAAATCCAATAATTTATGTCTCAAACTAATAAATTCTCTCTGAATTACAACACATCTTTCAGAATTAATCTACCCATCGTCTTTCTTATTCCTTTTACCATTACCTATCTCCTTCTTTTCTTTTTCTCTTTCCTTTGAATAAATTTTCCTTTTCATTTTCATTCCACAGACCCTGGTAATTTTTTTAAATCATACATAATAAATAGCACATACTGCTTATGATAGACATAGGTACATTTATTTTTGGAACACCTGCTCTGTGCCAACTTTGACCACTTATGGACATGACACAGATAATTTTGCTCACATATTATACATAAAGACATATAATTTGTCATTTATGTCAAAGTAGGCAGGAAGGCATGTGTAGGACTGTCTTGAATGTCTCTGTGCTATCTTGTCACTGCCACAAACAGAAATAATGATATAGTAACCTATTTCTCTTTAAATACAGAAGAGCCAGATTTGTTGGGGAGGTGAGAAAAAACAAAGTCTAGAAAACAAATCTGCCCACAGGGCTCCTAATGAGCTGAGGAGTTCTGCTTCTTAATGCAAAAATTTCCCATAACCTTCCCCGGAATGAAACAGTGACATCTGGTCTCCTGCCTCCTGTCTTCCCTTCTCAGACCTAGCTATTCCCTCTCCTCTGCAGCAGCATCCTTACCTGTGCTAGGTTTCTGGAGGTTTAGTACCCCAACCCCAACCTGTAGACTTTCTCTAGGGAAGGTCCAGATCTCCCTTTCCTTCCAAAATACTCCACCAAGGGCCAGGTATCTGAGCCACAGCTTCTTATACACATGAGCAAAATAGAGTTTAAAAGGCACTGAAACACAAGAGTCTTGAAGAGCGCAGCAACAGCCTTATACTCCTTGAAGAAAATGTAAAGGAAGATGTGTCCCTCCCTGCTTGAAGCAGAAAAGCTCCTTTTCTCCTGCTGTATGCACTATATATATGTATAAGTATGTATAAATGTTACACAATATGTACAGGATTTGTTATATGCCGTACATTACAATCTACTATATGTAACATATTTACTCTATAGACAATATGTAATTAATTTATTAGATTGAATAAATGAAGACTGATATTTTATCCTCTGTCCAAATCATTCTATCCTCTCTTTCTCTTTATGTGTAAAATGGTCATTATTAAGCCCCAGTGTGAAGACTGTAAGGAAGACTTACAGCAAGTTTTTAAATACTTTCAAATACAGCTGCCCTCAGAAAATGTTATGGAGTTGTACCTTTTTTTTTCTGACTGCCAGAGTACTGCAGCTTTGCTAGGAGAATAATGAAAAGCAGATGTTAGAGCTGAAGAAGAAATTACAACGTGGGCGTAATTAACAGAAAGGTTTCTCTTACACTTTTGTCTCAAGGTGTTGGACGCAGTAGGACTCTCTCCGATCAAGCCATGCATGAAAGGTACCAACTGGCATAGCGGTGCACATGGAAAATGTTGGTATTAAATTTGAATATGCTGAAATGAATAGAGTGAGTGATTCAGAAAACTGCAGTAAATGTTTTTTATCTTTTCTTCATAAGCACTTTTTTATTTCACTATTTCGTGCTTATTGGGAGTTTTAATTAAGAGGATCTCAAAGCTGAGCTCAGTGAAACATCTGAACATGCCTGTGTGAGGCAAATTATGCTGGTCTTAGAAAAACTAAAACTAATGCTAGGTCCAAGTCAGTGGAAAAGTGAGAAGTCAAATCTGTTGTTAGGCATCTTTGCTGAGCTAAGTGGCTGTGCTAATTAAATAGCCACCTCCCTGTAATTATATTAGAGGAGTTATTGCATTAAAGACTTTTCTCTAAGTTGCCCTCTCTAAAGAACTATTTAGGAAATGATCCAAGTCAGCTATGGTAAAGGAATGTGTTTTTAGTAGGAAAGAACTTAGGAAACTCATATTTAGGTATTACTTCAGTCTTATTTGCAAAAGCACTATTACACCAGTCAAAGTAGAATTCAAAAATTAGGAACTGTGCAGTGTACATTGAAGACTGTGGAGATGTGTCTAATAGGTGTTGGGTCTATCTTCTATAGAGGCTACTTGCTACTTTATAGATATACTGTCTTGTCAATTTATTTCAAATGCAAAATTATGCAAAATTTATCTAATAGTCCTCATTTATTATTAGATTCTGCTTGCTTGGAACACCAGATTTTAACAACAAAATTTTAAGTTTGAAGATCATTAAAAACGGCCATTCTCTTTTTACTTAAATTGCTTCTTAAAATAATAAGGTAATAGAACAAATCAGGGACAAGATACTGAAGAATACTGACTGCATCCAAAAAGACTCCTAAAGAGAAATGAAAGTTGTGAATATTTTGTTCAGAACATCCTTGGTACTGTCTATTACAGATATAAAAAAGCAAAATGAAGGAAAGAAAATTGTCTTTCTGCAATTAAAGTAGAAATACAGTTTACTGTTAACATAATATTAGAACTAGTAAATGATTTCAGAAAACTAATGTTTATATTAATCCCAGGACTGTTATGGTACATCCAGAATTCCCTGAGTTCTGTATTTTTTAATATCAAATACTCAAACTTTTTAAAGAAGGTTGGGGATTTGGAAGTTTATTGACTTGGAAATCCTAGCAAGCCTCCAAATCTGTCTGGGTTTGTTATTCCATGGTGCAGGGCCTAAGTGAGCTATGCAGGACTTGAAGCTGCTGACAAGTGTTTCCACTAGCAGGAAAAGGAGCTCAACTTTGTTAGCAATTTCAGAGCAGAAAGTTTATATTCTTTGGGCTTAACCAGAATATTTTATTATTTTCACCTGATAGTGGAAGAATAAAAGCATAGCAGGTACATACAGTACTTTTTTTTTTTTTTTTTTTTTTTTTTTTTTTGAGAGAGAGAGAGAGAGAGAGTGGGTAGTTAAAATCTGAAAGACTTTTGCAGACACTGTTTTTTTTTGCGTAATTCTGCTAGACTGGTACCATACTTATTTCCACTCTACCCTCCCTTTAAAGCCAAAAGAACCACTGTTTCTTCAGGGATGTGGTAGGATAAATTTTGTAGCTCTACATAAAGAGTTGGAGTCTCTGGCAATGCTGTAAGACTAGAACTTAAATGCATTTTTTTTAGGGACCCAAACCTTAATGCAAGCATAACAAAAGTCTAGATTTTTGCATGTAGGTTATTAATAATTTTGTCCTAGCCCTCCCTGTAATAGAAAAAAAAAAAAAAAAAAAAAGCCTAATTAAAGCCTGAAATGTCACTCCTTTCCAGACCTAAAAATTCAAGACAGCTCCAGGCAGACAGTTGCAGACACTAGGAAACAACACTCTATTCAGGCAAGTACTCAAAACTCTCCTAGAACATAAAAGAACAAGATTAAAGCAAGTTAAGACAAACCAAACAATACAAGCAAACAAAAACAACCAGTACAAGTGTTTCTTCTGCCTCCACTCTTCATGTAGTGCTTAGAAAATTCATTCTGGAAAAGGGACCCAACAGTCCACTTTTCACTTGTTTCTGAGGGAACTCAAGCTCAGCTCTTCCCTAGATCAGATAGGGAAGGGGTCAAACACTTCTCAGACTGGCTTTAAGCATCAAGACACCCAAGTGCTTTGGGGAACCAGTGTGATTGGGTTAGGGATGGGGCACACAACTCTCTCCCTGACCAGCAAGCCATGCACAGCCACAACCTCACGAGACTTTTCCTGCCAATCCTTTTAAAAAATTTGTGAATTTTCCCCTTAAACCTATTATTTCTCAAGTGACTTAAATATTCTCATCACTTTTAATTAAGCGATACTAGTTCATTATTCTTCAGAATTTTATGTTTGTTCACTAAGAGAGGCTCTTTCCAGAGTAGTAATATTCAGATTCTGCAGTTAAAATCTCTAACTTAGTAACTGTTAGGCAAAAAATATTAATCGTGTTTCTATGGAGACCTAGTAGGGAGAACACGCCATTTATAATCCTGGTAAATGCAGAGCTTTAGTTTTCACATCTGCCTAAAAATGCCACTTTGGATAAGCTCATTTATTATTAAAAATAAAGTTATTCTTATCTGATACTCAATTTATCAAATACAAAGAATTTTTACATAGTTTACATTTGAAAAAATTTAGACAAAATGAAGTGAATCCAATGAAAGATATGCTGGGAGATTTCTCAAAGCAGCCTGGAGGGTTTAAAGAGAGGTGTTTGACGTATCTAGCCTGTTTTGAAAACCCCTTTGACTTCTGGCAAAAAAAAACCCAATAAATTTTAAATTAAATCAATCTCTTCAGCCATATTGATAAATATTGATAATTCTTTCTCATTAACTTTTCATCTTAAAATTCACTGAACCTACATTTGTTTGTTTTTTGGAGAAACCTACAAGTCCTTGCCATAAAAGACATATCTCTCAGTTGCATGATTTCTAATTAACACAGAAGAGGAAAGCGGAGCATCTGGGCTGTGTGCGTGTATGCCAACAGTGATATAACTATATGCTCCAGACCTAAGAAAAAAATAGCATACTTCCAGCAATGGAAATATATTCCTTATTGACTACTTGAGGGGGGAAAGCATAGAGAAAAAAGCACAAAGAAAATGCTTTTCTTAAATAAAACAATAATGTAAGGACCATCTCCCAACCATTTGTTCCGTTAACCAACCACCTACAAGGTTTCCTCCATAACTTTAACTGATCCATCCAATCAATCGTCCTTGGGACAGAGCTCAATAGGCACAAGTGAGGCCTATTTCAGTTCTACTTGAAGACCTAATTAGGCCCTAGGACTGATTAATTAAATACTGTACAAAGCATAGATTTGCTAGTCTAGTTGTACTCCAATTAGGAATGTTTTATGGGCCAGCATCTGGCAACAAGTTTTATTTGTGCTATGTTCCTGCTATAGATTTGAGGCTCATAACGAAATGGCAGGGACGTAGTTCAGCACTCTCTTGTGATTTGTAGAACGTGAACTTCTACAGCAAGACTGGCTGCACTCTGTATCCAAGTGTGTAACACTTCCTCCTCAGGAGATTCCCAGCACTGCTGGGAGTCAACACAGCAGGCAGCACAGGAATGTTGCACTTTGGCAACAAAAATTGTTTAATCTTTGCTTTATTGTTTGATGTAAGAACAATATTTAATTCTTTTTCTAATTAATCTTTTCTCACGAGGGTTGAAGAAGGGGAAAATATTTCCCCCCAAAATGTTTCTTTTCTTATAGAAATCAGATGTGTACCTTTCCTTATAGTCTTAAATGTATAACCATACTTATAGATCTGTCCTTGAACCTTAATAAAACCATGACATAAATCAAATAAAGAAAAGAACAGAATTAAATGAGCAAATAAATTCAAAGTATATATTTAGCCCATGGAGTCTATGTCTATAAAAATCAAGACCTGCAGTTTGACATGAAAGATAATTCTTTGTACAGTTGCACTTTTTTTTTTCCCTCATGAAAAAACTCTTCTGGAAGCCATGTGACTTCAAAGCTCTCAGATTCCTAGAAGTCCTCTTGCAATACGTACCTGCCCTGTTCAGCACGTGCATATGACACTCATGCACACACCTTGCAAGAAGTAAAACCCTTTCAGTTCATACCAGGGAAATCTTCATCTTTCAGGAAGGCGATTTAAATTTTTCCCCTTTGGTCAACCAGACACACATTTAGCACAGTGAACTTTTGGAGGATAGTTGCTTCTCGGCCGGGCTGAGCATCCATAGCCATTGCATGCATCCTGACACTAATTTTGAGTCCTCCGAGGTGCCTCCTCCCTGGGGCTGTGCCCAAGCAGTTGCGTATCACTGAGCACGTCCGGCACCGGGTCAGGCAGGGCGCTGCACCAGGGAATTCCCGCAGCATCAGATTACGTCAGCCCTGCTGCCGCGGCGCACCGCAGATCAGCGCTGCAGGCTGTCGGGATACGGCGCTCTGCTGTGCATCACGCTCCTGAAATGTCTTTCAGATGTGCTGGCAGCCACAGCTATTGCTGAAGGCAGCAGGGATTGCAAATGCTTGGCTGAAAGATGATTAAAGATTAGAATTTCTGTGTAAAATTTCAATATGTAATAATACAGCTTTCAGCCAATTTTGAAGTAAAAACAAAAGTAAACACTGATTGAAAGCTTCGGTTTTGGATTCGGATGAGGACATTTCCTGTACACTACTGAGAATGCCTTGTTTTGATATCTATCATTTTAACTACGTCCATTGGTTAAGTGGGGTAATGTAATCAATAAAAGTGTTGAATCTTTGGATTTTGCGTCAGGCAGGCATCCTTTGCCAGGTTAGCCTGAGCTCTGGCGTGGCTGCTCGTTGTTGGAGGACTCTGGTGCACCTGCTAAAGCAGCATTTCTGCTCGGACACTCTTAGCAGCTCCGCTGCTGTCGGGAGCAGCAGCACCGTGCTCTCACAGAGAGAGCAAAGGGGGCAGCACCCAGCTATACTGCTGAAAAGACACTGCTCTGGCTCCCCCTTCACCTGCAGATAAAGTAGGATGATAATCCTGCAGGATGCTGCCGTCTGGGGAAGTTTCTCTCCCAAAAGTCACATAGCCATGGTGTGTTATAGTCTAGTCTCTTCTCTGCTGCTCTTGCTATAGCTTTCAAATAGCAATTTCTTGCTGTGCTTTACAAATATATTGGGACAGTTTGGTTTTGTGCATCAATATTTAGAAATGGTGTAAGGGTTTGTTGCTGTTGTTGTTTTTCGTTCATTTGTTGTTTGTTTGTTTGTTTTGGTCTAAGCTAGATATCTGCCCAATATAAGGGTGCTAATTTCCAAAGGTCTAAACAGTCTAACTTCTAATTTCATGATCAGCTAATCATGAGTAATTTGCTTTGATACTGCATTTCTGATCTTTAGATTTCTACAACCTGGAGTCTAGTATCTAAAATATTTGTCTTTTTTTAACATTTACTATCAAACACATTCTTTATATGAAGTAGGCCACATATATGGTAAGCATTCCTGAAATATATGCCTGGAAAAAAATCAGTATTTCTCTAAGATCTAAAATTAGATTCTTATTTGGGAATTTGACTCTATCTTCATTTAATCGGTTGTCTGGTAGCTATTTAAGGTATCTCTCATTCTTTTCTGCTTTCAAAGTTAAAGCAGCTTGCTCTTTATCACTTAGTTTTTATCATTCTCTGTACAATAAGAACTACCTGGATAACATGCAATGAAAAGAAAATAATAAAATCAAAATTCATAAACCTACAGAAAGTGCATCTTTTAATTTGAACTAATTATCCCTGGAAAGCAACTGCTTTTATGAATGGCACTATCCATACCTTATGTTTTAACTGAATATATGACTGAACCTGTGGCAGCAGTATAATTTGTCTCCTTCTGAATTTAAGAGAACACATTAAGATCTTTACAAAAAAGCTACATAAAGTTAGGAAAGTTAGGAAGTTATTAAAAATAAAATAATTAAAGCAAAAGCTTGTAGAGATAATATTCTGTAAGGAAGGCAGATCTAGCAGTTTAATGCTTTGAGCACAGGATTGCGAGATATTGACTTTGCTTTTTCTTCCAAATGTGGTTGTTGGTATAATCTTAGACAATCTAATCCTTTAGCTCCTGTGTGCCTTAGAATGACTTTATACCGATCTGGCAAGTGCAAGTACAAGAATCTTAATGTAGGTGCAAATTTAATTATCCTCTACTTTAGAATACTTTACCTAAGTATTGGTATTATGTAGCATTAGAAGAGGTCTATAATAATTGAAAATTAGGTCTCTGCTAAGGGGAAAGTAGAGGAGAGTACTGGGGAAAACACGTGAATGAATTAGATGGCATTAGAGTAAGAATTTGTCTGAATTTTACTATAGACATCTCAGAATATTTCAGATATATTTCATATGTCATTTTTTTCTTCTTTTTTGCTTGTTCTTAGAACATGCAGTCAGAAATATTGATTGCTTATGATATAGCTTTTATAAAATTAAATTTGTTACTGGTAGGGAAAGGAAACAATGGGCAGCAATTATGTTTAGCATTCACATACTAAACATGTTTTCCAATTTAGTGGCGTACTTACAAGTGTTGACTGCCTTGCCTTTTTTTCTTTGTATTTTTCCTATTCAAGAAATTGTTTTCTATTATGTTTTTCTAGACAATCAATATCTGTACATAAATGCACAAGAGATCCAACAGAATACTAGAAACCTTTTCTACTTTTTCTTTTCATCTCTTTTCCCAAAATCAGAGCCATCTAACATCTGAGTAATCGGAGTTGCAATCCATGGCTAAGCAAAATAAAAAAAGAAGAAAGACAAATAGGTTGCAGGCTTATCTTTACTCATGATTATGACTGCTTGAATATTTAAAACAATCATTTTAAAAATCATTTTAAAAATATAGAGTTATTTAAATAAGATTTACTTTTGTATATACCTGTTATCGAAAAGCTGCTTTCCCTCCTCCCTCCGCCAGACTTCCTCCTCACTTTCACTTTGGCTCACTGTGGCTTTCAGGAAATACAATATCAAAACATTCGTCAGTTAGAAACAGCTGTTTCCCTCACAACAAAATTCTTGGTGCTTAAACTATCTGCAGAACATCTTAATTCTTCACCCTAAAATGTATATTATATTGTATATTATAACTGATCCTGTGCATTTCTGCACATGTGTGAGTGGAAGCATCTACCTACAGGACAATAGATTGTCTCAATTTAAACAATTTAAAATTTTTAAAATTTAAAATTTTGTCAACCCAAATGTTTCAAAATGCTCAAATGAAATCCAAGAAAAACATTATATATCTCAAAAAAACTTCTCAGCAAACTTCATAAAAGTGTGGTCTAAGACTACTGTAACATATTTAACATATGTCACTACTGATAATTTATTTTCTTTGTAATACAAAAAATAATACAATATTTGATCTATCTCACATCTGACCCAGCACTTTGACATCATTAGAAAGTATATCTGTAAATTTAACGAGAGCATCTTAAATCTATTGCACTTACATCCAAAGATATAGCTCAACAACAGAATTTCAAACACACAAAAAAACAAGCAGTAGCTTGTTATCCCACAGAGGATGTTATTTTCTTGTAGTGCTGAGACAAATCAATATTTTTTGTTGGCTAAGAGGACTATTCAATCTGTTACAATATTTGCAACTTTCTTCTATTTTAAACTATATAGACATTGTGGAGGTTTTTTTGTTGTTGTTTTCTCCCTGATAATTTATATCCTATTTTCCATTATTCCAAGTCAATATATTCTGAGGTAATTTGGGATTTCCAGTGAACTCTAGTAATTATAATCAATTTTCATTGACCATATTCTTGATTTTATGAATATTACGGACAGAGTCAGTAAGAGAGTCTGTAACTAGCTGGAGTTGGAGCATATCATTCTGTTGATTCAAATGGATTCTGGATCAAGACCTCAACTCTTGGATAGGAAATAAGATTGCTTGAAAAGTCCCTTCATTAATTTGGAATTGTATTTTAATGATACCATGGCTAACTCTGTATGGACAAATGTAAAGGTCATCATTCAAAAAGACATTTTTATCAACGATTATTTTTTTGGAAAAAAAAGTAGTAAATATCAAATATTTTCAGGGAATAACTCTATCTCTGTTTTATTTATTTATTTATTTTCCTTTGCTTTTATGGAAATAAATTATACTCAGCTGAAATTCTTCTTTTACAAGAAAGGCTGTTTATAGGGAGGTTTTTACAAGGACTTGTGCATACATGCCACTCCTTGCGCAGTGGCAATATGTGCATAGGTACCACTCTTTACACAGTGACAATCTCCAGTTAAATGATAGAATTACACAGTGCTGTTAAAATGAAGCTTGCATGCAAATCTTGCAAAATTCAGGTATATTTGGAGAAAATTAGATATTAATCTGTTTTTAATTGCCCAAGACTATGAGGCTTTGGACATTCTGTATAAAACTATTCTAGTCTAGTATTTCAGAAAGAAAAAAATGGAATTTAAAATTGGCTTATAGGATTCCTTCTGTGCATCCTGTGCTTTGAATTCACTGTTCTTTTTTTCTTCTTTTAACTTGAAATTCAGACCTTCATTCATATGTTTGCAGATGAAAAGCTATTAGCTGAATGCAACAACAGGTTTTTAGCCCAGTTTGTGAGGAAAAAAAAAAAAACATTTTCTGTCTAATGGCACCATTTCATTATAGCTTTTGCAAAAAACCTAACAGCAGTCAGCACAGAAGGTAAAAGGTTTGATGTGCTAGTGAATCTCTAGTGAATAACTTGTTGCAAGAATAGCTACTGAAGCACTTGTTCTAGTCTTTACACATTCGACTCATTTCTACAACTTATCCCATAAATGGTCCAGCTGTCCCTATCTTAGTCCCCTGATAACCACAAAGTTTAAATGAACACAGAAGATTCAAGTAGATCAGAGAACACAGACTGTGCATCCTAATTGTATTCTATAAAAAAGACACAAGGAAACTTCGTAGCTGAAAAGCGCGTTTTCCCTAAGAGCATGTCAAACATGTAGAATAATTGGCAACTTTGAAGAAATCTACACCTTACAGACTGAGTGTCTTCATTTAGAGATGTATAAAATAGTGCAATCAAAATATGGAAAATTTGGAAGAGACAGTTAACAGAAGCAGTGTTATCATGCTAATATTAGCATAGTCCCTCTATGGGAAGGCCTTCATGGTCTTCATGAGGTTCAGGAGCCCCTTGAAGTTAGTGAGCAATTATGGATGAAGTTACTCTCAGGGAGAACTAACTGATTTTGAACTATAACCATGAGAACTGCTAAAATTGTGGGGGTTTTAGCTGATGAGACTAAATTGAAAGCCTTAGAAAGCAGAAGGATTTTAAGGTAAAGGGCAGTGAACTTGGGATAAATATGGGATGCTCTTCCACTCACGCAAAAGGTGACATGTATATGACTTGAAAATTATATTGGAAGACAACAGTTCAGAGAATGTATTACAACAGAGGAGAATCCAGACACAGAGAGCAACAGCAAAGCATCTATTTTGATGTTCTAAGCACCAAAACAGACCAAATCTTTTTTAACAGTGGGTAAACAGTGGGGGCCGGCTCTAGCCCAGCGGTTACTTCTTAGTGTTTGAAGGTTATAGAATGCTTAGGTAATGTATTATACAAATTATTCCTTATATTTCTTTTCAACGATTTTTTCATGTTGCCTTTGAGGAACTAAATGGGAAGAATGGAAAATGTATAGAGGAAAAGACATACACTAAACAAATACCTTTTTTATTTTTGTGAATTATGCAAAATTCTGTAAATTATGACTTATAGTAGTCTATCACACATCTGCACTACTTCCTGCACATTTACACAGACTGGGTTGTTGCCTTTTGCAAAACCAACTAAAGATAAATATCAACCTGATGAGAAATGGTGAGGTCAGTGGTGACAGTATGTTGTCAAGTTATGTGCATCTTACTGGCCAAGGAATGTTACTGTGAGGAAATTTGTTCAAGGAAATCCCCACTTACTAAATGTGGGATTTAAAATTGCAAAAGAAAGAGTTAAAACTAATATTAGAGTTCACTTGAACTGATTCTTTCCATCCTGTCAGAAAGCTAGTCAACTTTCTCTTAAAGAAATTGGCATTCTGAGCAGTCACACACTATACACTTTCTGAAAAGTGTATATGGGCACTAAGCCAATTATTTTCCAGGATGTCTGTGTGTACACACAAAACATAAATCAGGGAGGAAGTATTGAAAAGGAAAACCAAGGTAAAGTTAATTCTTCTCTCCAAACAGGTCTTACTGCATTGGGTAGTTGGAAAGGTCCATCATTTCTTTAGGCATTGAACTTCCATTTTTTAGCATAGCTCAGCAAAGATTTCATCCTGTATTGTATATGAGGAATTGTTTGTTTCTTCCTTGCCTACGTTGGGTTGCACAGAAATTCTTGGAATTTAAACTTTGAAGCCCTTAAATTCATAAATAAGTTACTTCAATTACCCATAACATAGGGTAATAACCATAAGGTGTGTGCCTTTGGAGACCATCATTCTTTGTCACACAAGCTAGTGTGTGGAAGAATACAGTCTTACCCTTTAAAATGTTCTAGAAACCTTCACATTTCTTGTAGAAATTGAAATTAATCCTCTGTTTGTATAAGAATTATCAGAATCATGTGGAATCATGTACTCATACATGTGGCAGAGTTTGGAAATACCATACACACTCCATCTATCGTTAATAAGCTTTATGTTAGTGGGAAGAAATACAGATGTTAGATCAAGAGATATTTATGCAAACTTTGTTCAATGTATTTTTGACCTTGTTATGATGTTATTTATAGGTACTATTTACTTAACCAGCACTTCTGTGCCTGGCTTCTGTAGTTTTAAATATTCATCAAAAATGTATCATCTTGTCGGCTCAATAATGGAAAGCAATAAACTATAATACTATGAGAGGAAAAGAAAACATATGATGATATATATATATATTAATTTTTAATACGTGTGAAGTGTGAAAGTAAATATATGTAAGATAAACATGATCACTTGCAAGAAAGAAAATAAGTGTTGAAAGATCTTTCTCTTTCCCAACTGAAATGTAATATCAGGGGAAACTTTTACTAGACTCTTAACACCAGGAGTCCTGTTTCAGATTATTCTTCCATCCTGCAAATCATACTATATTGAGGCTAAATCTTTATTTCGTGTAAAGGTTTTGGATGCCTCTAAATCCAAAGAAACTGCATCCAGTGCCTTAGGAAGGTTGGCAACTACATTCAGCACCTTGAAAGTCATAGCTTCTGCGTAGGTAAGCATAGTTTTGTTGCAGGGGGCTGGTCCTGCATCTCTAGCCTGGTCCTAGGCACAAAAATGAAAATGATTTTGCACCTGCTACTTATATATACTCTCACTACCTGCAGGAAAATTTGCACCAAAACAAGCAGAAATATTGCCCTGAGTAGCGAATATAGTGGGCCCCTGTCTTCTGGTTTTGCATCCACTAGCTGTTGAGTAAGAGGCTGCCTCACCGGGCAAATGGGAAAATGGGATTTGGAAAAAAAGTGTTCTTGCATAACCTTTGATTCATCCTTACAATAACACTGTGTTCATGTCATTGTTAGTGACAGGAATATGAGTCTAATCCTTGTGGGACTGATTTGTTGGTGAGTCTTAATCACATTTCCCTGCAGGCAAGTGAAGGGTTCATGTCAGCAGCCAGAGTACAGACAGTGACGCTTGAGCAAAAACTTCTTTAAAGGTTTTCTGGCAAAACTCCTTATTTTGATTCCAGTTACTGTCAAAAGCCTGAGTGAAAACTGAAAAAGTCCTCAGGCATTTTTGAAGTAATCAAGTGAAGGATTCTTCTCAGAAGACAAACAGAGTTTGGGACAAGTATTACTCTGCGTTATGAGCGCCAGGGGGGTTTCGTAGGAGAATGGAGAGTCCTACAAGGAGCTTTCCAACTAATCCCCAAAATTGCAGCAAGAAACTCAGAGATTTTAAGCCTTACGAAACGAACAAAGAATAATGTTTCTGTAGATAACCAGTATTTGTAAACATGGAAATATTTCGGTTATTTTATTACCTTATTGATCCAGGATCAGGAGACCAAGAACTATATATAAACATTCCTGAAAACTATAAAATTCCACTGCCAGGTCAAACAGAAAGCAAAGTTTCTTTTAAATTATTAGGTTGACCTATGAAATAAGAATCTTAAACTTGTGCTAGGATTTCTTTTGGTGAAATCCAGGGATGTTTGTCTATCTCACTCTTAAATTGCAGTGAAAGCATTTAACTCCTTGCTCTGAAGATGTTCTGAGCTTATACATCAGGCTAGAACTCTTTCTTCACTTTGATTTACGTCTTCCTCACAGAGTCCCAGGCAAGATGTTTTAAAGCTTTTTCATATGTTTGCTCCAGATGAGAGAACTTTTCTTCCTTCCCTCTTCTATATGTCTACTCATGCCTTTGTGAGAAGGGTACAGGCTCTGAAAGCTGTGAAACCTCCTTCAGCCTATTAGGCAAGTAGGTCCACACTATAGATTTTAAGATTGCAGTGAGCATTCTTAGTAAGGAGTAATTTTAGCAGTATTTTTATGTTAGAAATTTGCTTAGTCCTTGGACAGTTTTGAGTATTTATCCTGGTCCATTTACCCAAAGGTTTGGGATTTATTAACTTAAACAATAGAAAGGTAAAAATGATCGGAGTTCTCATGTTTCCAAGACTCAGCACAAAATGTCACTGTGGCTTCTTCACAGTCCAATTTACTTCCAATGCATAAAGAAACTAATCTAACTCCTTTATAGAATTGGAGTAAGAAAAATAGGGATATGACAGCAAAGAAAAATACTTGAAGTGTTCAGGTAATCAAGGAGGTGGAGATATATTTGGTAGAGTTAAATATACCTAAGTGATTTCATGTTCTTGGAAAGTTTCAGTTCTGAAGAGCTCTTTCTTCCTGAAATATTTAGAGATATTGGACTTGGATTTGGAGATATTGGGTTTGGGAAGGCACATATTTGAAGGAAGCAGAGGGGACTTCTGCTTCTTGCAGTGGATCATGGCAAACAGAGCAGTAATAAATTTTAATTTTAATTTAGTTTCTGCAAGAATTTCTCTGATGAAAAGAAAGAATCTTTTCAGAGAAGGTAGAAACCTTCCCTGGACAGCTGATGGAGTGATAGTCATTGTGACTCTAATAATTTTTGCTATCTTGTCTTATTGCTATATTATTATTGTCATTACCTTATCGTTCTTTTTCATTGGTTTATTTTTAGCATCTGGTCAAAATAAATAATTTGTAATAAAATATGCTGAGTTGGCCGGGGTGTCTTCAGGGGAAATCATATCTGATAATGTTTCTTATTTGTGTGATAAGTGAGTATTTTTTTACAATTTGATGGCAGACTCCTCTTCTGCATTCCCCATAGCAGAATTATTGAGTGAGCACCAGGCAAGCTATTTTTGTGTCTTGTAAACTTCTTGTCAGCTAATTGTTCACAGTGGTGGACTAAGGCAGAAAGCAATGCAAATATGAGTATATCAATGGGAGACATTTCTACTTGCAGCCCCTGATGAGTTTAACATCAGCTCTGATTCAGTGAGCAATTACGTTTACATTTTCATAAGGTTTTTTAGAGTATAAAATTGTAAATGCCCACAGAATAGCTGTGTACAATTCATTGTAGAGGAAAAAAATCTCTTTGCTGGGCTTTGTGTGTTTAATAAGAATAATTAATGAGCCTGACAACATAATTCTGCATAATCATATTTCCATAAGCAACTCCACAGCTCCTCATTTATCAAATTATGCAGAACAAGCAGAAATGATACAAAAATAGGCATGAAACAAGCTCTGGACACCACTGGGAGCTGCTTGCATCAGAAATTTCATTTAAGAAAAAACAACAGCAAAAAAAGCTATAGAAACCAGACTCTTTGGCTCTGTGATGAGGACTGTATTGCATATATGAAAATTTTTTAATTGAATACATTGATGAGCTATATCATACCTTCACATATTTAAGATTAGTGGTAAGAGCAAAACATAAGGGATGATTGGAGTTCAGGAGTGCAAATGACTGATGAGGCTCGTATAGCTCACTAGGAACAGAAAATTTCTTTGAAGACACCATTGCAATTTTGAATGATTCTTTTCCAATTAAATAAGCTAAGCATTGACCAGAACTGAAGTCTGGAGACTTTTCTTCCCCTCTCCAGATACTATTTTCTATAGCAACCTGAAATAACTACAAATGCTTGCTTCATTTTCCAAAAATGGGTTAAATATAGAGTTTAACTGTTACTAGAGGACAGTGGGATGTGCACACTAATGGGAAAGAGTGTTTGACTATAATGACTCTTAATTATACAAGGGTTGTAAAAGAAAAGTCACTTTATATGTAGTACACCTGATTGTCCCTAAAAACAAGTTTTGTATTGCATAAAAGGCATTCATATTTTATGACCCAAACCCCTCCAGGCCTATATTAAATAATTATTTATAATATTTTTGTAATATTTTGTTATTATTCAGAATATCTATGGTGCTCTGGTGTCTTATGAGGTACTATCATACTTATGAGGTGCTTATCATAAAGGGTTAACTGAAGCTACCCAATTTGCTGTTTTTATCATGTCCATCAGGAGCAGTTCGGGTCTGGAGGCCCTTTCTGCTGATTCCAGAGAGTTCTTTTGGCAAAATGACCTCCTCTGTACACCTTATGTTGCACCAGACTTGAGGAATATATCACCAATTTCTGGTAGTACTGTTTGATTGTAGTCACAGCCATACCGAACCCTGGTAACCTATTGTGAAGTACTACTGTTTGAAAATATTGTCTTTGTTTGTTTGTTCTATTATTTTCCAAAAGAAGCACAGCGTCAATTTCGTGCTTCTAGGATATTAAACCTTACCAAGCAGTCTTTGTTTTGCATTTTCTTTTTTTTCACCCGCTTTTACCCTTACTGTCCAACAGCACTGGTATTTTACCAGACAAGAGGATCTTATTCTAGATTTCTTTTAAACAGAAGCAGAAATAAGTACAATTTTGTAATAAAATAGGGCTAAATTCAGATCAGATGCTGACTTTGGCTTCTTTCCCTTTAAGATTTTTATTTCTTCAAGCATTTGCATTCTCTATCAGAGCATTACCCATACTATACAAGTATCTATGAGTTTCACCCTGTCCTTAGGCTGTGTTGCAACCTCATCAGTGGCTGATCTTGTTCCCCTTTTCTGAGCCTGACCCACTGATCTGGCTTTCTGACTTGACTTCAGATCTGCCACTTTGCTATGGACTTGCTGGGTGATCACTGGCCTCTTGGATGACCTTGGTTACAACTGTGGACATGGATTGCCTGAAGACCACAGGGATGCTTGCAAGGAGTAATATGAAAAATGGGCGAATAGCAAGATGGCATTATCTGCCTTCACCGTGATAGATACCGCAGCAGAATTGTAACTTCAAATCAGTTCACTATAGCTCCAAAGCATTAGGAGAGCCAGATTTCACCAGGGATCTGGGATTCATTGGGATACTGCTGCTGTCCTAGGGGCCTAGTGTATGTGTGCATGCGTGACATGGAAGATTATGCTGCATTTCCTCACCCAGGATCTCCAGCGCAGTCTTCTTTATCTTGAAATTCATCTTTCCTGCTAAACATCGCAACTGTAGTGAGCAGTGTCTGAAATGGAACGCCCTCACACTTACTGAGGGTTGTATAGCCCTATGGAGAGGATGATGATAGAAAGCTGCTCATCTTTTGAGGCTTGTCTGGTCATTTCTAATAGGATATCAATGACATCTTCAGTAATCCATGTTTTGCCAACACAACTGGTAGTAAGAAGTTATGCAGCAAGTGAGGAAAGGCTAAGTACAAATGCATTTCAAATGCATTATCCTTCCTTTAAAGAAGGTTGGTGTTTTTTTGAAATTTGCAAATCTAATTTGAGTATGATGACTTCTTGACTTGCAAAATCCTCATTGTTCTGGATGATTATTCTGGATTCAAACAATCTTTGATAATCTCCTGGTCACACCTTTACTCCTCTTTCTCAGCACAGAATTAGATTTCTGTTTCTGATTTTGTTGTTGTTATTCAGATCACTTCCAAGCTCTGCTCCAGTTTCCTTTTTCTTTTTTTCTCATGTAATCTAATTAAAAGCATTTCTAGATGTTCTCTTACCTACCAAAATAGAGTTATCCCCAGATGTCGCAGTTTCATGGCTAACCTCTCATGTCTGAGTTAAGTGAAAATTGCTGAATATTAGATTTGACATGTCAGAAACAGACACTATTGACATGACAGAGTGTCAATGCACTGTATGTCCCTGCAGGTCAGAGTAAATACTGAACATTTTGTGCATCACATAAAAAGAAATGTGTACTTTATAACAGTTCTAATCTTCTATTTTCTCATAAATTGTTTTGGTCCTGGTCCTGGTCCCTGATCAGTATAAACTTGCAAGAACTTCTTTGTTGTTCCTGGTTATGAATAGTCCTGCACAAGAACAAGATGTTGTCAGTGTTATGTGGGGTTTATTTTGTTTGTATTTTTTCTCCAGATTCTCCAGAGAAGTCTACAATTAAAGTAACAATTCACATCTGTCTTGTCAGAAATTAAATTTTGAAGATACTACTCATCTTTACGTTTCTCTGATTCTGAGAAAGTATCATAAACTATCTGGGAATATAGTCAAAGTTTGCCTTTAGAGAGGAGGCTTGCTTGCACTGACAAAGAAAATAAAAATATTTATTAGTATTAAATATAATTCTGTTTTGGTTATTATGGCACTTAAGCCAAGTTTACTCATCTCATGACGCAGGTCCCTCTCCCAAGCTATTTTTATACTTTCTAAACTATGCTGAAACAATTAAATACCCTCTCTTTTCCTAGAAGGACATGTACATGCTAAAATGAAATATTTCTGGCAAACACTACCAACCTGTTGTGGTTTGGAAAAACTAACAACTAACTCTCTATTCTGAACACAAATAGAGAGTTGATGATATACTCCATATATCACATTGCTGAGGCACTGTGATAAAACTTAGATACAATTGAGGGGTAGCAGCATTAAGCTCAATCAGGGAATGTTGCTTCTTGTTTTCCTTGCAAATATGCTAAATTCAATTCAAAATATTAAAGTATTTTTAAAAGATTAGTAAATGTTTTTAAAAGATTAAAACTAAGATAAGTAATTAACAAATGATTAATTAGTTCGCTATGAGTAATCGAAGGGTTGTCTTTGAGTAGACAGTAGATGTTGTCATCAGGGCACATGGAAAGAGTCAATGTGTTCAGTTTCCATGGAAATACACTCAAAGGGAAAGGGAAGGTAAGCATTTACTGTGAGTCCAAGGCAGAAAAATATTCTTCAAAGAATAAGCCAATCTCATTTTCTTTAAAGAAACACAGCAGCAATTTGCAGATTCTCTATCTATGCAGATAAGCAATGTAAATTTCTCAAGACAAAGCAAACAAGAGTTTTATAGTAAAAACTATACCTGCCTCTCTCAGTAGTAACAGGTACAATCTGCTGAGTGAGCCAAAACTGTCTTTGCTGGACTTAGTCCTATTTTTAGAATGATTACTGTGGATGATGCTTTCCATGACATTGTCTACAAAGATGAGTGATGCTTTTATTGCCTTTTTTTCATCATTTGTTTTATACTGGTGATACTTGTTTTTGCTTAGAAATACATGATACCTCAGTTCAAGAATGGGAACGAGTAAACTTTAGTAAAACATTAACTGCAAAATATAAACTGGAGCCATTTTTTATTTTTATCATGCTACAAAACAATATATTATGTAACTAACTGATTGTACTCAATTTCAATATTCACATATCAGTTCTTTTTGGTTGAGTGTGTTTTTTGTGTTATTTATGATACTATTTTAATTGCCTGCCTGGAGTTTGAAATGTCATAAAGGAGTTAGGATGAAATCCTTTACAAATAATGTCTGCATCAATTTAGTTAGAGGTCAGCAACATTCCAGTAAGTATCCTTTTAGTAAATTAAACAGCTCTAATCTAAATGTAAATGCTAAATTCAATAAGCAAATGACAGTGATTAATAAAACTCAGTTTTATTTCTGAGAATGACAGTTCTTCTGAAGTCACCTCTGTTGTTTGCTAGACATATATAAATCCACTAAATATTTAATCACACATATGGAATTAGACAATAATTCCATATATTTAATGACACTTTTAATAGAAATCTGTCAAAATTCTCTCTCTTTTTTTTTTTTAGGGATATCCTTACTTTTTTAAATAAGTAAATAAAGTAAGTTCATTTTATTTACACTGCTGAATGGAGATCTTTTCATGACTTTTTTGTTAAAAAAAAGGCCTTTCTCTTATGTCTTAGATTGTGAAGCAAACAAGACATATTCCTAGTTATCTTAAATCCGTGATACAAATAAAATTTGCTAAAGCCTTTCCTCATCCCTTCATTACATTACTGCAATAAAGTTTTCCTTTATCCTTTTTTCATTTCAGATTACTGAAATTGTTTGGCAACAATGGTTGCTTGTGAAAAAGGTAGTAATTTTTGCCAAAAAGGTTAACACTTACTAGCTCAACAATTAGAGGTTTATTCACCTCTCAGTTGCCATGATAAAAATTATGAGTAATAAAATGGAGCCATGCTAGCAAAAAAACCTAGTAAACATTCAGGTGTGTAATTTTCTTGCAAGGATTTTGTTACTTAAGTTAGCTACACTGGAAGTATATGAGGTCCTAAGAATTGTAATTGTAGTTATGATCTGCTGCTGCTAGGGCCTGATCCAGCTTCAACAGACATTACTGTGCATTTTGTCAAGTCAACAGCAGTTGGCCGAAGCCTTTAGGGATGGACTTTTTATTTAAATAATAATAATCATCATAAATTAAACATCACCTTGGCAAAATGTAATTTGATTGGCAGACAAATATGAAAACATTCTGAAAGAGAAATAGTACTAAGAACAGGCAAAAAATTGTTAATTGAAGGTAAATACTACTAGGCAAGAGGTTAAACTGAGCCTAACAAATCTATGTTTTCTCGAGGGACAATACAGGATTTTTTAAAGAATTTACACTGAAACTCAGCAGTGCCTACCTGGAAAACCTTTCTATACAAACCTTTACAGTCACATTTTATGCCTGGATTTTGTTGGTTTTTTTTTTGTTATGCTGCTTTGCCACCATATTAAACAGATATAAAAAAAGCAAACATGACATGTTTGCATGAATGTTGCATAGGAGATTTGGTCTAAGTACTCAAGGTCTATAGTGAAATGACAAAAGACCATTACATTGCATGTCTTTCCAAATGTTATATTAAATCACTATGTGTTTGTATGTCATTTGGCAAGTAGGAAGTAAAATCTCTGCATTGCTGTTGAGGATGTCTCAGTTCTAATATTTCCATTTTAGACCATTCAAAATGTGTGTGTATTTATTGCCCAAACATTTCAACTAAGAATTGAACTGCAAAAAAAAACCTGATTAAAAAAAAAAGTTCAAAACAAAAGCAAAAATTTCAGATGCACATAATGAGAACAAATTAGTAACACCATTGTGAAACAGTAGTAACATTATCAGACAGCTGAAATAGTGAATAGGTCCATTTGTTTTAAAATCCTTCCTGAATGTTGTGACTCATATTCTGGATCTATTTTGGGTTCTTTTGTACATGTGTTTGCGACTGAGGTCACATAAGTAAGTGTCTGAGGCAATGCAAGTTGTCAAAAGGAATAATTTATTGTGGGGATTTGCTGCATGAAATGTCTTTTCATGCTCTGCCTGTTCATAAAAGGTTTGGAACAATAATATTCCTCATCTACAATCACATGATTTTTTTTATTCAGAATTAGACAAAGCTTCAAAATTCCAGTCTAGATGATGTAAAATCTAACTTTTTATTTCCAGGAAAAAGAAGTTAAAAACAAACAAAAAATAAGACAGCTTGTTATTTTATCTAGATATCAGCTTAAGGAGAGATCAGAGAAGGAAACACGATTTCTTTCTAGGTTTCTAGGGGTTTTTTTCTAGGTTTAGATAAATATATTTTGCACTAATAATGTTCCAAGAAAGATGTCTACTTGACTAGACATTTCTATGTCCCAATTTCTATGCATTTCAACCCAATTCTACACATCCTTTAAATAGGGATATTTAATAAAACACATATGTATGTGCTTGTTGTTAAGTGTGATTCTGAGTGCTCTTTTGGCTTGGATGGCCGAGCTGAATGCTGCTAAAGAAGGGCAAAATACTAATGTTCTCTCACTTAATCATGTTGACTTAGGACTCATTCAAGGACAATGATGTTTCCTCTTTGGCTGTTTGTGAACACTGTTCAGCTGTGTAAGCAAAGAGGGAGGCGAACATGCCATGAAATGAGCCAGAGAACGAGAGAGGATATGCCATCAACACCTTCGCAAGGAATATTATATGTGTTTTTCCCAGGTTTTAAGCTTTTCGTTTAGTCCTCTTGAGAAACAAGAATGATGGTAGACTTAAATACAAGAATCATTTAGACAAAATGGTGGTAACTCAGAGTCAGACAGCGAGAACATTAGAAATCCACTTATTTCAGAGGAGTACTGTCCTTGATTACACATTTTATTCCACCATCATTTAGGAAGAAATGGATGATGAGACACAATCTTTTGTCTAGGACTCCATCTACTAGGCACTCCTTCTACCCTAGGATACATTAGATTCTCTCACTATAGTTTCAAATCTTATTATAATGAACATTGCACTTTATTGCAATAAAGTTTGAAAAAGCAAGAAGGAATATCAGTAGTAAAACAACCAGTCTAAACTTATTTTCGATCTTGATCACAAGGGCATCCAGAGTCACAGACCATAAGCAAGTTTTAGCAAAAAAGTATTCATCAAACAATAGCACACAGTTCCTCATGCTTTGTATTCAATTCATGATTGCTTCAGAATCTTTCAAGACTTTTCAGAGCAATTGCTAAAACAAGCAAATGAAGATGGATTTATTTTCTAATCAGCACTCCAGAGTAGTTGTTCTTCCAGTTGATGAAGTAAATATGAAGTCTGTAGCCACATCCATGTTCATTTACCTGGAGAAAAGCTGCCATGGCAGTGTTCTACACAGCAGTGTACTTCAGGAGCATTCTAACATTTGTAATGTTCAAAGCATCCAAATGATAATTCACTTATTAGAATACAGTGGAAATACTGCCAGGATTGTATGCTAAAGAAGCAAGGACAAAGTAAGCTGATTTCCTCCACTTGTAGAAACTCACTGGCTAGTTTCTAGAAGATGTCATTAATAGCACTTACACACTCTAGAAGGAAATCGTAATTTACTTTGCAATTGCTATGGTTCTCCAAGATCCAGGCTGCCATCTAAATTCACAACCAAACAACTTGTTATTGATATCATCCTGTTTTTCAAAGAATACAGCACAGAATATGTACTGTTTTCAAGGTTCAAATACACAAACTACCATACATACATACCTACATTCCATGCTTACCAGGTCTTGTTTGCACAGATAAATATAAGGAATTATCTTTGCCTACCACCCATGTACGGAAACGTCTAATAAAGTCAGTTTTATCTTTGCCTTTTCTAGGTTTTTAATACAGACCATAACACTTGCCTACTCCATAGCAAAGCTCTGAAGCTTTGGTTAGTGAATATCATAGTTAAGTTGCAACAGAAAACATGATACGATAGAAGTATAAACTGTTGTTGTGAACAATTGCACTCTGCTGCAGAAATTTGTGGACTGAAGTATGAAGGTATCTGTTGAATGCTATAAGAACACTAAAAAGTTGATATACTTGCAGAAGAATTGGCTCTCAGTTAATAAGGTCATTTTTCTCTCAAGGGAAAATAGATTTTCCTCCTGTAAAAAAATTTTATTTCCCCACAGTACGAGGTACTATAAATTGTGTGCAAGGGACTCAGTTGGAATTTACAAATGACTGTAGCCTTTTATTATATTTTATGCACTTATAAAATTAGAATGGCTACTGTAACTGAAGTAATATAGTATTCATTTTCTACACAACTTGATTTAGGGAAATATAATGTCCGATAAGAAGTTACTATATGGTTGAACATTAATAAACTCTCCTGTTCTTTTCTGTTTTAGTACCTCTCTTTCTAAAATGAAGTTCATTGTCATTGTCCCAGATCTGCCCAAAGTTATTCATTATATGATTATTACTGCCTCCCTTCAGCTTGACTTTTGGGAACTTCCAATCTCAGACATTGGGTTTAGAAATCCCTTCAACAATTTTAAAGTTTTCTTCAAATTGAAATAAGCTCTCTTTCAGCAACATCAGAAATCTCTGGATAATTGTGGTATACACACAATTACCCCGACACCTACCCCTCCCATCATCTTTCTTACCAAAGTGAGGAGATGAAGGGATAACCTCTGACACTTCATCTGCGGCTACATTCCACGCTGCTGCCTGAGACAATCAAGTGGGAGAAGTCTCTAGGTTTATTGCAGGACTTTAAGGCTTCCTCTAGATCATTCTTGCCCTTTTTGATGTGTGACTTTTATTCCAACACACTTAAAGCTTGAAATGGATTTGAGCTAAAAATAAAAACCATTGAACCCAAATGTGCCTGAACTCCCGAACTTTATCAGTTTGATTTGCAGGGAACAGGTCTTTCTGCACTGCGAACTTTGTGATTTTAAGCTGAAGTCTCCTGACATTTGCTATTTAAGTTAATGACCTGTCTCCGTAAGATGGGTGATTGTAAAACTGTCTGTTTCATTTAGGTGAAAATCTCCAGACCTGTAGCTGCATAGGAAAGTTTGAAAACTTAGTTTGAGTTCACTTTATATTTTCAGTAGCAAAAAGACTGAAGGCTTCTAATCAAAAAGAAACTTTTTTTGTCAATTCTTCTTTTTTAATGAGATTCATTTTTGTCTTGTGGAATTTGAGGGTCTCTTTTGAAGCTATGGATTTTTTTTTTACTATTACCCTATGTTTGGATCATCTTACCTTTTATACTCAAATCTTCCTACTTGGTAGTACAGCATGTTGCCTCTATTGTCACTTTTGTCAGAGCTGTCAAGAGGTCAGTACCTCTTGAAAACTGTTTCCAAGATCTTTTAGATTACTACTTCATATAAGGTCAGGCAATAAATGGTCAGAGCAAGCACAATATGTTGATTAGCCAGCTGATCCAGGGATCACTACATGAATAGCAATTAAGTTTCATTTTCAGAAATGGGAAGAAATGAACATGAATTTGGTCTGTTATGATCTGTTTGCTTTTGACCAAAAGTAACTTATCTGTATTACTCTTACAGGTTTTAAATGTGAAGAAATTTGGATATAAATGTTTGTTTCAAGACAAGAAAAAAAAAAAATATATACATTAGGAACAGGGGGAAACTTAGAAAATGCAGGGGTTTTGTTTAAGCTTTATCAGTTTTGGAGGGCTGATGAGCAACGACGAGTCAGAATTCATGTAGCTGGTGCCCTACCCTGACACAGAGAGGCCTTCCATGTTGAAATAAAGCAATTTTCTGCTCTTAGGAAAACAGATTTTTTTTCATCTGGAGATACTTGACTACTTCACAGTAGTAAAGACTGAGATATACAGAATGCTGAACTATATATTTACATCCTCATCCTTACATACTAACTTTCTGAAAAATTCCCTATAATTTTTTTTACAATCTACTTTGAGGTCAAAGAGACTTTGAGGTAAAAGAGACTTTGAGATTTCCCCCTCTCAAGGTAGTGCCTTGCTCCTATGTCTATAAGATAAGGTCTTTCTCTTCTATATTCTCCCTCTCTTTTCTGGTCTATATTCTCTTTGATATCTATCTGTTGGTAAACTATATTTTATTACATTATATTTTTAGGGTTTTACTCATATTTTATTGAATCAGAACCTTATTTTTGAGTCTTAATATTTCTCTGTTTAAAACCCAAACTCAGGTTTTAGTTACTCCACTGACACTTTCTGCCCCCATCTCAAATCAGTGTATCTAGCTAAATCTCGCCTCATATTGTCACCAGGTCCATACTGTTGAAGGGTAACAAGGGAAGTATTCTGTTTCAATCTCCGTCATTCTAAGTTTCTTCCAAACTTCTGCAATTTCTTGACAGCACCAAGACTGACAGAGTTTCTTAGCCTCAATAGCAAAAGGATGTTCAAGCAGAATATACATCAAAAGCAAGCAACCTCACTTGAATATCAATTGCTATTAGCTATATCTGAAATTTAGCCAACCTATGACAATGTAAGACGATAATGTGACTTAATGTTTCACAGTTTGCTCTGTAATGTTGCCAGATTGTTTTTAGCTATTACTAAGGAATTATATAATCTTATATAAGGGAACCCAAATATCTCTTCCTTCCTCATAAAGTTTCCCTCCCTGACAGCCCAATCACTGTTTGTTTGTACTCAATTAACAGCCTATTTGCTAAAGCAGGAGTGCACATAAAGTGATTTATAGCACAACTGATACAGCATTTATCATGTAGTAGTAAATCACTTGAAATTGCTACATGCTTCTGTCTTTGAGTGCAGTGGATATACATTAGAGTAGGATGCATCAGTAGGGTCTGTGGGTCAGAAGGAGGGGGCTATCACATACCTGATTTTTTTTTTTTTTTGCCAAGAACATACTGGAGATGCTTCACGTTTCCAGTTTTATACTTATTCCATCTTTGTATTTAATAAATGCTTTATCTTGTATTTCTTCTGAGATTTTTCTCTTCCTCCCATTCTTGTGTCATTCATGCTTTGATTATCTAATAAGAGTTGACCCCAAAGTCAAACTAAGATAAAATCAAAGAAAAATTTGTCTATTCAATGTTCAGAAATAGAACCCTGCCTGGAATCATGAATATTGCCTGTGATCAGAAAATAATTAAAATGCTAATAGATGTAACTTTTCAGAAAGGACACTCCAGAGGGTGTCCTTGCAGAGGCTGCTCAAAGACCAGAAATGTCTCACTACACAGCTGAGCAGAGGAATTTGAAATGTTATCTCTGTAAAAACATTTACTCTGGGGAAGGAAATAATTTGATAAAAAATAAATTGAAAGATTGTATTGGTGGAAAATGTTTGTGGGACAGATGGGGAGTGAATGAGTTCATGATTCTCCAAAAGAACTCGAATGTCCCTCAGCAGAGAGAATAAATGTTTTGCTCCTGCTGTCACTCTTCCACCCCTGCCAGATCAGTTGGTGATGTCATGCAGGACTGAAGGCTACACTCAGGGCGTCTGGCTAGGCACCCCAGTTTCATCCTCTTTTCCCTTTTTACTGTTTACTTGCTCAATCTGGATAACAGTCATTGCTGTATTGTGGAGAAATAGGAAGTAAATTGAGGTCAGCATGACAGAATAACAGGTTGACCAAAAATTCAAGGGAAAATAAAACAGGGAAAAAAAGAATGAAGGGACTGATGATAGAAAACGAAATGAGATACAAAGAGGTGAGGGGTGTAGTGGTACCAGCATTCCTTCACTGTCAGTGAACAGACTGCAGCAGGTTGGTTTAAGACAAATCTTTTTCTCTCTCATGTCCTCAAATATCACTTTTAGCACTAGACACTTTTATATAGCGGTCTACATCTACTTTTGAGAGTATGCTGCTAATCCTGAAACATATTCACAGTGAAGTCTTGTTTAACCTCTTGAATAAAGACGAGAGTATTTCCAATTCTCCCAATTTTATATTGTTCAATCACTTTTTGCACTAGAACCAAAACCATAGAAGAGAACAATTTTATTCCTTGATTTGCAAAAGTGCTTTTGAAAAAAAAATAGCTATGTACAATATAAGTTTATATCAGCTGCAAGCTAATGGTGAGGAAGGGAACAAGGGTTTGATGGAGAAAGAATCCTTCTAGACATTATTAAAACTTACATCACTCCAGCAAAGCCAGTCAAACTCTTATTCTGAATAAATTAATGCAAATTTCTATAATGCTCAGTAAAGCCACTAGAGTAGTAGTGAGAAGTGTAAACTGAGACATTCAGACTAGAATTGGGACAAGAATATTTTAATATGCATTGCTTATTTTACTTCTTTATCTTCAAAAGACATCTTAGTATGCATGAATGCATGTGAGGACGATAGGAGAATGAAATGCTTCCCCCACAGAAAACATAAACACACAGTTTTGTACTAGGCAGACAGCGGTCTGAATATTTCCAAAGAAATGTTGGTACCAAAAGTTACCATTTTCTCCTTCATAAAGGAGAACACATCAGTTAAAGACCTGAGGCTAACTCGGTGCAACACTCCATTGTGAAATAATTTTTAAGATTCCAGGAGTTACTGAGAAGGAAAAGTGACTAAAACTTAAAGTGCTCATGAGGACTAGGAAACAGAGCCCTCAAAAGACCCTGAGGCAACGCCGGAGCTGCCTGTGGAACCTGGGAGAGACACTGTCACCAGGGAGATCATTACGCAGGTGCTGGCATCCAAGAGCTTTGTGTCGCCTTTTAAAGAAGTGGCAAACTGTGGGGTGAGTGGTTCTGCAGCGCTTCAACATAGTCTGCGTTATCTCTAAAATATGTAATCCCTGCTTTCACAATCCCCTAAGAGATCAATTATGGAATTATTTTAAATAATAAAACATGAATGAAATTTCACTGTCAGCTGGTACCTTATCTGGCATTTTGAATTGACTGTATTAAAAGCACAGCTTAAACCAAAGGCAGTTACATGAGGAGGGTAGCAGAAGTTTACAGTCACCATTTACACTGCCCTAACTTGATATAGATGAAGCAGGTACCTTTTGTACAGAAAAACATAGGCTTCAAACATTACAAGGACTGTGATATTATTTCATCTCTGAGCATATAATTTGAATCCCTTTGTGTTTAGATGACCTAACTATGTCACTGTACAAATAATAACTCTGGATGAAGGCTTGGAGTATGGAGTCTTGGGCCGGCAATAACTCCAGGGACTGCTCTCAGCCTCCCCCTGAAGGCGCTTCCCTGTCAGCCGCAGCAGAGCTCGGGGCTGCTCTGCCCCTCGGTAAGGAATATTCCACAGGAATTAGCACTCTAGCACAGCTTTTAAATTAGAGGCATTTTTCCTTAATTGGTGCTGTCTGACACTCTGAAGAGCCTCCTACAAAAGCTCTGCTTAAAGCAGAGGCAATCATGCGGGAACGAGGGGCCAGTGCCAAGTCCCGTGGTATTTATACGGAACCTTGTCATGGTCACCCAGTCAACCCAGGGTGATATTACCATGGCTGCAAGTGTAATGTGATGCCTTTGCTCTTTTCTGATCTCCTCTAAGTGATGTAAATCCTGTTTCTGTAGGACTTTCAGGTCCCTTATTCTACCTCAGGGCTCTGTGGTTTCCCTGGGTTAGTGCTAGTGCATAGCAAGTATTTAGTGAACAGAGTAACGTGATGGCGGCTCCTGCACCCCTGGTTCCTTAGTCTGTGGGTTTGATGTTATCACACTAATATATCATGCAATTTATCACCCTGTCTAATAGTTGCAAGCAAAATATGTAGGAATAGAAAATTTGCCATGTGAATGCACATCTCGCACAGCTCTTCCACAGCAGGTATTAAGAAAAAGCCATCAATAGGAGGGGATTATTTTATTCTTGTAAAATTATGCCCTTTGTATTACAGACATAGCAACATCCTAGTACAGAATGTCATATTTGCAATTGGCTCTTAGAGGAAAATTGTATGCCTTTCGGTTGCATTAGAAAGGAAGGAATTAATATTTAAACTGTCTTGACTGGTAATAATGCTTAGCCAAAACATTGTTTAGAGGGCGGGATAGTAAAAGCAACTCAGATCAGACAGAACGCAGTATCAGCACACAAAAGGTTAACACGAGAAACTGAGACTGTTTCAAAAACATCTCAACTAGAAATGACAGTTTTATAGCCTCCTAGAAAATATCCTTTTACTTTGCTCAGCAGCACTTCAGAGCTTTCATACATCAATTGACCTAGAAGAAAAGTGTGAACATTATTGTTTTGGCTAAACAGAAAAAGTCTGTTCCGATAAATTGTGTGACCAAAATTAATGGGACTGGAATAGCATGTCAAAATCAATACGTACTTAATATCTGTAATGTTCACTTGTTTTTCTTAGGCTGGCAAATGTTGAGCCCAACTGAAGAGTGAAGTTTCATGGTTTTGCTGTCTGTACATAAACTCAAAAATGCTGTTTTGTTGTTACTGTTGTTGTTGTTGTTTATTTATTTTTTTAGGAGAAATATTAGTACACATTGTTGAAGACAGAATGTGGTATGTACTGGTCTATTTTGACCATATATTATGTCTTTACAGACATCTAGGATTTTCAGTGACCAAGTCCCTTTTCTGGAGGTAACTGTGGTTTATGCCACAGCTATGCCAATTCCAACAAACAATTACTAAGTTCAAGAAAGTGCCAGGCACTTTCTTTTGTACTACAAATAAATTCTCATAAACACCTCTATCCTCCAGCCAAAAGAAACCAAAAGCTTTTTACAGCTTTAAGGTAAAACTCATAAAAATAACTTTGTAATATATCATTTTTTATTTCAGGATTGCAAAAAAAAAAAAAAATCACAGAATTGTTTTTGAGCAAATAGGAATCCTTATGATTTTGATCTCATACAAAATACAGGCCATGAGATTTCACTCTGTGATTCCTTTACCTTATCTTGTAATCTGTAGCCACTGTAATAATCTTGGGAGATCCCATGAGCCAGACCATATCAGGTTTACTCTACAAATAGGAAAAACTGTAATATTTATTTAACTGACACATTCCCAGAAAGCACATTAAAAACCAAAATACTTAATAATTTGACATTAATCTAGAAATTAATTATTTTACCAAATGCAAAATTTCCTATTTACAGACATACATTAAAGGGAGAGGAACAAGCTTCAGAGCACAGTCCCTTCCTTGAGATTCAAGGAATTGTGTCCAGCAATAGGCATTTGTTGTAGTATTTGGAGTCACTGCCTAGAATCTTGAAAATGAAAGCTTAGCTTCTTTTCCACACATGCCATTAAATAGCTGGTGCTGATGAACACAGGTCACCAGGAGAAGATTGGGGAGAGCATATTACACTGCATTGCCGTGATAAAATAATGAAATAGTAATAAAACAAAGATGAATTAAGAGCAGCAAAAGAAAATGAGAGTTCAAGGTGATACATGTTCCAGGATAACAAAGAACAACCTGTCTTTTTTTGTTTTGTTAGTCATGCATTAATGAGCAAATTTGGATGGGTGAACCCAAAGGATGGGGTAGAGCAGATACTAAGGGCTGCTCATTTAGAATAATTTATAGTGAAAATGATAAAATCATAAGGTTTCTTTTCATTTAAATGATGACTTTTTGATGACAATATGTGCTACTCAACCCTGGGATTAGTGGAACACATTTAACAATTCAGTTTATGGTTAAACTAAATTCAATTATTGTATTATTAGTTTGAGTAACCATTAGCTATGAGGAAAAAAATCATACTAACGCCAACTGAAGTTGCATTGAAGGTTTTAGAGGCTATCACCACTGGTGACATACAATAACCCTAAACTCTGCCAAATTCTCTTTGCAAGGGTCCATTTGTAAAGGTCCCCAGTAGTCTCTCAAAATGTGTTGCAGGGATTTGGGGTTTTGGTGGGACTTTTTTCCATCTACTTTTCTTTCTATAAGGCTTTTTTTGCTGTTGCTACTTAATCAAGCTGGGAATTTAAAACAGCTGAAGTAAAAGAAGAGTCATCAGTTTGTATGGAACATCATTCTATCTATCAGAAAAGCCTTCACAGTTTTAGGAGAATATATATATATAATCAGTCCCCAAATGATTCACTTAGTCATTCCTTGCTCTACAAGGACAATAACCACCCTTTGCCTGTTTAAGTTTCGGTGAAGACTCCTACTCTGTTTGTTTGGGTCTGAATCAGGTTGTGGATGTCTGAATGACTTCCTTCTCTTAAAGAATGTCTTTCGTTATAACACTAGGTAGATGAAAGGAGTGTTTGTACAGGGTAGCGTACATTGTTGCTCTTTACTTGGTTCTCATCATTCCTGACCAGTGAGACTTCTTCAGCTTTGCTGAAGAGATCGAGAAAGGCCAATGAGAAAGTAAACTCCATGCACATCTATAACCACTTGAGATCAGTCTGCTGAGTCGTTTACTCAGCAATGTGCCACTATATATTGCTGCATACTTTACCGTATGAATTTATTGAGATTTTTTTTTCACCTGAGTGAGGCATCTGACAGTCTAAAGATTCACTGATGGTAGGACACATGGGAAAACTGTAGCTTATTCTGATTTGTCAGAGGTAAGGTGTTCAAGTTTTGCTTGGCTGGCACTGTATTGGTTTCAGCTGCAAAGTGACCTATGGCTATGGGTTTACGTTCTAATATGTGAAAGTAGATGGAGAGGAGACAAATTGACTTTGTGTATCAATTTTCTTCCTTTTCCCTTCTAATGTCTAGGAGGCTGTGCAAATTTGAGATAAAGTGTGTCAGTTTATTTTCAGGGGCAAAATGCTAGCTTCAAAGCTTCTTGCTTATTTCTAAGCATGAAATCCTACATAGCAATAAGACTTGAAAGTATTAAAGACTTTAATCTGGACAATGCACTCATTATTAGTACTCACAGAAGCCAAATCACATGCTAAAAACTGTGCAGATTTTAATTTAAGCATCTCTGAAACAACTATACGCAGAGTGATTTACTCCAGGTAACATTGTAACTGCAGAAAAAAAATTGCCTGGTTGACTTTTTAAAATTTATTCCCAAAAACTGAAAGAGCAAGCTCCAGTAAAGTGATTTTGAAATGATTTTACAAGAAAAAAACAGGCCTATGTCTTAACTGTTGCTTCCTGTTTTGAGTTAGTTGGGAAAGTGCCTTTGGGTTGCAGACTTTTCCAAACAGCTCTAATCATGTAATGAATACTGGTGGCTTTTGCAGATGGATGTTCACTCTGTTGCCTCTCTTGTGCATGTAAACATGTTCTCATGATGGGGAAATGGGATCAGAAGAGACTTGTAAAGGTCATCTAGCCCATTCTGCTTCTCCAGGGCAGCACAACCAGGTCTGTTGCATCCTGACATAGGTTTTTAATAGCAGCCTCAACAGCCTGTTCTCTGCTAGACTGTGCGTACTGTTAGACCATGCTTAATAACAAACTTGCATATTTTCTTCTGTGGGTTGAGTTCATCCAGGTATTCTTTTTCTTTTATTTTTCATATTAACCTATTCAAACACCATGTTACAGTAAAATTGTGCAGTTATCAACACACGATTCATCAGCTCTTTAATTCTGTTCCCTTCTAACACAGCTGAGTAGTATTTTAAAGGTAGAAACACTGATGCAAGCAGAAAGTGAGAAGAATTATAGTATTTTTTAAATTAACATGTATTATAATTGTGGTTGAAATGAGAAATAGATCAAACAAAAAGAAAACTAAGTATTAAAAGTATTTTAAAAAATCACTAAAGTGTTTTACTTTAAAGTTTCTTATGCTACTATGGTATTTAGGATAATAGTAGTACTCTAATTACTTTCTTTCTAAGTAAGAAAACATGAGTAAAGATTTCCAAAATAAATATTATTAGCTACAGTCATTCTTTCCATAAAAACAGTGGCTTTGATATCTACTTATCCAATTATAATCTTATCAAAGCAAAGTAAATAGACTCTATTTTTGTATAGTTTGTTGTTAAACCCATATTTTGACATCCAATCTACAGAATTTTAAGGATGAAGGCTTGATGGAACATACTGGTTTGGCTGCCAGTGATTTTTATCACCCAAAATCGGCTTTATATCATCCAAATGTTGTATTTGGGCTTCATTTTCTAAATGCAAAATAAATACATCTGCAGGAATCTATTGTTTACGCCTCACACATTCATTTTAGTCATAATAAATAAAATATTTAGAAAAATGTCAATGTAAGGTTGATAATACTATATAAATACAGCACCATTTTAGCGCATAGTGCAGATGTGATGGAGAAGGGTCAATTTAACAATACATTTTAAGGATGTCCATAAAATATTTGTTTTCAGTGGAAATCAGGCACATAAATGTTTTGCTGAATTGCAGTCTAAATTTTCCGATACACAAGGAGTATTGCTAAGTCAATTTTGCAGTGAACAAAACCAAAACTGTCAGTCTAACCCACAGACTTTGTCAAGAGCAAAGGTGAACAGTTTGTCTCCTGAATCTTCCTATCCACTTCTACTCTCTAGAAAAAAAGAAAAGGGAAAACTGTGGAGCAGACGTATGGAAAAAACACACTACTTCCTAAACTGTCAAATCCTAGGAATTTTGTCTGTGTGTCTGGTAACTGCTGATACAGTGAAACAATAGTGTTGCCCTCTTTGCAGTAAACCAGAACAACAGGGAAATGAAGGAGTACCCAGTTCTCAGGCCAGTCTGGGTAATGGATGAGCCAGGTTTAGGGCACTGCTCTGCCGCGGGCTTCCCCTTTGACTTCAGGTAAATCAGTTCTCCAGCTCTCAAATAGAGATAAATCTCATTTCCCTGTGGTATTGCGAAAAGATGTATCCAATACTCCAGAATTATGATAACAGAGGTCAAAATCTTTTCAGATAGAGATATGGTTGGGCCTTCTAGAAATTGAATATTAGGCAATAATTTTACCTGTCTGAAAATACACTTAAAACTCTTTAAGGTTAGATGTTTAAGAGTTGGAGAGCATTAAAACTCCAAAGACCTGTAGTTAGATAAATAACTGCATGTCATTCATCTAAGATTATCAGAATAGCCTAAATCAGTAAACCCTAATTAAGCTTCTTAACTTGCTAAACACAGAAGTTGTCCCGTTGCCATTGTTTTCTGAAGCATGATCCTTAAAATTTGCCTAAAATTAGTAATTCAAAAACAGTATGTTCAAATCCTTAGTCCATCTTGAAAATCATGCATTCAATTTATGATGGATCACTGTATTTTATGACTGTTGCATTCAAAGAGTACTTTTATAATCTCCCTCAGAGGGTGGGGCATGACAGTGTAAGCCATTTCCACAGTGAGTCATGGGAATAGTTTTTAGCTCACATACAAATTCTGATACAGTTGAAGATCTGAAAAATGAGCATAGAACAGAAGGGCTGGCTCAGTGTTAACCTTGGGCATTCGAATCAATACTGTAATACAGACCCTCTTGCTGAGACAGCATCCCCTTCCTGATCACCTCTACTCACTGCAGGCTGCATTGCATTGTGTAAATGCTTCGTTCACCATTACAGGAAAGAGAAAGAAATTAAAAATAGAAATGAGGTGGCATGGTCCCTTAGTCTCGCTTCTTGAAAAGGGACGACACTGCAAATGCATCTTGCATGTGAGAAATATCTTATCCTTTCCTCCTAAACACATTGGCTGAGAGAGTTTTTGCCTTAGCTATACAAGCTGTGTTCTCACACCGTATTAATAAAATTCTGTAACCTTCTATCAGCTTTAAAATGCCAAAGGCAGGACTGGACCTGCAAGTTTGACGCACAATGTAATAGGCTGCCTCTGGCTGTGGGATTCCAGAATTTTACCAGCAAAGCTGTACAAAACATTCTGTTGTTGTTTCATTGTGGGTAAGGGCTTGACCAACTAAAATAACCAGGTAGACTCAAAATATACTTTTTCTTGTTAGCACTAATCACTATAAAAGCTGCATTTTGTTTTCTCTTATTTTCATCACGTTTTTCTAAAGAATATCTAAATTGGCCATTAAAAAAACACAGACTCCCCCCCCCCCAATTTTAAACATCTATTTAGAAAATGTTAAAATAATTATGATACCTTGGGATTTTTTTTTTATTATTATCATGGGGATTTTTTTATTATTATCTTGGGGTTTTTTTTCCTAATAAATTTTGGCCTAAAATTTTGAATAGTTGGGAGGGAAAGATTTCCATAAGTGATGCATCTTAAAACTGTGTCTAGCTTTATTAAATAGTCCTTATAAAGTGTTTGTATGTATTTTCAGTTCAGTCTTCAGCACTATAATATACTTAACACTAAAATTGTGTCAGCCCTACTACTCTTGGAAGATTAAATGGACTATATGACTGTATTTTTTTCTTACCTCACCTGAGCATTGTGTTTTTCTTTTTAATTTATTTCCATGAAAACATTGACATAGATTGAATGGCAACATGATGAATTTATTTGTAATGAAAGTTATAACAAACAGATCGATAATATTAAAATATTTGAATGAGAATCTCTGAGCTAGCTGCTTCTTATTTTATCAGACTTATTAATGATATGCTTGCATAAGAGGCACAGGGAACTTTCATAGGTAAGTGCTACAATGTCTGTTTCCAGGAATCTAGGAAAAAATCTTGGGAATAATTCTAATAATTCTAATTCCTTTGGACAGGAATCATGAAAAAGGGTCAGGAGATCTGAGTACGTGAGATGTCTTGAAGGTAAAAGCTACTCTAATAGGGATAGAAAGAGTCAAAGGGATGTCTGTCTGAGAAGAAGATGGTCAGAAGAGGAGCAAAAATTAAAGAGCAAGGAGCAAAAATCAAGTCACGTTCAAGTCACAAAAGTTTGTGGAACAGAAATGTTAATGTGTCTATAATCTCCAATCATAAAGTAGTGTCTTTTAATAAAACTATTTAGAAATAGAATAATTCAGAAATGTCATTTTTAATAAAGTATTACAAAATGATTTAAGGACTTGAGCATTGTGGCAATTGAATTAAGATGAAGAATGCCTGAACAAGACCATGGTGTAAAATAGTAGGCCTTTTTATTAAATAACTGTGTTCCAAAATTATGTTTAACAAACGCATAACCATAAATATTGCATACAAGTGAGCTCTGTTGTCACTGATAATGCCATTACTCAGGGTATTGCAATGCTTCTGGCACCTGAATTTCTTGTGAATATTCAAAATCCATTACCATTTGGATGGTTTAGTGCTTCTGCTTTCCGCTGCCAAATCCACACTTGATAGAAATAAATACAAATGTTCATAAAATATATTGGCAAAGACTTATATGTCATAAAAGGCAGAGTGATATCTCTTTTTTAAAAAAATAACATAGGTGTATGCTTAAATCAGAAGAATTATAATATCACATCATCTTAATATGCTCTCCTAGAAAATATATTGTTTTATTTTTCTACAGTTGTTTCATCAGCAGATGAAACAACAGCAGTGTTTTAGAAAGAGTGATACTTTTCAAAATAAATTATTATGCAGCTGCTATTTATTTGATGTTTAATTAACATAAACATTTTTAATTTCTGACATTTTCTAATATTATTTAAAAATGCAATTTATGGAAATTAAATAATTTAAGTACTATTAAGAAATAATATTGATATTCTATGGCTGATACTGGTATTGATACTACTAGTAAATCAGTATTGAAAAAAAAAGTACATCTAAAATCACTGCAGCCATAAAAGAAAATGAAAATAATTTCCTTCAGTGAATCTTGTAGGGTATTTTAAATTTTACTGTTACATTTGATAATTCCACCTATGAGTACCTTTAATATTAGAATATTATAATATCTAAAATTAAGCTTCTATTTTTGCCTAGATGTATCATTCTCTTGCCTTTAATATCACTGAAGAGAACTTACCCATTATTTTAAGGACTTGTTTATTAAAACTCTCCATCTCTCTGCTTACACTTTCATTTCTGCTGCTTGAATTGATGCACTCCAGTAATTTATGCTGAATTCAAATCCATGTTTCTACATAACTGCTAGAGTGTAAGTTTTTTTAGATATAAATCTCTCACCTCCAATTATATTGTGATTTATCAGACTGCATTCCTTTTTTTTCATATTTTCATGGTGATTAATATTTCCCACTTAAAAAGATATTATTTTCTATGGCTTCTAGGGCAAGTGTCACCCATGTTTCTTTACTAATTCTAAAAATGTATCCGAAAATGCACTTAAATTATTTAACAACTGTGGCTTCTTCTTTAGATTTTCCCAGCATGCAGCAGAAACATAAGATATTTAACAGAATGTCAGAAGGTTCAAGAAGGTTCATTTGCTACCCCAAGAGTTTCATAATTTTCAGCTACAGCTCAGAAAAACAGGAGATTAAGTGGAAAAGACAAGGCTGTAAAATACATTCTAAATGTTTTACGTTTGCCTGATGGTTTCTGAGCTTTTAGATATGCCTTTATGTTGAATTTTTCAGCATTTCTTTTGTGACCCATGTGAACAGAAAGTCCCATGAAATAAAGCAAACTGAAATGCTCTTAATCATAGACCTCTAGGACATGGAGGTTTGAAGAAAATGGAAACTTAGAAAGTTGATAGTGCTGTGCTTTAGAACCAGTACAGCTCCCTGCAATTAATACCGACAGTAACAAGGGAAGGGAAGGGAAGGGAAGGGAAGGGAAGGGAAGGGAAGG
>JAWLRI010000169.1:5590364-5641425 GCA_034781795.1 Crypturellus tataupa | reverse complement strand
GAAGGGAAGGGAAGGGAAGGGAAGGGAAGGGAAGGGAAGGGAAGGGAAGGGAAGGGAAGGGAAGGGAAGGGAAGGGATTCTAAGAAAACATCCAACTGCTTCTCAGTTACTGAAAATCATTGCTGCTTTGAAATCAGAAGGGTTGTTCTGTAGATGTGTTATAACTATTTTAAATTCTCTCTTTTGCAAGCACTTAGGCCACCTGTGTCTTATACACTGGGAATGTCTCCTTTTTGTTTGCTTTTTTATAGGAAGTACTTTTTCACAATTTAAGGAGCAAATTGTTGCAGAAATACAGAAAATTTGACCCTTTTCTTCAAGTGATGTTCTCTAAAAAAATGACGGAAGCTATAAGCATCTCTTCAACATCAGTTTTTGCGTTACTGATTCAGTAGCATTCAATTTGTATATGCATGTACACACATGAACATCCCTCCCATGCACACACACGTACAAATATGAGACACGGATTAGTCCTCTAAAAAGCACACATGTAATACAGACATGTCCATCATGACAAATACTCAAAAGTTGTGTAGCAATAGATATGTACAGAGATTTCGAACTAGCTTAGTTTTAAATAATTTCTCCTTTGAAATATTTTCTCCTTATAATATATTTCTTTAGTGATTTTAGTCATGTAAAATTTTATATAGGAAATAAATCTTGAAGTTGTATTTATTAGTTTCTAAATTATTTCCTCTGAAATAAAAGGTTGATGAGTAGTGCAGCACACACCAGACATACTGAGTACCAGGGTCTGTCTTTTCATCTCTGATGGTGCCAGAAGGATATGCTTTCCTTGCAACATGAATAGATAAAAGATATTCTCCACTGTCTCCTTCTTGAGAGGACCCATAAAACATCTGTGGCCCAGGGCAGTTATGAGGATATGACTTTAGTTTGAATATATCCTCTATCACAAAAAAAAAAAGAAAAATGGTCACGTTCGGGGAATTGGCTACACATTAAGAGAATATGCTTTGCTTTCAACACTGAAGTATCAAACAGACACAAAATATTATGACCAGTAGTACATTTGTGTTATTAGCTAGCATATTAATACAGACTCCTCAGTTTGGTGAGCCTGATAAAGTGCCATACAATTACAAACCCTGCTGGGACAGTGCAATTCATAACCTATACGCAGAGCTCAGCAGCCAAAGGAAAAATCCATGACAATGCAAAAATCCCAAACAACTGAATAAACTATCACCTGATAACTTGATATTCACCTCCTTCCCTTATCACTGCTGCTCTTACATCATCTGTCCAGGGGCTACCGGCCATATTACAAAAACAGTGTGTACATATTTCAGGCACTGCTAAGACAAAGTTTGCTTTGAGCTGAAGTTAGTTTGATGACATTTCTATCCTCTGGGAACAGCACTTTTCAAACAAGAATGTATGGAAAATTGTAGTTGTTTGTAATTATTGTTGTAAAGTAGGAGTAATTGTTTGTAAGGTAATAATAGTGAAAATGAGAATGAATAAGGCAGCAACTAAGACCTTTTCTTGAGAGACATTCTGTAGCTGCAATAATTCTTAGCTCACATTGTAGTATTGATACCTTTCATACTAACTCCTTTGGTGTGATATGTTTCATTCATTGAAGTCAAGAAAAGAAACCAAACTTTGCTAAGCAAATGACTTGGCTAACAACCTTTGAACAGTATAGGAAATACTACTTGGTCTATAGGTTTACACACACAGATATATTTTATGGTCTAGCCACAGCTTTCAGTGGCTGAAGGCCACATCCACCTGTATATCTCCCAAAATGTATAATTTTGATTCCTTATATTTTTTTCTTCCTTTTGCTAAGATAGCTGAAGTTGGCTGCATGCATCATTAATGCTGATAAATTACAACTAACAACCAAAAGACTGAGCCTAAGTTCTGACCTTAAGAAAGGCAAATGCTGCAGTGTGTGACTTTCTTTAGTGACCAGGAATGACTGGTCACTAAAGAAAAAACAGCAAATCCTTAATTAAAATATTGTGAGAAAGCTGTACATGGCCTGGCAAAAACACAACCAATCAGTGCTAGATAGGGGAAATTAAAGTGAGGATGCATAATGGGAGAGGCCACAGTCTGATTCATACAGAGCATGTACTCTCTGCTCACCATGCCTTGCAGGAGAGTTTTTTTTTTTGGCTTATAAAACAAAGTAAAATTCATTTTGGAAACAAATAGTGAGGAAGGCTTCTTCAACACAGCAAAGGTCTGAAAAGGGACTGAGCTTCTACGGAAGATGTAACAAAAAGTAGATGGAATGGTTTGACCGCTGAAGACCGCCCATCAGGTGCTAGCATCAACCTCTCCTCATCCAGCTCCTCCCTTCCGTTGCAAATAGTGACTACCCTGTTGCTAGTAGAAGAAAATCTGTCCTTCCTACAGACTCGGGGCTCATCATGATGACGGGGTTAGCTCACTTTCTCAACCTCCTCTTTTCACTTGTAACAAGTGTATAATTTACTCCTCAAGGGATCAAAAACTGTAGAGCTTTGCTCTGTATGGGGAGTGCCTCTGCCACATATCATATAACAGTTGTTTTCTTTCCTTGTTTGGAATTTGTTCCATGCCAACCTTCCAAGTCCCTAGACAAAAGGAGAGAACAGCCTTTGCTGTTAGACCGTGTGTAAGTAGTATAGTGTCAGATTCACACAAATACTTTCATGGACAGCACCTGCTAAATCAAATGTGATCAGTCTCAGCTTTTTAAAATACTCTTTGAAAAATAATCAATAATGCTATGAAATATTAACTAGCAAAGATAGTAAATATGAATAAATAATTCATTTTGCCTAAGTGTCCGTATTTTTTTTTTTGCAATGTATGTGTAGTTTTAAGTCCCTTACAGCTTTTACAGTTGTCTGTGAATACAATCATTTTGAGCCTGCAGCATTTTATATCTAACAAATGATAAGTTACCAATCTAAGATGGAACGTGGCTCATTTAGTAATTTGACATAAGTTAGTTATGTTTTTCATTAAAAGAAGGAAAAAGATACTTGCTCAGTACAGTCAAATTCCTTGGCAGTACAAATAGTGAAAACTCTAATGCGGTCATTTGGCTTAGTTGCTATATAAGCTAACATAGCCCCCGGTGCTTAGAAAATTCGGATCTCTTTCTAAGTAAGTTACATCCGTTTTTAGAATAGAGAGAATACAGACAATATGTTCTCTCTTGCTTTCCATTTTAATTAGACTGGAATGTCTTACCAAGGGCCATATAGCTGTGTACACAGTCAGGCTACCTGAAGATGAACAACAGTTACTGTTATGGTGTGAAATTAAGCTATAATTAAAAGCGCCAAAAGTTAAGGGTTACCCCTCTCCAAACCAGTATGCTCAAGAATCCCAAACTGGACATGTCTGGGAATTGTTCTATATTTCTCAGGGCTTTTCCTTTCTGACAAAGCACTCAATGCCTCACAAATGCCAATGTGAACAGTGAGTTAAATATATAAAGAAGGTGAGTATCTACAGTAGAGATCAAGTGTGAGCAGAGAGTTCAGTGGGAAGCCCAGGCACGAGGTGTGAAATGAGCAGTGTCGATATTTTGTGCCCATCTTCTTTCTGCACAGGAACCAGTTTTATCCTCCATGAGAATGACAGTCTATATGCTTCAGGCTGTTGAGTAAATATCAATATCCTTTTATTACCATTTTAAATGTACTTTCGGCTAATTTTGCAATATATTAAAAAAAAGTGAAAAGATCTCTGTGCTTTGAGATTTTCATCAGATAATAATTTTAAAAGGAGCTCATATTGAAATAGACTATAACTGAAAAATAATTGGTGTGCTTTGCCCTCAGATTCATTGCTTTTAAAATGTATTCAGTTCATTGGGCTCTTGGCATTCTGCTGCTGACATCAAACAGACATTTTGCAGTTACCTAGGCTATGCCATAGATGTATGTGTCTCAGAAGAGGCTAACCATATAAAAGCAGCTTAGCAAAACCAACAAACCATTTATAATGCGTCTCCAAATACCTGCTGGCTTTTGCAATAAAACTCCAATGGCAGGCTCCATAGCTTCCAGGCTGCTGAAAAGTGTGCTTTTGGTTTGGAAGCTGCGGGGACCTGCTGCTTTGTTTCAGGCACTGATTTAAAATTAAAGCAGATTTGCAACAAGAGCTTAAAAATGATCATATTAGTTTTTTTTGCAAGTTATTTAATTTGTATATATTTATTACCACTTTAAAAATATTGAGCCACAACCTTAGCATGAAAGTGAATGTTGAAATCAGTGGAGCTGGGCTGATATACATCAGCTGTGAATCTGACCTACGGTCACTAGCCACGTGAATTTGGCAAGCAAACTTTTATGACTGTTTTATAGGCAGAAAGCTTAAGAAGTGGAAAATTTTGAAAGTAGCCTCCGGCGCTGAATGATTCAGCCATAGATTTATGGTGCTTCCATTGGAGAGCTGTAGCTCCTTCCTTAACCCGCTTTGTTCAGCGGGTTCTCACTTTGTGTCCTACGGCACTGAGATGCCTGCGCAGCGTGACTGCTCCCCTTTCACCGCGGCAGCAGCTGCCTCAAACCCTGCCCAGTGGGACGCTCAGCTTCAAACCACCAAGCCAAAGCTCTCCAGTCGAGCGCTTGCAGCTACATACCTGAATATATACGCCCTGGCATGTGATGTGTCCTTCATCACAAGAATGAGATTGGCAATCTGTCATCCCAGCATACTACCACGCCAGCACAACTAGTTATTTCATGTATATACCCAGTCAAAAAAAACAGTAATAAGATACCTATATTTTTTCCCATTTGGATATTTGCTTCAAGTACACTTGCTAAAATACACACTCTGCTATTTGTCTGAGGCATGATCGTGTCAATTTGCTGGCCATATGCGTCAGATGACATTTAATGTGGTAAGGACATATTTTCCTCTCCCAGAAAATGACACTATGCTTATTTTAATTGAGAATGACCAGGCATGATCATGGTAAGAAGGACCAATTCAAGGTGGGATTTCACAAGACTGCTGAGCTATGCTGCTATTCAGCTCACTGAATAAACAAACTAACCGAGAAGAAGAAGTGATTAGTCTTCTTTCAGGTTAATAAATGTCAGATTTTTGTGAGAAAAGTGCAAAGGAAAGGAAGGACTATGCACCCATGACCTAGTGATGGAAAAGGGAAAGAACACTGAAGCAATGCGTTATTTGATTATCAGCTGGGAATTCTCCTTGAATTTGAGGGAGAAAAGTTAAATCTGTCTGAATCCCTTGAAAGGCACCAAAGAGGAAATTAGCTAAAAAGTGGATGTGCCTTGTAGGCCCAGAAATGCTCCCTGATGGTGTCTATCTAAAGATCAGCTAACTGCTGATAACTGAATAGCCACAGGGCATACAACAAGAGCAGTGTGACATAAATCTGTGCTGGAGCACCCTTTCAAATGCCCTCTCCAGAGGATTGAAAATTGAGGGCCATTTAAAGATATGGTGCCACAGTTGTCTGAAAGAAGAAGTCTCTTCCAATAAAAGGCACTGACCAAGGAAACATTTCAACATTTAGCACGCATCAATAGGATGCATGTTTGGACTCCACGTCTCCCTAAGAAATAGTTCACACCACTTACCAAAGTGAACACTTCAGGAAATAGTTGCACTTGATGTTCCTGCTAATTTATACTGACAGTTATGTGAGCTCTGACAAGTGAATAATGGGAGCGAGCAGATTCATAGTGCTTGAAATAAGCTTGTTTCTGGACCTTCAAATCACTGGGCATATGAGGAAAATATTGACCATTGAGTATTTGATAGGGCAGAACTCAAGGTAAATAAGCAGGAGCTAGAATGTGGGAATTGCTGTTCCTTATTTCATGTCAATCGTTTTGACTTGTCCTGTGTAGTGGAACATGAATATTCATGCGTATACAATCCTAGTCTGAGTGAGAATTAGGTCCATGGCACTCAAGTTGCTGTTGCAGAATCATATGGCTAACAGCAATAAAATAACAGTCATGATCTGAGAGAATATGACAGTCACAAATTAGTGGACATCTGTGACCTTTCTGCATAGCTGCAAAGAGTCTCTGTGCCCTTTACAGCTGAATTCTGTAGTTTCTTCAAGGAGTTCTTGACAACTGCTTTTTGCTCTGACTTTATGCCATGCCTGGAATAACAGAGTAGTGATTCTGGCTGTGTCTGGATCAGCTGCTACAAATAGCGAGTAATAAATCCCTTTAAATATGTTGGTCTAAATTATCTCTTGACCTTCAGCTGAGTCCTATCAGCATCAGACTACAGATCTCCACAGTACATTCTTTTCACGGTTTACGTCTAAACCAAAGATGTGTGCAAGACATGGGAGGAGATGTAGCTGTAATAAAAGAGTAGCAAAAGGCAAAGATGGAGCTATAGCCATTAAAGTATCATAAAGAGTCTTGATGTTAATATGACAGAGAAGGTGGAAGCAGTAAACTAATATACAAAAAAGTGAGGAACTAAAACAATTGGAATAGGAAATAGAAAAGAGATCACTAGTGTCTGTGGGTACTTCTTAGGGACTTAAACCTTCGTCTTCTCTCCTATATTAATAGTGTATATGAACCAAACAGGACTAGAAAAAGGAATCTATATATATATTTAATTATCTTTATTATTACATGCATAGATGCATGGAAACTGTGAGACATCTTCTGTTAGCTGAAATAGAGAAAAAAATAATTCCAGAATGATGAAGAGCCACTCTGTTTTTTATTAGTTTGTATTTTGAAACAAGGACCAATATTGGCATTTATTTCCTTTTAAGTCAAGTTGTTTTGAAAGATTCTTATAAACCATAACTAATAACATCATCCAGAAACTCTATAACTAACCTCAGTGTTTACTTCTCTGCCTGTTACTCTGTACTAAATAAAGTGGACTCTGTTGGCTTTCTCTAAACATTTGTGTAAGCACTTTTGTCCTCATTGCAATATTAGTCATGTACTGCCAGTATTTCAATAAGCACCGCCTACAGAAATGTTCCTGCTTAAAGTGTCCAAAGAAGAGCAGCAGCAGAACTTGGGAATTTTAAATTCTTTTACTTAAAAAAAAAAAGGACAGATAAATATATGTATGATTTGTGCTATAGACTATTTAGTGTAGCTTCTTGACAGTGGGAGGGGCAGGGGACATATTTTACTAGCAGTGTCAAGACACTGTTCCTAAAAATGTAGCATTTGGTGACATAAAAATAGAAAAAATGCAGAGGAATGCACCTCTGGATATTTTAATAGGTACACTGAAAAATATTATTGATGCAAATAATGAAGGGCGCTTAGCATCCTTAGCTTATACACATCTTTTAATGAGTCCCAGCATTATTCTAAGTTAATGGATATCCCTGAGGACAGAAATAATTGGAGTTGAGGGAAAAAAAAGTGCATACAAAGCCAGCATCCTCTGGAGGCTTGTAGGTAGGCCCAAGTTCAAAATTCCTCATTCCTATTAACCACCCTGGGATGTTATTTTCCTATTCTCAGTAATACCAGTTGCGAAAGAACCAGACCCCTGGAGACGGCTCATCTGAAACAGTGCTGTTAAAGAAAGCTGTCCACTTTCAGAACGATTCAGTTATATAGTGAAACATGATACAATATTTCCATCAGGCCAAATTAGCCAAAATTCTTCTAACAGCCCATTCTAGAGATGCATCTGGCATCGTCCAGAAAAGACTCCTGGATTACTCATTTGTTTTCTTCTCTAAAGGCAAATGTGTACATAGTTGGGTTTTACAGAGAAAGACCGAGGAACTCCTCTGCATCAGTGCCTTTGTGGCTTTTTTTTCCCCATATGGATGTTACCAAAGCTGAAATAAATGAACACAGAAGTTTTTGATTTCTACTAAAACATCCTGCCTTGGAGGAACACTAGGAAGTGAATGAAAACATCTCCTACCTAATCAATAGGTCACTGCACTCTATGGCCTCAGTCGGAGTCCAGGCTACCTCACCAGGCCCACAAGCCTGTCCTAAGTGGACATATGACATGATGGTGTTATCTGTGCGATTCAGTCCTCTCTTCAAGCCCTATCAAGGCGCAGGACATGAGTGCATCACCAATTAAATGGACTGTGTTTTCTCCATGTGTTGTGAGATGTGCTGTTCTTGACAAGAGGGTACAAATACATGAAGGGAGAATGTAAAGAGGATGAGGCTAAACATTTCTCGGAGTGGCCAGCAACAGAACAAACTGAAACACAAGAAGCTTCATCCACCCATGAGGTAGAACTTTTTTACTGTGAGGGTGACAGAGCCCTAGAAGTGGCTGCCCAGGGAGGTTGTGGACTCTCTTTCTCTGGAGATCTTCAAAATCCACCTGGCTGCCACCCTGTGCCACGTGCTCTAGGTGTCCCTGCTGGAGCAGGGCGGTTGGACTAGATGATCCCTAGAGGTCACTTCCAACCTCAACCTTTCTGTGATTCTGTGTGATTCTGTGTAGTTAACATGAGAGAGGATGTCCTCCTGGTCCTGTGAAAGAAATATGTGTCCACTCAGATGACAGAAAAAAAGATAACAGAATACAACAAATGTTTTTCCAAGAACATGTGCACCTTATCATAGCCAAAAGACTGATATTTCTTAACTAGTATAGTGATTAACGATGAACTATAAGGGCAGCGTTCCCAGTAGAAATGACTTAAATTGGAGTTTGGAAGAATCCTGTTGATTTTCTTTGGGTAACATTGAAATTAGTGTTTTTTCCTATCTTTACTTTGCTTCTTGTGTATTTTCTCACTTCTTCTTTTATCTGAAATCTTTACACAAAAGCTCTTCAGGCAAACCACTGATATAGTACAAATAGATAATAATAATCATTATTCAAGTAATTACAGTCTCTCTTTTCTCTCTTACCCCTTTTACCTTTCACTTCTTTCCATACCTACTTTAGTGTAGGTACAAGTAAATTGTGAAGAAGGTTTGAAATGAGTTGCTTAGTGGTTAGTGGTATTAATCACTGTATCTTCCGAATCCAATATTTGTTATATATTTTTCCTCTGGTGAAGTGAGATGACATTAACTTTCAGATTACGTTAGACCCACAAAAGTTCCATCAACACAGTTCTCAGACTCTAACACACAGTTTCTGTACCAGCACTGCTTACCCTCACACAACCTAACCTCCTAAATATAATCCTACTTGTAACGTTTTTGTCAAAAGACAAAAGACATATGAGGTAAAAAGTAAGGTTAAAACCAGAAGACTGGACTTAGCTGCTGTGCTGTTGGAGACCAAAATATAAATTTCTAAGCCCGTTTCGGTAAGAATGTATAAAATACTGAGATATAAAATACCAAGAAACTAAGAACTTCTGAGAAGGTGACTCTTGTCTAGGGTGGAAAATTGTCCTTCATCTTGGACTTGTTTATAAGAAGAAAACTATCAAGTTTCTGTGTTTTCTTTTGATTTTTGTCTGGATATATTCTTCCTTCCGGCCCCTAGCGCTCTGGACGGACAGATATCTATCTGTCTGGTGCAGCCTGTGTCCAGGTTGTTTTCAGCCTTTATTGAGACCTCTTGGACTTCGCTGTTCTGAGCCAAGAGGAGCAAAGGCTCAGCTCGGCACTGCAAGCAGTTGACCAAAGGTCCAGAAAGGATAACAAAAGAATTAGTTAACAAAAAACAGCAAGGATGTATGGAACTCTGAGCTGCTGTGCATAGGATATGATGGGTAGTTGAGAGCTACAGGGAAGCTCTCTGAAAGCTCCTGCATGGTTCTTCATGGGCTGCTCTCTTTCTCTCTCATCTCTGCTGCAACATCCCTTTTTGTTTATGGAGCATAAGCTTTTACAGGCAAAAGAAAATGCTTGCAGGTATAATAGAGCTAGTTCATACTTCAGTTTCTGTGTGATAATCCCTTGGCACTAAGACTAAGGTTTGTAATTTATTCAGTAAAGTGTCCCAGCTCTCTTGTTTTGTGATCTATTCTTGCTGCAACTTCGGGAAAAAAAAAACATTTCAGGATTTTTTTTTTTTTAATTATTACTAGTATTTGCTATATTTGATAATCCTATTTAACCTTCCTGAAAATGGAACTCCAGAGGCAGCATTTCAGTTACACACAATTAGTTTTATAAGCAGCATTATTAAACCATCCATTATCTGGATTTTTTAAAACTCCTTTATTAATAGCAATAGAGGCTTTTGTATGAAGAATAGAGGGTGGCATTGTATGAAATGGTTTCAGGCTCCAAAAATACTTTCTACTTGTGACTAGAATTAAGATATAAGCTTTCCCATGTAAGGTTTAAATTTACCACTTTCCACTCTTTGTCTCCTTCATGATTTTATCTCTGATGCATGAACCTGGACTGTGCTAAATCCTGAGATGGGAGGAGGATCAGAGGGCAAGGCCAAAACTAAGGAGTTTGCCTTCAGAGCACAGAGCCTGCTTGGGGCATCTCCCTGCCTTTAGGGCTGCAATTTCCCCAGTGGTCACTGAACCCTGGTCCAGAGGCACCTAGTCAGAGGACTAAGGATCATCACTCCGACCAGCAGCTCCAGCACTTGAGGTCATGGAGCAGAAGGGGTACAGTCCTCACTGAGGGGATTCGAGAGCTCTAATCTCATCTTGGGCAGTGAAGGAGGAAGGCGGGGGGTATGGGGCTACTAGGATGTGCAAGGGGACCGTGGGAATTGCATGTCTACAAGAGCATGGCGAAAATCCAGCTGAGATGAAAGGTTTGGCTCACCCAGGCTCTTGCTCTCCAGAGAAGACCTGAAGAAACATAGCAGATGTGGGATAATATTTCATGCTGTTTCATTTCCAGCATGTGACTGATCTTTACAGAGGTGGAGGTAGTACACAGGCCATTACGGTTGCAAGGCACCATTTCCAATAAAAGTGTCTTACTGCTTTTTGCACCCGTTTATGCTTTGGTCTTCAACAACATCTCATAAAAACACATTCCACAATTTTGCACTACGCGAAAAAGTACTTTAGCTTATTTTTAAACCAGTTGCCTGAAAGCTTCATTGTTATGAGACATACTGAATAGGCTTGGCTTATTCACTTCCTTCTTGTCACTCTTGATTTTCTTTGTTCACAGTGTATTATGTTTGACAAGACTGTATTTTAGATCTTGTTCTGAATATAACCCAAGTGTAACGTTTAAAACTATGTAGTTGTGGAACGTAGCTGAATGCACTTCATCTTTGCCTGTTCTCTCAAGAGTATCATGTTGCCATCCTTTTTCTTCACAGAGCACTTCATTTATATCTCAAAACCTGAATGAATATGGAAATACACCTTCCAGTCAGTACCATAATTCCCATTACTTATTATTTAAAATGAAATCTTGATGAAAAATTCAGGCTTGACCATATAGTCAGTATTCCTGGACAAGGAAAGGTTCTTTACTGAAAATCCTCTAATAACAAGTCAGGAGCTGATATTCAATTTCATTTGAGAAAACTGAAAAGAATGGGCAATTGAAACTATCCAGCGGGGTCATTTCTCTCTTCTGAAGGTTCGGAAGTCCTGCTAATTTTGACTGATGTTTTCAAACAAATATTCACCCCTTCCAACTTTCTATCTCAATTCTTTAGCATAAAAGAAAAAAATCTAGAACTTATTCATGTGACAAGGCCTGGCTTTCCCAACAAGCTCCACAAACAGCTCAGTTCACAAAAAAATGAGCTCACTGTTGTTTTAAGAAGTAATTTAAGAAGTCAGTTTTGCTTATGAGGGGCTAAAAGCAGTGTATGTTAATTTCCCTGGTCTTAACAGAACCATTATTTTTTACCTCATAAACCTCTTCACCTCCTCTTTGTCTTGCAGGTGTACAATAAGATCTATATATTCCAGTGGAAAAATATCATTTTTCCTTTTTTATTATGTTTAAAAACACATATTGTAATTTAAAAAAATAGATAATATATATTGACAGTAAATATAAAATCACATTTTCTATACTAAGAATAGTCTCCAGATTGTTTGAAGGACTACATCCCAATGGACTGCAGTTGTTTACTGACAGCAGAATAATTATAAAGTAGCAATGGTTATCACCTTCACTGGACTAATATTTTCTTCAAATACCTCCAGAGATTTTAATAGACTTGTTGCTCTCTCAGAATAAAGAATATTGGGGTTATTGCTGGTGAAGTAGTTAAAAGCGGGCAAAGGAAACCATTAGCTACATATTCTTCCTAGAGAAGAACAAAATACAAACTACTTAGTCTCTGCTGTATGGTCTTTTCACAAGCATTTTTCAGAGCTGCAACAGAAACAGGACAAAATGGCAAAGCTTGGTATCCCTACTTGGTTCAACTGTCCTGACACAGACTGTTAGCTGACAGAGAACCAGGTTCATGAGGTTTAGTGGGGAGCATGACATTACAATATGCACTTTTAGACCATAGTCTATTTAGATGATTGCCGACTGACCACTTACTGAGCTCAGAAGTATTTCAGAAATCAGCGTTGAGAGTTAGCCCGAAACAAGAAATAGAGTCACTGCTAAAGAGGAGCAGTTTGGTAATTACTTTTACTTGGCAATTACTTTTCATACAACTTAGGTTTCAAAAGAATAACCCGTGAAAGCCAGATGTTTTCACAGAGATGACTTAGAGATGCTTGTTCAGCTCTCTCAAATTTCCTGGGTTTGAGAAGAAGGTGAAGACTGATGCCTCCCATGTAGTTCCCTGATGATTCCCTGAAGAAAACCCTTACTCAGCGTTCAGCCTGCAGCTTGTTCCTGGCATCCCTTGTGCTGCTTTGCCTGCCTCTGTAGCCTGGCTCTCAGCTCCCCACTTACTTATATTTTACAGGAAACTTTCACTCTCTTCTCTATCATTCTGCTTTCCAATAGGCACCCAGAAATTGAAATCTAGAGAACTCAAACCCTCAGCTCAGGACTGGTACTAACAGGGTGAATAACTTGTCTTTTCTCTTCTGTTTTGACAGTTATTAGTTTAGAAATACGTCACTACACTGTACCATTAAACAGCATGGAGCTGAGATGCATCTGCACTGTAATAGCAGGAACTGCTTCTAATTTTACTGAAAAGAAACAGCATTTCTCATGCGAGTGACAGCAGGACTTTCCTTATTGCTGCCCACTAAGAAGCGTGCCTGCTCCACCCACGGCAGAGGTTAGACTTTCTCCCATTTGCTTATCTGTTTAAAGAGCCTTTTGGATCTGAGTTGGGTGGTGACATTTTTCTTCTACCTACATATACAAAGGGGAAAGGAATGAGCTGACATAGCTCTCTTCCCCAGGCTGTGTTTGCAAGAAAAATTGGGAAACCCTAGAAACAGAGGGTCATTTAAGGCTAGGAGCAGGAGCTGGTATTTTTCCTTGTCTCCTCCCAGGGAGCTGTTAATCTCATCCCGCTTTGCCGAAGACCAAGAAGGTATGTGCACAGGCTCCTGGGAAAGTTGTTCTCTCCTGCCAGGGTGGGAGGAAAGGAGAAAAGGTCAAGAGCAGAGTGTGTTTACCAGAGCTTTGTGGTGCTGCTGAGTGCAGCTGCTCCAGCTCTCAGCTGGCATTTTGTGTTTTGTGGTTTTGAACACTAGAGCAATAAATAAAATATGTTTTTAATGCCTATTTTTTTTATATCGTGTGGGCCACTAAAGTAAACAGAATATTGCACGATTGCACATTTCATTCATATGAGCAGAAGCTCATAGCAAGGGAAGGGGAGTACAATTAGCAAGCAAAGACTCCAGTAAAGAGCACAACTACACAGACAAATACAAGTTCCCTTTTAAAGACATATACTTGGAGGACCAGTTGCATATTTCAAGCTCAGGATAACACTGACTCACTAAGTCAATATTTTCTATATCTGTGAGGTCAAATTCAACTCTTGTTCAAGGCAGAGAAACATCCTTGTGCTGTTTCAGTCAAAAGGATCCGGCCTTGAGATTGATGGGCACCCAGCCACTGCTTTACAAATATTTTCCTTCATGAATTCCTTACTACGATCCATGTTCTCAGCCTGAACTTTCCTTCAGACATGGCTTTGGGCAGCTTGTTCATCTTAGTGTGTAAAACCATATGCCAGGAACGGGTAGCTCCTGGCAACATTTCTTCACTTTGAATAGTAATTGGGTCTTGTATTTTCCTGTTCTTATTATTAATGAGACTACTCTTGCCTATATCCACCAAGAGGACATGCCATAAATATCAAATAGTGGTAATAAAGGTGCAAAAAACCATTGGAGCAAAGACGAGTCTTCCAAAGGAGGAGTAAGCTGAGTTGCTAGACTCTTGCTGTCAGAGGAAAAAAGAGCAACTTGAGAGTTTAAAGAGAGAACGGTCTGCCTCAATGGAAGAGTTGCTGGCAAGAGAATATGCAGGAATATATTTATGGGACCTGCTCAAATACATTTGCTTGTAGGAACCCCCAAAGAGATATTTCCGTGCAGTTCAATGAAGGGTTTATAATATGTCATACCATTGCAAAATCTCATGCAGGTTGTGACTCTGGATATGGATGCGAGCAGGATCTATGGTGAGAGGGGAAGCTTTCTGGAGAATTTACAAAAAACATTTCTCCAAGAATAAGCAATGTTTTTCCTTGTAAATATTTCTAAAGTTTTTTTTGTTTGTTTTATTATTTAATATTATAAATATTTAAAGTATTTAACAAAAAAACAAATTTGTTAAAACATACTTTAAAATGAACAAGCATGAACCTTTTCCTTATCCATCAGCACAAGAGAGAAAGAACAGACATTTTTCCCCCTGCCAAAAAACAGGGAGGAAGTGCTGTGCTCTGTACAAAAGTATTAGATACAAGAGAATGCCACTTTAAAAAGAAATGAATATAAAGTTGTACAGGGAGAGATACAAAATAGGTGCTAGTACCTGAAACAAAGACCCCAAATGACTCCTCTTTCTCCAACTTTTTTTGATCAGCAAATACAGTGACCTTTGCATTTAATTACTCTTCCTTGGAAATCAGAACAAACCCATCATGCATGCACAATAATTCATTCATATTCTGATGCTTAAGGATTTGTTGATGACGAGTTTTCCCATTACTGGAACAAGTGTTCTTTCCTCAGCCTCTTTCTTTAATCATAAGTGCTTTGAGAAAGATTAACTAAATTATAAAAAAAGCAGACAGAAGAAAAGGGAGATCCTCATTCAAAAGATTGTCATGAGTAGAATGGCAGCTATTTGCTGATGTTTCTCAGTGAACATTGATTAAAGATATTCAAAGTATATTTAATCTTTTGGAGTTACCATTTAACTAACAATTTATTTAGAATCTTACATTAAAAATAAAACAGAAATCTAAAATCCAGCCTACTTTTTTTTTTTTTTTAAGAAAATATCTGCACCTCTTATTTTTCATAAAGCAATGTAGAAAAGAATGGTGAACAGAAGTGGATAGGAACCATCTATAGTCTTTGCACTCACCAAGACATTCTTCACTATGTAATAAGAGTGATACTAAGCAAGGGATCAAACAGAAGGACAATGCATCTAAAAAGGTTTACTGAAAATTCTCTGTGCTGAATCTAGACATATGTGCTGGTACAAAAAGAGAGACAAAACCTCCTGAGTTATGTCAACAAGGAATCACTTTGATTGTTAAGTTGTCTACAGCTGTCTTGAAGTCTCAAAAAAAAAAAACCCCAAAAAACAAACAAGAAAAACCCAACAACAACAACAACAAACAAACAAACAAAAAAAAAAAAAAACCCAGAAACTGTTCTGAAAGGCCTGAACAGCACATCTATATTTTTGGAGGTGCAAACAACTGTTTGAGTTCCTGTTTTATGAGAAACAATGAGAAAATAAATTTTGTCCCAGTTAAAGACAGAAAAAATCTAAGTTTTTTTCTAGGTAACCCTGCAACCATTGACTTGCAGTCAAGAGCTTTTGGCACCCATAAAAGTCACATATTTAGACTTAAATGCTCTACTGGAAATGTAAACGTATGTCTCACAGGCCAAACTTGTCCATGCATGACTCTTCTTAAAACTGATCTCCACCTAGAAGTCAGTGCAGCTCCCTTTGGAAATCAGTTCATAGAGTTAAAATTATTTTTGCTGATCTCTAGTTTAATCTCCCACTCTGTTTTCTCAAAGTTGTATTCACAGAAGCCATTGGCAAGTTCTGTCTCGGGCTCTCATGTTCTCAGGTCACTGCAGCTGAGGAACTCTGGGGCTAGCCCCAAGGAGAAGTCAGGTGAAAAAACCTGCCCTGTCCTTCTTTTGAAAGCATAACTGAAACAAAAAAACCATCAGTAGATTTTCCCAAGGGATTTTCCAGAAAATAACTTGGTGCTCTATTCTTCCTCCTCTTCTGTGGAGAAAGCACTTGCCCTTAAAACATCCATGCAATTCACAAGAATCAAAGTTCCAGTCAACTCCCGCCAATGTTTTGTTACAGGGTTTTTCATTTTATCCAAAGCTGATTGCAGGTCTTGTAAGACATCCCTGTAACTATCTCCATAATGAGCACCCCATGTGTACAGAAAGTCATATGCAGGTTTCCACATCATCTGCAAAGTGAGAAACAGAAAAGTTTAATTGCAGAAATTGAATTACTGAGGAGAAAAAAAAAGTTAAATCTTTGAGGTAGTAAACAAAAAAGAAAAACTTTGATCCATAACCACACTGAAGTTATTTATCAGGTGTTCATACGATATTTCCAGCAACCTTATACACTTCATTTCTATTCAGTTCTTGAAATCTTAGCAAATAAATCATTGAAAAAAAATCTTTTTTCATATGACTATCTCCAAATTATTTATATGTCAGAAAGCCCAACACAAAACACAGAGGATGGAAGAAAAACATTCTGTTTACAATTATCATAATAATCATAAGAGCAGTACAGTCAAAAGTATTTGTAATTAACTTTTTAAAATTAGAACATGTTATTCAAAGTATCCTACAAGAAAAAAAATAAAATGAAAAGAACAAAAAAAGTTCCCAGTGCTTCTCACTTCAAGTTGCAGTATGTTTATGTAGTATGTTTGTTTGTTTGTGACAAATACACAGCAGTTCTGTAGAAGGTGTAATTTATCACTGGTCTTGCAACATTAATTAGGCTGCAACAGAAAGATTTGGATACCAAGTTGTCCTTAAATCTTTCAAAGTGCTGATGTCCAGAGTAAGTTTGTTCAGCTTACAAACAAACAACAACAAAAAGATTATTTTTCCAGCTGCTGCTTCTGCAAATTTAACTTGGGTTATCTGCTTTCTAGCTAGTTACTAATCAGCAATAAAGGTTCTGCAGGCTGCAGTTTAATTGGAAATTGCATAAAGCCACAAAGGAACACATAACTTTCCCAAAGGCATCAGTTTTTGCTGTATTAACAGAAATACAATTCTGCATAATTATATAAGCACATGGAGTGATGTGTGAACACATATATACACACAGAAGGTGATGAGAAGTCTCTTAATTCTAAAAGCTTTTTTATTTTCTTTAAACATCACTTTCTCTTTTTAATGAAAAAGCTGGTTTCACGATTCTGAAGGATAATTTAGGAGGAAATCGGTTATTTACTTGATACAATCCTATTAACTTAAAAATAATACATGACATAAGATTCCTTTTCCTTGATCATGAGCAGAATGAAGTAGCAGGGAAATGTTATGATCATAGTTGAGTTTCTCTCCAGATTTGGGCTAAGAAGTCTTAACTTATCCCAGGACTGACTCTATCATAGTTTATGTAACCATCTCTCTCAGCTTCTGTTGCCTTCCCTTCCCACAGCATTAAAAAACAAACAAAAATTTACATACCCATCTCCCCTTAGATGTTTTTCTATAGACGTTAGCTTGGTGTCTGCCTTTCTGCCATAAAAAGTGCCTATGCACTACAACAGTGAGGCCTGTCATTTTAGCTTACTAAAGGAAAGGAGGATATCCTCATTTACCCAGAATAAAAATGGTGCCAACTGCCTCTCCTGGCTTTAAACAAGTCTGTCTTGCAAAAAGAAGAAAGAAAAGTAACTTGGTGGGGAGAAGGTGAATGAGAATTTTTTTTTCCAAACATACCCTGTCTGATAATAGGAAAAAAATAAAATCAAGATTCTGTAATTTATTCCAACGTACTTAAATTTTTAATAAAATAAAGGAGTTAGCCACTAAGGTATTTATGGTAGGACTAGAAAGCTGCTTTATTCCTTGGTTATTATTAATAACCAAGGTAGTCCACTAGAGAATCTGGGTTTTCCTGATGTTCTGTCTTCTGCTTCCTTTCTTCCTATTTATGTTGAGTCAGGCTATCTGGAGTGTTTGCAGCAGTCCACCTGATGACCTTTCCTAGACAGTGTTATAAGATACTGTCCTTCTATTTATGCTAAAGATCAGTTTGACACTGCACAGAGATTGGGTAGACATACATCTAAGATACAAACCTATCTTCTCCCTCCTCTGGCACAATTTTTCCTTTCACTTTTGACATTTAGACCCCCAAAAGCCATGTTTCAGCTTTTTTTCAGCTTTGTTCAAGTTTTTCATTTCTGTAACATAGATGTCCACTACAAAATGGGAAATAGGCACCTCTTTAAATGAAAAGTAAGAGTGTGGGGGGGGGGGATATTTCTCTTTCAGCATAAAGAGGTAACGTATCATTAAAAGAAAAAAAAAAAAAAAGGTATTTGTTTCTGCTGCCTGTTAGCTATGGAGAAAACATTTCCAAATGCCATGGAAATGGAGTCACATAGTGTTCAGGTATAATCAGGTCTATAACTTCTACTTCAGAAAGCTAAGATTTTGTCAGACAAATGCAAAAGAAACCCTTATATGCTAAAGAAAGTCTGGGAAATTTGACACTACACAAGAGACTAAAAAAATAAACACGTAATGGAAGTGACAAGCATTTATATTCTTTTGGATTTGAGTATTTTAGAACAAGATTTAAGTATTTTAGAAAGAGAGCGGATAGCATGGTGATTTTTCACTACAAAGAAAGCAATAAGCTATGGACTGGTGGAGCTGAGAGTTTTATGAGAAAACATTTTAAGAAAGATGCATCTAGGCACAAGGAGTGCATTCAGAAAACCTCTAAAATAGTTCAAGAAACAGCCCAAAGAAAAAAGCAAGATCAAAGGAGCAGCAAATGTTTGCAAACAGCAACGATAGACATAACATACAGAACCTTGAAAATGAAAGCACAGTTTTACTCAGACTTTAGTCTATAATTGGGAGGAGCCATCCAAAGTTCATAAGAGGTGGTAATTCACAATCAGAACAGGAAAGTTCTCATAGCCATCATAAGGCAGGTAAAACTGAGGTGAAAGCCTGAGGGACAGTAGAAAGAAAGCTAAGTCCAGCAGGAAAGAGGAAACTCAGGCGTAAGTAAAGGAGAAGGAATAAGAAATCATTGTGTTTTGAAGGTATGAATGCGTTCCTTTAGAAATGAGTTGCAAGAGAGGACAACGTCAGGTTAGATCGTGTATATTATCAGCAATAATCACAGAGTAGGTACTAGAGGCAGGGGGTGAGCCTAGGCTGACAGTACAAGCCTCAGGCGAAAGGTCAGCGTGAGTAATGAGCAAAGCAGATAAGAGAGGATGTTCACGGAAAACATCCTCCGAGCCCAGACTGCTAGAAGTTCTTGCACATAACTCTGTGGGAGACAGTGGATCTACTGCATGCTTTGGTGTCAACAAATTAAGGGTGGAGAAACTCATGAAGCAGCCCAGCTGCCCGGGCAGAGGTGTGCCGCGAGGACAGTCCACCCTTCAGCTCTCAGGTGTGGGTGGGTGCAGGCCCACCCTAAGGCTTGGGCCACATACGCACTGCATTACCCAGATGCCAGGGATACCTGTGTGAGTATAAAATAGTACTAGAGATATATTTAGGTATCTAAATTGCTCCTTGCGTGTGTATGCACCAAAACAAATCTGAGAAGACACTTGATTAGCTTTCACTTAGAAACTGTACTTCTGTATAACTCAACTGTTTTACAACAAATGGTAAATAGCATTAACTACATGGCAAAAATGAAATGAAAACATGCATTTGGCCACGTTCATATAACAGGACAGGGTGAAAATGGTGTCTAAACCTCCAATCTCTTAATTCTCTTAAACTAAATGATGACAAATTTGACACAAAGGTAATATATAAAAGCTGGAGATAAGTTTTTTCCAGAGGAGAAAACAAAAGGTGCACTAAGGGTGATTGCAGACTGAGTGGTCCTTCCTCATTGTCTTTGAAAGGGCACCAGGTAGGAAAGATGGTGACAAAGGGAGCAAGAGTCAATTTAAATAGAGGAAGGATGTACCAAGAATGGAGCAGGAAAGATTAACATTGAGGAGAGGCAGGACAATAAAAGGGACTTAAAATGGCCCTTGGATAGCACTAAAGAGTTGATGCTTGAGAGGGACAGAGACTATGACCTCCAGTATAAATTATTTTGATATGAAAACACTCAACAGGTGGCCTCAAAGAAGTACCTTAGATAGCTGCAAAGAAAACATGATGAGAATGCCTTGCATTGAAGACCTGTCAAATTAAGTAAGTGCAGAAGGAAAGATGGGCACACAAAAAGGATGAAGAAAAATCCTGGTTTTGTTCACGCAGAGGACCAAGCATGCACACACCGTTACACCAGCAACTTACTTCCAGAGTGACCTCTCCATTTTTCCCTTGATGAGGTACTTCATAAGCCTCAATTTGCTGCTTTGTGAGTCTGGCTAGCTTCTCCGCAAGTTCCCGCCAACATTTGCCAAGCTTGACAGCTGAAGTCAAAATGACAGTGTCCTGGGTAAGACGTGCCACTAATCCCTGGCAATCTATCTTCAGAAGTGCCTACAACAATCATATTTGTTAAGGTTCCTTCTCCAGTAATTACCATCAAATCAGTATAATTTGTTTTTATAGCACTAATCTGCATTTATAAGAGGACAAAGAGCCTTTTTGTCCTTTTTGCATTCTTAAAAATATGTAACTGTTTATATATTTTTTCCCCTCAGAAGGGTAGTGCCAGTAGTTTCATAGGAAAAATACCCACAAGTTTAAGAAAAAAGAAATAAGCTGGCATTGAGTTCCTTCAGCATTCCAATGTCACATGTATCCTGCAAAGCTCAAGGATCCTGAAGGAAAATTATTCTTCTCCAACAAAAATATTTGGGGTGTAAACTTTAGCTTCTTAAAATATGACATGAAACTTAGAAATGAAATTACAGCACAATTATACCAAGGTGCAGTCTGTAGTCCACTTTTTTCCCAGAAAGTCATTATTGACATTGGCCAGCACTTTTTGATTTACTCCTTCTGCAGAACTGATGAAATGCTGATCAGCTTGCAGAAATGCAAGTAAAAACTCCTCCCATCACATGTGCTTCTAAGAACACATTAAAGTGGTTCCAGAAGTAAAATGGTTTCCTGAAGTGAAATGCAGATATGTTGCATTCACCTTTCTTATTTGTTTGGACTAAAGGTAGTAAGAAAACAAGAGGATTTTTGTCTCCAATTAACAAAAAAAAAAATTCCACTGCAAATATTGACTTTTCAGTGAAAGATCACGAGCCAAAACCAGTCAATTTCCTTGTTTTCAGAAACTTATTTTTAACATCAAATATTTCTGCAGAAAGCAGACATTTGTATGATTTAATTGAAAAAATATTTTTCCATAAAAATCTTCATTACAAACAGTAGAATTGTTGATAGGCAATACATTTGTCTTGTGTAACTAATACACTCAACATAGATCCCAAACCAGTAGTGCCTGTCTAGAATAAAATACTTAAGTCGCCATTCTATTAAGAAACAGAATATATAGCTTACAATACTAAAACTCATACATTTTACCAAAGCAGAGAGGAAGAAACTGTTTAATTTACTTTTGCTCTGAGAATCAAAAACATATGAAATAAAAAGAGGAAAAAAAAAGTAAACTATCCACAAGTGCCAGAGATGATAGGTAGGTTTACAAAATCAGAACTCTATATTTGCATTTCACAGCCCAGAATCATATACATCTTAAAAACAAGCCAACTTTTTGGTCCAATTATTCTCCACCTTTTCAGGTTCTGTAATAAGTTCTTAACATTATATTAAATTAAATCTTTAAGTCTCCCCTTCCTTTCTTTTCCACCTAGTTTTGTACAGAAACACAATAACAGATCAAAATGTCTTAAATTTCTTCATTCTATTCCATTCTTTTTCAGCTTTATTTCACTCAGTTTAGCAAATTTCTTACCAATATTGTAAGTGATCACTACTGCCCTTTTCTTTTTTCTCAGCTCTTTTCACTAAAATTGCTCCCAGGATTTCAAATAACATAGACTGCTTACAAGAAGCAAACCCTACCAGTTTCTGCAATGCAGGGATAGCTAAAAAGCAATAAAAATGCTGCAAGGTGAGTTTTCCAAATATCATTTTTATAATGCATTCCCTATACCTTTGTCTGAGCAACTTCATTCTCATTTATCTCTAAATAGGGTAATATATTTTTAAATCAGAGTCAAAGATTACTATCTTTGAACAATCCTGAATTCCAGAGTAATTTGCACTCATATTTATATATAAATTTGTAGAAGAACATTGTAAAATACGACGGTTTGTTTAACAATGCAACCTATCCTTTAATCGAGTCTAGAATAAACACTTCTTGATTCCCATGTCACAGTATTGAGTCGTTTAGAAGCATTTGGAAGAATAGTTTCTAAATCAGCCCTATGAAACTGTTCCAAAATTCTTGCAATATAGTTTTTTCAGTACCAACTACATTGATGATGAAGTTGCCACATATAGACAGAAAATGTTGGCTTCAATAAACAGCTCAGATTTTCCTTCCCTTTAATACAGAAAATTGCATAATTTATGGTAGAGAACATAGACAAATAATGGAACTCCATGTTATGAGCTTAACTACTTCAGATATGATTGTGAATTGCTTGGGCAAGCCACAATCATGGTAAATGTTTCAATGTCACATATATATACACATATATATATATATATGCATATATATAAAAAAAGTTTAAATGGTATGTATTTCTATATATATGCAGACATATAAATAACACATGTAAAAAAAATCTACTAAATGAGCAAAATTCAATAGAATTTAATATAAATTAATTAATATAATTTTTTTTCAAAAAGATGCTGGATGCATTTTTCATCTATATGCGTCTACAACTTATAGTAATGCATTCACATTTATCAACACTCCCACAAAGATAAAGGACCATATTTTGTTGCTCAGACATTACTACTGAGTAGTTTAAGATTCTTGGCAACACATTCCCAATAGCCAAGCTAGTTTGTACAATACTTACAACAATGAGCTCATAAAGAAATAGCCTTTTCTTTTTGTTAGCGTGGCAGTCTTCCTTCAGCCTCTTCACAACGTGGGCAACTCTTTCTGATTCCTTATCAACATATTTCTCATTAAAGTCATCCCATGACATATGTGAATATCCTAGCACTTCAGCCAAAGCTCTCCAATCATAAACACTCTCAGACACTGTAGATAAGACTACTGAGTAGATGTAAGTTAGTTTTTTAAATGGCAGTGCGATTTGTTCAACAAGATTCCTGGTTAGTAGCTCACTATCAGCAGTATCCATAGCTTGTTCTTTGGAAATCACTTTTACATTTTTACGATGTACGAGACCAATCTTTCTCCTGAGAACTCCTACATACCATTCTTTTATTTTAGTCTGCCCAATAGCTTTTACTTTATCTTCACCAAGAAGTGCTATTGTATCCCCTTTAAAATATTCTAGCAAATAGTCTATCTTACTTTGACGTAACACAGTCTTCAAAGCCACTCCATAGGTGTTAATGTTTAAACATTTATCTTGAAACTTTGGATATTTAACTGTTGGTATTAACAACAATGGTGCAGACTTGATTTCTTTGCGTTTTTGTAAGCACTTCGGCCTACTGACAATTCCACTTAATTTTGGAGCTGGATCAGGAGTCGTAACACAGAACTGCATCACTTGACCACTTTTTAAGTCTTTAATTTGAACAAGGAAAAGAAAGAAATGCATCTCCTTGGATCCTAGCATGGAAAACAGGAATTGTTGGCGGACCATTTCACCAGTTTTCAGTTGTTCTTCTTTAATACTTTTGCTTTGATTTTCCTCCTTCACTTCAAAATCTGGATCACAGGATATCAAAGAAATGTTTAAATCTTGTGGCTTTTCAAGCAGAAGTGTGTGCTTTCCCCACAACTGAAAGACAACAGGGGGCATTTTTCTTCCCCCCTTTTTAATATCACAAATCGTGAGTTTTCTTGGAATGTAGTTATGACCAAAGGTTGTAAAAACTGCTGTAAAAGATGGGTGAATATATTTGGGACCATAAATTCCAACTGAGACTGTTCTATGAACATAGTCCCAGACAGTAGTGGTTGGAGGTTGAATTTTATTCGCTTGTACAGCAATCACTATATACATCAAACGACTTAGGTCTGTTAGCTTCACTTGTACAGTATCTTCATAAAAGTAGCAGTTCTGTAACTTTTTAAAAGGCCCTTCTTTACTGAGACTGTAAAAGCACACGATATCAGTCATAACTTGGCTGAGAGGATCGTTCTTCACTTTAGCTGCAACTTTCACTTCTAGGAAAATGGCTTCCCTTGTGTTGAGGTTGCTTAATGTAATTTCTATTAGAGGACTTACAGTGATAGACAGTTCATTGTTAAGTGATGATGGAGGGTTAAGAATGGCCTTTAGACCAACTTCTTGGAATTCTCCAGGTAATACATGGCCCATTGGAACGTGAACATTGATATCAGAGTCAGGAAGCTGTACAGACCCCCCTTCATGATTCAGTTTACCAACTATATGAGCATCTGTAGGTTGTGTTTGTGCCCACCCAGGACTTTGACTCCTGGCTTCTAAATCTAGACAAGATCGGGTTAGCTGTCGGTGACTCAACCAAGCCATCTTATAGGCTTCACGGTCATTTTGAAGCCACACTGTATCTGATGCTACAGTTTTTTGAGGTGCGGTCTTGTGAGGATTAAGTCTTTGGTTATCAATAATATCCAGGAAGTCAGAGATACTCTTAGATCGTCCAGATCTTCTTGCTGAAGTCTTTCTCAGAAGACAATCAATGTCTAGCTCATCACCTGAGGAAGCCAGAGACTCCCTGTTGCTAGAAATTCTGGAGAACAAATAAGGGTTTTCTTTCAAGACAGAAAGGTATTTGCTATTTTCATTCCTGTTTGAAGCAGCTATGTCATATATGAAAGGATTGGATGCGGACAGTTCGTTCCAGAAAGGATTGGTCTTTGAAACAGCATGGATGTGTTCCAATACATCAGAACCATCAATATTCAAATCCAATTTACTTTTACAGTCATCTGTTTGAAAGAGAAAACAAAAGTATTTCTTAAAGTACTTTTTTTTTTTTTTTAAATACTTGAGGACAATAAAACATTACATTACATTCACTTAGAGAGGTAAAAATCTGTTAAACCAAGGAACTGGTGACTAAATTTAATCTACTAAAATGCATATAGTTCAAGGTGTTACAAGCATTTTAAAAACTCGAAGAACTTTATATGAGCATCAATAATCAAATTCTTAGCAGCATTTAAGAATTTACAGTTTGAGAGTTTTAACAAATTAGCCTTGAAAAGTACAAAACATCTTTTACAAGGTGTGATCGTTAACTCCTATAACTGTTAATGAGCTTTGAGTATGCTAAGGTCTCATACGGTTTAAATTGTCATTATGGTAATCTCCGGCCTCTTATGAAAGACCATGGATATTTTTGATTTGTGACTACATCTGTGCAAGAATTAGGGTTTTTTTCAAGCACTCTAGACTGTGTAGCCACTCCAGGTAAACGTATTATTCAGAGTTCCTTTTCCTGCTAGTGCGCATGCATTGTGTGATGATAGCACTCTTATAACACATCCCACTCACATTGGGATAAATTGTAACAACTTCCAAATTAAAAGTCTGGTTGGTGTAGCTTATGAATTCTTATACTGCCTGAAATTCCGAAAGAAATGTTCAAATGTTCTAGTTTTCCTGGAATTCTCTTTTTTTAAACAAACGAATAGGAGTTCAAAATCCTGACTTTTAACAGTAATGCCAGTAATGTCTATTTGCATTATACAAGTTGGTCTTTGGAAACCTTCATCCATATTTTACATTAATAACTGCTTGCAAATCCTGGTTTATAGATTGATCTTAAGACTCAATTCCTGCACTGAACAGCATGCCTGTAGTTTTTTTATCTAGAGGGTTTCTACCATTTCAGTTTCATGTTGTTTTTATATAGAGTTTTATACCATGCTTTCGTTGTACATCTTTGTAAAGGATTTTAATTTTAGAAGGGAAATTCAACATTCATTTTTTTCAGCATACCTGTGCCTTCATTACTATCTTTCCGTCTCCAAGGTCTCTAAATATCACTCAGTCACAAGAATGACTGTGCATTCAGCCAAAAATACTGAAACCATTTGGTTCATTTTTAATTTCTAATTTGTCACGAATTGTGACCAAGACCCAAAACCGTGAAGTTTTTCCACAGTTCCAGAAAAATTCCAATTTGGAAGAACTCAAGTGGAATTTATCAGTTTCCCAGCCACCCATCTGGAAGGGTCTGGAGTCGTCTCGACAACAACCTTTCAGGTCAGCTGCCAGAGAGGATCAGAGGCCGGGCACCCAGCCCTCTGCCTTTCTGGCAGCTCCGCTTGGCCAGATGCCTGGCAGACAGGGCTGGGCTGCTCAAGTTCCAACTGAAAAGGGCCATGGCTTCTGCCTGTGAGCCAAAAAGCCCTCTCTATGCTATGGTGCTTTAAATTTCCCAGTGGAAAAGGAGATTTTTTTTTTTAAAGTTAAATTAATCCAGAAAGTGTTGGACTATTCTTCTGAAGGGTATGTTTATTTATGAAAAGAACCTGAAGAAAAGAAGTCTAGCAGGGCCCAAGTCATGAGACAGGATTCTCTCATACTAGCTTCCAGCATGTGTAATGGTGGGTTGCAGTAAGTTAGTAAAGAAATAATTGCCACTTGCACAGCAAGTTGCCCGGCCCACCGTTACTCAAATCTGGTACTGTCAAAAAATAAGAGAATGCTTACCTTAGGAAGAGGAACATTTTCTTAAGACAATTTTCTTAATTTAGAGGGTAGAATGCAGTCAATGCAATTCTAACCTTAGTAGTTTGGCTAAGAACTTCTTCCCAAAGCCTTATAAACATACCCTAAAAGTAGCATTTCTTACACGAAAGGTTAATGGTTGCAACTTTTCCTCCCTATCTCCCTAACTCATATTTGCTCTGGCAGGGAACAAGGGTGTTTTTCTGTATTACTCCTAGGTGACCTTGCAACAGCCCCCTTGCACTCCAACAGCATCGTAGATGTTGCCAGGGACCAGTACAAAGCACAGGCAGTACTAAAGCGTCATAACATATGTGACAAACATACAGTTTACAGAATATCCATAGCCCTTGATGCTACTGAGAATTCTCCATACATACAGACTTTAAGTGTAAACCTGAGTAAATAAAACAGTAGAACAGGCATACTGTAGCTGGATGAAGGTGTTTGGTCATCCACGTCAATCAACGTCCCTTCTGATCTGCTCCGTGGAATCTCTCCAGCATGTAGGGAAGCTATTTCACTGCTAGAAATATTCTCCTCCTAGGAAACAGTTAAGGTTCAGTATATTAGTATACATGCAATTTGAAAAAGAGGAAACTAGAAGGATAATGGAGGTTTGTATCTGCAGTGACACAAACGAAAAACCTTACAAGTAAAGTTGTGGGGTTTTTTAGTAATTTTATGGAATGAGCACACGAGCATCATAGTCCACAGTGAATCTTACTATCTAGTTTGGGGCAAAAACATCAGGCACTACAGCCACAGTACAATAAAGTACCCCAGAGAAGTCCCACGATTAAGTGTCATGCATCCGGAACAGAGACAATAGCACAATAACTCACATTCAGAATATTTTAAATGAAAATACAGGCTTAGTAATTATCTAATTCCTGTTTTGAGATAAGGAGTAAGAACATTAAAGAGGAAGAACTAAATCTGTTCCTTCTTCTGACAGCTGAAAATAACACTTTTAACCCTTTCTGCTATATTATTCTTTATATGCTCTTCCCTGTGTGAGCATCAGGTCAGATCACCTTTTTGGTGACTGCCCTTCTGCCAGACCCATGCCAGCACAGAAATAACCCAAGAAAAGACTGTTGTCTCAACTCCCTTATTCCAGCTATAATAAAATCATTTTGTTCTTTGAGGCAGTCTGCACATGGACTAGACTGCCCATGGACTGTAAGCCAGGTGCTGTGGTTGAGAAACTTAGCTGGAAGCAAAACCATTGCAATGGCAAAACAAGAGTGTCAAGGGTGTCTACTGCTGTTTCGGGTCGCTTGGGAAGTAGAGTTGCGGATCCACACAGCTTAGAAGGAACACTGGATGCCTTAAGCTCCTTAAAACTACTGTGTCCCACAAACAGAAGGTGGAGCAAGGACAGTCTTTTAGATTTCTCTGCACAAAGAGGTTCATTACATCGGATCTGTGCAATAAACCAAGAGATTATGTACTAACTCTCCCTAAATCGTCAGACTAGTCCTGTATGTAGTAAGGAGTAAACACTGAGCAGCAAGAAATTATATATATATTATTATAAGATAATAATATATAATATATAAATTATATATATATTATTAGATAGAGTTTGGTGGAAAAGAGAGGGAGCGAGAAGAAATAAAAAAATAAAAAAGAGGGACGGGGAGGAGTTTTGAGCCCATCCATAGGTTACAATAATCAGCCTTGTTCATGGGATTGATGCAGTGTTGCCTGTCATTTCTGCAACACCAATTATAACCTAAGTAGATCTCTCCATATCCAAAACAAACAAACTTTTTTTTTTTTTTAAAGGAAGGTATACTTCATATCAAAGCATTACCAAATAAGAAAAAGGAAGCTGGCTGACTCAATTTCCATTGCACACATTGCAATAGTTTAAATGGACAGATTTCCACCCCTCCCCCATTTCAAGTGTAAATTAGTACTTTATGCTTTTACCACTGTGTTACCTTCAGCTGATAGCAATTTGCTCTTACACTGATCTGCACCCGGGCAAGGAAGCAAAACTTACGCTAAGCCTAACAACTCCCCAGCACCTCTACAGTCACAGTACTGCAAGGGTTGTCAGATTCCGCTACTGTAAATGAAATTTAAAATCTACTAGACCTATTCAGAACATGACTATTGACTTGACATGACCATCATCAGAACACGATGAAAAACAGATGTATCCATCAACAGGTGTAATATCTTTGACTTCAGGGGAACTAATGCTTTATCTAAGTGAAGGAAGTAGATTTTTGTCTCGAGTGTGTGCTCAGGTTTAGACCGGTTCATCTTGTGTTTGGATTTATTTCTGAGACTATCATCTGGGTAGAGCATTTTTGTACTTTGGAGTATCATCTGAAGTGAGCTATGCAGGCTGTCAGCATTTATAGGTTTAATTATAAGACAGAGACTGCTTGAGCTCCATTTAAAAAAAATCATGTAGTTTTTGCAACCATCTCAGAGCTACAGTTAAGGGATTTTGATACTAGAGTCCACAATTCTCAAAACTGCTAAGCATTTATTTCAACTGTGGACAGTAAAATACATGCGAGTCACACACTTATTCTTCCCATAGTTGCCTTTTTTTTTTTTGTTTTTTTTTTTTATAATGCTCCTCCACTTGAAAGCCAAAATGATTTTAGTGTCTTGTCTAAGAAGCACTTAAAACCAAAATCTGAGATTCCTGATAGAAGAGTCCTGATTCCACATTCCAAGTGAAAGTTAGCCTCCAGGAGTCCTTGGGTTCTGTTATTAGTGTCTCGCCAGAACCAAACTGGATTGCAAAATGGTTCTTTAATCAAAGCTGTAATTTCAAGATCTGACGTTCCACACCCACATAAAAGTAAAACACTACTTTCTAATTATAAAACACAGTGTCTTTGATAATATCTATGTATTCCTTTCAGACATTTAAGTCTTACTACATTGCTGTATCTCAAAGCATTGCAAAATCACAATATATCATACAAAGATGCAAAATTCTTAGCTCAGGCTTCCTTTTCACTTCACACTTTAACTAGTGTACGATTATTTATAAACTAATTCTCGATAAGCACATGAAAAGATTTGTATGGAACAGTCAGACAACACAAGTTCAATGCAAGTTTTAAAATATCATCACACTCATTGCCGACACTGATGTTGGAATGATGATTTATTGATCAAGTGATATATTAATATAAGAATGGTTCTTTTATATAGAAAAAGATAGGACAAAAAAAAAAAGGCACAAGCATTTCAAAGGCTATACGAAGTCAGGTGCAATAAGCTAGGATGAGGAAACAGCACAGGTAGATGCACCCAGGGAAAGACCAGTCTGTACTGGTGCCTGAGGTTATTCTTCCCTGCAGCTTCCCAACTCATCCTTTTTGAACATCATAATGTTCCTCTCTGCCCAGCTCTCCATCCTGCCCAGGTCTCTCTGAATGGCAGCACAGCCTTCGGGAGTGTGGGCCACTCCTCCCAGTTTGGTGTCATCTGCAAACTCGCTGAGGGCGCACTCTGTGCCCTCGTCCAAGTCATTGATGAACAAGTTGAAGAGCACCGGGCCCAGTACTGACCCCTGCGGGACACCAGTGGCCACAGGCCTCCAACCAGACTCAGCCCCCTTTATCACCACCCTCTGGGCTCTGCCATCCAGCCAGTCTTCAATCCACTTCACAGTCCGCTCATCCAGTCCACACTTTCTAAAAGCTTTCCTATGAGGATGTTATGGGAAACTACATCAAAAGCCTTGCTGAAGTCAAAGTAGACAACATCCATGGCTTTCCCATTGTCCATCTAGCTGGTCACCCCCTCATAGAAGGCTATCAGGTTCATCAGATACAACTTTCCCTTGGTGAATCCACACTGCCTACTCCTGATCACCTTCTTTTCCCTGACATACCTAGAGATGGTCTCTAGGATGAGCTGCTCCATCACATTTCCAGGGACGGAGATGAGACTGACTGGCCTGTAGCTTCCCAGCTCCTCCCTCTTGTCTTTTTTGAAGACTGGTGTGACACTGGTGGTTTTGCAGTCCTCTGGCACCTCTCCCACCTCTCGAAGATGGAGAGCAGCTGAGCAATGACCTCTGCCATTTACCTCAGCACTCTTGGATGCATCCCATTGGGGCCTATAGATTTATGGGTATCTAGTTTGCCTAAATAATCCCTAACCCAATCCTACTCAGAAAGTCCTCCTCTCTCTTGGTTCTATCTCCTGTCTCCAGGCTCAGTATACAGGGAGGGGTGGCCTTAGCAGTAAAGACTGAGACAAAGAAGGTATTTAGTAACTCTGCCTTCTCTGCGTCCTCTGTCACCAAGGCACCCTCCCCATTCAGCAGCAGCCTAACATTTTCCCTAAGTCTTCCTCTTGCTGCTGATGTATTCGTAAAAGCCCTTTCTGCTGCCCCTGACATCTTTAATTCCAAACGGGCCTTGGCCTTCCTCATTGCATCCCTGCATTCTCTGACAACGTTCCTATATTCTTCCCATGTGGTCTGGCCCTTCTTCCACATTACGTGTGTGCTTTTTCACATTGAGTTTACCCAACAGCTCCTTGCCCATCCACACAGGTCTCCTGCCTGCCTTGCCCAACTTCTTTCTTATAGGAATGCACCGATCCTGAGCTTGGAGGAAGTGGTACTTGCATAGTAGCCAACTCTCCTGGACCCCCTTTCCCTCTAGGACCCTTGCCCAGGGGATTCTTCCAAGGAGCTCCCACAGGACACTCCAAGGAGACAGAGCAGCACTGCATACAGAAGTTATATAAATGACAAGAATCTACTCAAATAGAATAAGCCATTTCCCTAAAAATTCTCTTTGCGAACCCACTAAAACCTTCACCACTATTCTGGCACAAAGACAGAAAAGGTAATAGTGAAGTGGAGAACACTTTCAAAAATAAAGCTCCTCTCTCTCAAGAAAATAAGAGCATGCTGAGGGACCCTCAGTGATTCAAGACCAGTCATGAGGAGGACAGAAGAGAGAAGTAAATATTCCTGTACAAAAGATGACCCTTTTTGGCCTGAAGGAAAAGAAAATACTGGGGAGGCATTGCATGTATGCCACCATGTGTCAGGCTGCGCTCATCCTGAAGGGAGCTGCACGCAGGAGTCAGGTCACATCCTTTTGTCCAGCCTTGCTGCTAGAAAGACAGCCCCCAGAGCCTTCGTATGAGATTGGTAAACTAGGAAAGCCTAGAGGTTTCTCCTTCCCCAGGGGGAAAAGCTGTAGTAGGTTAGCATCCTAGTCAAGACTTTTGATGGGACAACCCTACTGAGTAGAAATTTACATGAACAATAATGGGAGTATGATCTTCCCAAAGAGAGGTGGGGTGAACACACACGGCATACAAAGCCATACTGATTAGGAGCAAAGAGGAAGGTATGAAACTCTCTGTCAGCAAAACGAGGAAGTTGGGCATAGGAGAAAACAGGAGCTTTCATTTGTTGTAGTTACTCAGTAAGATGTAAGCTGACAAATGCTTAATGATGCAAAGAATAATTTGACCGGCAGTATTCCAGCTCACAGCGAGAGCTGAGCAGAAAATGAAGAGGTTGGACAGAGATTAGTGAGTGAACCTGAGTGAGTGCTGAGAAATGTGGCATCTTTCCTGTCCAAGGGCAAGGAGTATTTTACTACACACTGTCTTCCCAGAGTCTATTGTTCAACCCATAACCATAGCGGGGGAAGGAGGAGGAACCAGGAGGGAAGGAGAAACTTAGAATCTGGCAGACATGTTGCAACAGGGTTTGCTCAGAGGAGAAAAATGCATCAAGGTAGGGGAATAGCTCTGGTAGAAAGTTCACAGTTAAAAAAAAAAAAAAAAAAAAAAAAGATTTGCTGCAAATAGCTATTTTGATGCACACGATGCCCCTAGAAGTCTTTCCAAGTCCTTTTAAAACTGAAGTGCACTTCCCCACCAATTACCCCCCAGAGTTTCTATCTAAGAAACACAGCATCCTGCTGTGCTTAAAATAGTGGTAAGGAAGGAGGAAGGGAAAAAAAAAATGCCCAAAAGCACACACTTCCCCACTGCTGCTGCCCTCAAAAATGAGAGAGAATACCTTCCTTTGTAATTTTTAAGTATCAACATCCTAGAACAAGACAGCAGCGTTTGCCTTTCATTCAACTTTAACCTTCCTTGGCCTTCTTTCAAAAAGCAGGTTTGTTAAGCAGCACAGCTCCCCTGCAGCTCACGTATTGCTGTGTGTACCAAACACTGATCATGCTGCTCACCCATCACATTATTCACAGCGATTCCCACCCTTTGTACCCAGAGAGCGAAACTCAGATATTTGCACAGACAAGACATGCAACAAGCAGATGATGATGTGTTTTGGGCCCTCAGGCTCACTTTTAGCTGTGGTAGAAAAAGATGGCTTGCTGGTTATACAGGTTTGGTTATTTATTAAACTTCATAAATTCTCCATTACGTCTGAAAATGTCGGCAGGGAGAAGTAGCACAAAAGTATTATGTTCTATCCATCAAGATGCTAAATACTGTGCTCTTAGTCTGACCGTGGTTTAAACTAAACATTAGTAGGCCTAAAACCCTGTCTGTTCTCAGCAAATGAACATACTCCTAGCTAAACATTAGTTACATTAATTCATCACCTTTTACCAGTTCCATGTCACCTGTAGCCTGAAACTTCTTTACACTGGTTCAGTACAGAATTTAGTAGTCTCTGGTTACAGGGATGACCTGTCCTAGTATGGCAAGTGGCAGTATACAATAGCAAAGAAAACCTTCTGCTGGAATGATAAAACCTGACATTCTCCTAGCCTGCTGCATATTAGAGATTAAAGGAATTGCAGATACCACTTTGAACTTACACAAAAATAGATTTTAGTGTACAAACTGGAGATCTGAACCCTCTGTTATTTGCCTTATCAACAGCAGCAACTTCAGTGCTTTGGTGTTATATGTCACTATGTATATACTATCAGCAAAGCACCTCAAAGAACATTTCTACTAATTTATTCAACTGTTTAGTAGCTGGCAAGCTTGATGCATACTTTTTACCAGAACTTTGGAAAAAATATCGGGCAGTGAAAAGTCAGAGCCATTCATGCTTCCCAAAACCAGGGATTCATGCATTCTAGGGACTGAACATATTCCTGCCCGACTGCTCGTAGCCAGTTTAACTGCTGCTTGCAATACCTAGTTTGAGTTACTTTTGAAGGTTATACCTAGTAGTCTCAGCACAGCAAAAATGGAACTGGAATTGAGTCAGCCTGTCAGTAGTTTTCCACAACTTCAGAGGTGGGTTTTGTAGCCTCTACTCAAGCTTTGCAGTATCCAGAGGTTCCCAAACTAGTTGTTTTACCTCTTTCTGCAAGGCAAGTACCCTTTCCTTCATTTTAAGGATCCACACTTCTAAAATTGCTTTTGTAAGCATAAGGGTTAGATCATTTATTTTCAATTATAATTTTATATTTTGAAATTTAACTACACCTTCTCGAGGCTTTCCACAGTAATGTTTTGATGTTATCTTTCATGTTGCAACCACAATTCTGAAATACTCCACATTGCTACAATACTGGTTTTTCTTTGATGTTAGAGAAAGAAATACATTGCCTTTTACACATTTACGTAATAATTAAGAATTAGAAATACAAAGTGGTAGTAACAAATGAATTAAAGGGACTCAATTTGTGTTATTATTCTAATTTTTTTGTTTGTCTTTTTTTTCCTGGACTTACTTAGCAAGTTTATCATTTGTCTAAAATCTCATTTGTGAATCACCTCTACAAAAGCTTTAAAACAGAATAGCCCTTAAAAATCACAATGCTATTTTCACTTATTTTTAGCCAAATATACATGTTTTGTAAGCACAGACAGTTTCCTTACTTCTGGAAGCCTTATGAGAAGATCTTTGGCTCCTTCTCTGTGAAGGAAATATTACAAGTTCATCTTAACTCTGATCCCAAAACCTGATGTTGAAAGCACTCAGTCAATATCTCTGCTAGCTATTTGCATCCCTGTGAACTGTATCTTCTATGTGATCATGGATTTATAAGTGTAAGATGCCTCTAAGGTAGATAAATATTAATTAAGGTCTGAAGGTATGGGCTATAGGTAAAAAGCTTATGTGAGTTGACAAGATCACAGAAGGAATATTCAATTTATTATTTCACTGGAGATATTTATTATTTCAGTGGAGATATCTTAGACACCTGCACATTAGCGCAGTTTGCACCGCACCCCCAACACCATATAGTATTATCACCTTCTCAGGAAGAGGCTTATTTCTGAGTCTATCAATGCCAAAAGTCTGCTTTGCAGAAGAGAAGACAGAAGCTGTGATGTTAGCATTGGTGAATGACCTGCAATTTTATGTCTGACTTAAAGGGGAAAAGTCATTTTCTAGAAACAAAAGTCTCTGCAGGTGTAAGATTCAAGCAGGGGGAGGAAAAGAGAAGAGGAAAAAGAAAGGGGGTGGGGGGGAGGGAAATCTTACATAACTGTAAGTGTTAGAGTATGTAAAATAGTATATCCACTAGTCACACAGTCAAAAAGGATGATAGTTCCTGAATAGCAGGTCACAAATCCAAGCAAAGTAGAGAATAAGGTCCTTCATCAGAAGCTGACATGGAAGTAATTACATTAATTACTCAGCAGAGACAAGTGAAAAAGTCCTCCAGACTTTCAGTGTTAAAGTATCCCAGCTGCTCCAGTGATTGGATAAGACAAGTTCTGCGGGAGTGATGCTCACAGCATTAGAATAAAGCAGAAAGCAACACAGAACTGGCCTGCAGAGAAAACCCGCTGCTTCGATCATTCTCAGCTTTTAAGATATCAAGGTTAAAAGAATGCTAATGTGATGAACTATAAGCATCCATATCACTTGATATTTTGCAAAGATGTTATATTCTTTCCTAGTCTAAGCTAATATCAATTATATAACAAAGCAATGTTATTCATCAAGACCTAAACTTGAACTTTCTACTTTGAAACCAGATCGTCTGTCTCATCTGAGTACTGCTTCTCTATTTTGGAGAGCTGCAGATCAAAGACGTATGGGCAAACCATGCAGTGTGAACTCTGGAGTAAATCTAGCCCAATACTATGGCATGTGCAACAGGCCTTTACTCTTCTGGTGTTCTGGACTCAGGATTTTGAAGTGAATGCCAAGGGAAAAGACTTAGATGATATTGCAGTGGGCTGTTTTCTTCAGGGAGAAGAGACTAGAACAGGGCTCTTTTTGCAATTTTGAGTGGCATCTGCTCCAGCAGAAACAGAGAAGAAAAAAAAAAAAAAAAAAAAAGACACCAGAAAGGATGGACTGTCAGATGACTCTTCATATGGAACCACTTTTTGGTTGTTAATAACTTTTAGAAAAAAAAAATTAACACAGCTGTAAAAATGCAGCATTTGTTTTGCAGAGCTTTATTTGTCAAACAAGCTTCTCAAAAATGTATAAAAAAAAGCCAAAAAGAAATAACAGTTGACTGGAGCATGAGTTTGGGAGTAGAAGAGAATAGCGGTGCATATCTAAAGTCAGCCACTTTCCTGGGAAATATACTGGCAGACACTCATCTTGGGAAAATACCTCCCTTAAATAAGGAGGAAGAAATTAAGTCTTTTGGCTCAAGGACTCTTTTGGTTGTTATTTGTGGTTAGTTTAGAGAGTTAATAACCCTAAGTGCAATAATTCTTCAGTGGATCCACACATTATGTTTTTGCTCTACATGACTGACCACAGAGAATAGGCTACAGCACAAATACTACACTTGATGGATTGTAATAACGTTATCAAGAAAAGATGCCCGTTTTTCGTGTATTGATCCATTTTGACTGAAAAGCTTGTTTAATAGACCTTGGCAATAAATACAGTGAAGAGAATATCAAAATGAGAGTCTTAATCACAGTGACACTTCCCAAGCTACTTCACTCATCTTGTGTGTTTAATCTTAAAAAAAAAAAAAAAAAAAAAAAAAATCCTCAAAGTTTGGTTGAGCTCGGACTGAGATGTCATCTAATTTAGAACATTTGAAGTCTGTTGTCAATAACAGGATGAGTTCTCTAATAAAGTACACAAGACAATATTTTCAGGGTTTTTTGACATTGTTTGCTGAAACTCATTTTGAAGAGTAAAGGGAGGGAGATTTATAAAGACATATATGTACCACAAAAGCCAAAGCACCTTTCATATTTCTGTCTCTCCATTTACATAGTAGCTATATATGTCCTTTATAAAAAGAGCCTCTTATTTCTATCAAGTGGAATTTATGTTTAAATGTGCAGTTTTTCTGCTGAAAAAGGATACTTGATTCTCCGATTTCCAGTCAAATAAATTTACTAGGAATGCTGTTGATAAGTTGTATTTCCATTCAAGTATCGCATGTCAGATCAACTCTATTGGCATCTGATTACCTCACAGCAAAAATGAATTCTGTTAAATGTCATATCCCATTTAATAATCTGTTTCTGATCACAGCAGACTACATACATAAGAAAACAGAGAAAAAGTTGCCTCTAATGATGCTGGCAGCTTTATAACATTAAACAGAATTTATTCTATTTCTTTTTAAAAGTCTCTAGTCCTCATTATCTATGTAAGGGCTCCTCTAAGCGAGCTCGAGCTCAAGAGGATGAGGCAACCAGTTCCCCAAAATTTCAAGTCCTCATGTGCCTTAGTTGCTGAATTCTTTTACTGTCCACATTCATTGATTGAACTTCTTATCCTTGCTTGTTTAGAAAAGAGAACATTCACCTTTGTTCCTGTGTGTTTAGCAGGATAAGCAGAAAAATATCTCCCATCTTGTGCATTACTGTGACCAAGACGCGGTTTAAAGGGATGAAAGAGGTGAGAGTATGCATTGGGTGGGGTGGTTGTTCAGTTCTCCTACTCCAGGTCTTCTCTGCCCCTAATTTGCCCACAGCACCTCAATGCTGAAACATCTCCCCAGTAGCAGTCCTCGCCCAGTGATCCATACTATTAGCCTGGATGCAATACCTCTATGGAAAATTAATGCAGTTTACCTGATTGGGAAGCCTGTTCTAGTGCTATAGAAAGTGTTATTACTTAGTGAAAGCAATTTTAAAGATGTGCATTACATTTTCCCACTTCCCTGTAGGGCAAGGAGACAAAAAACATTCCTAAAGTTCTTAGTAGCCCACCTGTTCGACCTGCAAAACTGTCCAGTGAACTGCTCATCAGACAAGCCAGAAATCCCTTATATTAGCCCAGGCATTCTTATACTCCTGATTTTAATCACTTAAAGTCTCTATTCACCTCTGAAAGCATCAGCACAGCTTTCAGACTTCCGTTTTCAACAGCTCTGCCCCTCCAGGTGCTACTGGCACCTTGCTCCACCTGATTCCAGCTCTTCCTGCTGATCCATCGCTCACTTTTGAGGATGCTCACGCGGGAGTGCCATGCATGAACAAGCACTGTGTATACAAGGATGCCTATCTATTAAAGAAGTTTCCTCCACTTTTTCTAACATCTTTCCATGCAACTTGCCATGAAGAAAACACTTATTTCTTCTTGGAAATCTCTGCAGAATCTAGCTTTTCACAAAGCTGTGCTAAGTGCCAATCTTCTGTTTCTCCTCATTCTTCATAGTGCTCAGCATCTAGACACTGAGCATGCTCACCTTCCAGTTTTGTGTATACTGAGGAGGCTCAGTATTTTATACCATTAAGCTTCTGAAGAGATTCATTGTTTTTAGGCCTCATTGGCTTCCTGCACAAAAAAAAACTGTGTGCATCACTTATCATACTACATCATCCTTGCATCCTTGCAAATAGGATGCTTCATTCATCTGAATGGAGAAGAAAACACTGCTGATATATTCAGTGAAAGAGTAACACAGATTACTGTCAGTATGTTGATACTAAACCAAAGCTACAGAATATTTATGTGGGACCACTAGGATATTTGAAATTCATGCAAAAATATTAAATTTCAAGACTATTAAAAGAAAATCTCACGCACTACTTAGAATTGAAGCTTCTGGTGACAGTTATCAGAAGGGAGCCATTATCTGCCTGCAGGCAGAAGCCATCAGCAGTGTCCCAAACATTACCTAGCACAAATTGGGACAGACAGCTGTCTCCAATATCACTAAAGGGCTCAGCATTCAAAGTCCCTGTAGCTCTCAGCACTGGCCATTTCTTTGGAAGTCGCTGCTTCCCCGGTGCTTCCTAGGCTTCCTCTAGCTAACCAGTTTCTCTCAGCCTCGACCTCAGGACCAGTCTGATGCAATAGCGGAGTAAAAGTTTGCTTCAGGAGGAAATACGCCAGATACAAGATTACAACTGAAATACACTGAAACCCAGACCATTTTTGTAACTTAAGGTTTTGACTTTCTTGGCAATCTGAAAGCACGTGCTATACATTAGATCAGAGGGTTCAGCCTACATAGCAACACCTAGAAAATGCCACCGTTGGCCATTTGTACTGAAACATGGGTGGAAGCATTTACAGCCTTATCAAAATGTCATTGCTTTTGATAATAAAAGCATTTCCCTTCTCATATGACCTTCTCAGCAGGAAGTCTGCTCCTACCTCTGCAAATAACATGGGTTTAAAGTATGCATTGTTTTATGTGAAATATTGCAGAATCATATATAGGAAATTCTGTTGGGTTCCCGCCAAATTTGCTGTTTTATTAGGTTCCTATAGAGATCTACACTTACAACAACAACAGTGCAGTTGAAAGACTATTTAGACCAGGTAGTCTCCTCCTAACAGCGTACAAATAACTTTACCATCATGTTCCTTAAGTTATACATCTATACATCTATCGTATCAATTTTAGATTTAGCTAAAAATCGAGTCAGTCAAACACACCTCCTTTGATATACAATAACAAGTTACTTTGCTTCAACCTTTTCTCCTTGGCAGGAGGGAGACACAAAGCTTCCATTGTATCTCTTTGCTGCAGGTTTGTGTAATCCTGCCTGTGCAAACTATAGGCTGCGACTTAAAGTTTTTCTCTATTTGGGAACTGTTCTTCTATGTTTCAGGTAACTGATAAGCAGATACCTGCAGAATGTAAGATTATCCAACACAACCATCAACTACAAAAAGATAAAAATATATGGCTTCCAGGAGCTAAAACTTATATTGGCAACATCCTGGAGATGTATTATTTAATCAGGTCAGCTACCTGCAAATCACAGTCAGAGTTATATTTGTTTAGGTCACTTAGTCTCCAAAGAACTGAAGCGTGTATAATTCCAGTTATGAGCAGAATTATCATTAGAGAGAAAAAAAAGCTTTTCTATAAGAAAGCTCTTATGTTATCTATTTTATCTATTTTACAATCAGGCCACCTCTATGGAGAGCAGGAAATATCAGTTATCTGATTATCAGTAACACATTGGAATATTTGTTTGCCTCCATGCGAGCAAAATATATTCTTTAGAACTTCAGGTGATTCTGCTCAACTTCACACCATGCAGAAATGACTGCATATCCAGGTGATATTGTCAGAAGTAGCTGAAGTGCTTTTTTTGTGTGTGTGTGTGTGTGTGAGAAAGTTAAGTCAAATCATTTTACAGTGCAAATTCATTGAATGTTTTATTTTAGCAAGTCTTCACAATGGTGAGCCCATGTTTGTCATCTTTCTATATGCTGAATTGCTACTGTCCAAGCAAACACTTTTGTCTTAACGATCACTAAAGATTAGCAAAAAGAAAATAAGGCTTATGATGTAATCCATGTTTGAATTTTCAGCTAGAGGGAAAGCAAGTGAGCTTTTCCTATGCTTCAGGAGAGAGAAACAATTTGTCTCTGAGAAAATATTGGGAAGGAGATGAAGGTGAAGAGGGAGGGAGAAAGGGTTTAAAAAAACACCATACCAGAGGGCTGAGTTTGCTAAAATCTTTACCAGGGTGCTGGCTCCATATACACGTACTCTCATCAGCCCCAGAGCTACACTTACGAAGCGGGAATAGGAAGAAAACAGCTATTCAGCCTTTTCATTCTTAGAGCAGAAGATCACTACCTCTTAACATAGAAGCTCGGGTTAGAAGTGATCTTTTTTACACTGTATTATGTAATAAAAATAAACCTTGTCCTGAGTTCTGATTCTAAATGGAAATAGTTCCTAAATAAAAATACATATCATCCACCCTTTCAATAGTTTCACAGCTTCAAATTTGTATGATACTTCTTTACCTTTAGAGTTTAAGCTGATATTTCCAAATTAATATTACTAACTGGCTGTTTATCTCTGAAACTGAATTCTTCACACAGATGTTCAAGTGCTAATGCCCAGCGACTTCCTTTTTTCTGGTTAGGGCCAATGCTGTCACTAATTTTGATTTATTCGTGGATTTCAAAACCAAAAGCAACCAAAGCAGACATCTCTACTGCTCTGCAGTACCTTTTATCTACCAATTTCTGTGGTAGGATGAACACCTCCTGTTGAGCTGAAGCTGTTGTCAAGACAGCTGGGTCTTTAGACCCAGAGCCAATGTTCATATTCCACTGGGAACCCAGGGCCTGGGGATTATATTCATTTACATCCTGGTAGATCTAGCTAGAATAGCATTGCTCTGCTAAGCTTTGCACAAATATATAGCAAGAACATATTGTTCACAAGGCTCTGGTGACTTAATATGCAAGACAGTGAAGGGGCAGGGATGGAGAAAAGAAGATAAACAGGTTTACAGATGGAAAGCTAAAACAGAGACTGATGGTCACGTTCCAAAGACTCCACTCCTACAATCAGAGGAATGGCATAAACAAGGGCTGAGTCCCTTGGTTCTGAACAGTTTGTGACTGACCACACAAGAATTCAGAGATAAAGCACAGTAATTTTGAGAGCCACAGAGACATATATATATATATATATATTTATATATATATAAAAAGAGCCTTTCCTATCCCAAAGCATTCACTCTCTGAAAAACTAGTTACCTTTAGAGCAGAGGCAGATATTTGTAACACCTGTTGGCAAACTATAGCACTGCAAGGGTTGGCTTTCCTCTCTGGACACAGGCAGAAATTACATATCTAAATCAGATACAAGTAGATAGTAGTTATGTATAAAAGGGTAGTAGCAAAGTACTGATATATTAGTGTTTTATTTTTCCTATATTTTATCTAATAATGGGTCAGCAGCCAAGCCAGTAAATCTAAGACACACACACAGAAGTAAATGCTAAGGTTTTTTTAGCTAAGTCTTTAGCAAATCGTCTTCATTTCTCTTACCATATCCTACCTCAGATGAGCACAGTTAACCATATCCACTTTCAGGAAAATCTTAAGTTTTAAGCACCCTTCATTTGCTTAATTTAGCTTAAAATGTAAAATATGTTTGTTGTTAAAACTTCCTTGAAGTTTTCAGAACTTCCTTTTTCAACATATCTCTTCAAGTGCACAAGAAAAGCGGGGTAATACTTGTTCTTGATGTTATGCTATTGTATAAAGAAGATTGCAGTTATGACAGCAGGAAAACTGTTTTAATATACTATAAATCATGTTTCAAAATATGAAGTGGACAAGCTTATAAGATAGACATGTTTGTGGACCTGTTATTTACTATATCCAACAAAGAATGTAATCCATATCTTTATTCATGAATCTTCTAAACCCTCAGAAGATTTGCCAAACAATATCAAGTTAGAAAAGAAATATCAAAATGAAATACTGGCGGTTAGCATTCGTTTTAAAAAGGACATTTTAAACAGCAGATCACTAGATTGTTTTTATCATTCACACTGATTGGAAGCAAACTATGCAGCACCCAACTTCTCCAACACATCATTCTTCAGGATAAAAAGCACTATTTGAATGTAACAGAAGTAGAACCCAGATTTACAATGGAGCACCAGCGCTTCCAGTTAGACAATAACATAAATCTACTCAGTTTCTGCTTAAATTTTTTTGACACTAAAGTTTCTCTCATAAAATTCCTTCAGGCTACTTACATGCCAGGTTTCAAGCCACCCAAGAAATATTTGTTTCTGCATTGCTAACTTAACATGAGGCTTCAAAGCCGTGACTGTGTCTTCTTCCAGTTGTCCTATTTGGAAGACCTGACTTGACACCTACACACGTCTTCCATCTTGAGTGTACTCGATTTCTGTTTTATTTTCCATCAAGTATATTCATCCACCGACACATCCACACAATGAAGATAGGTCTATATGACAAGGTCAAAATTTCTTCTACTCGAAGATTTTATAAACACATCTTCCATATCTTAGCTGAGATTTTAAAAAGTCCAGTAGCTACTTTATGTCAAGAAGATAACCCATTCATTTGGTAAAAATGGAGTGGAAAGGAACCAGAGTAAGAGAACACAAAAATATACTTTTACAAAAGCTTGAAGGAGAGAAAATTACACACACACACACACACACACAGTCAAGGGGACTGTATGCTTGTTTCAGGCAAGGAAAAAAAGAAAGAAAGAAAGAAAAAGAAAAAAAAAAGAAAGAAAGAAAGAAAAAGAAAAAAAAGAAAGAAAGAAAGAAAAAGAAAAAAAAAAGAAAGGCCTTAAAAATGCTCTCCTAAGGAGTTAGGCATCACAATATCTACTGATCAGCTCATTCCTACCTCTAGCTAGCAAGTTTACTCTTAGAAAAGTTCCTACTTTTCTTGACAGTAAGTTAGTAGTACATACCATATCTCTCAGTACGTTTTGTGACAGGAGAACAATTACTACTGTTAAAAATACACAGGGGAATTCCAAGGACTAGATATACAAAGGACTCTCCTGCATATTTTTCAGATTAGCAGCACTCTAGTCAGCAGCCAAATTAAAAGCCACCCAGCAGTGCAGGCCAAGCAAGTCACTGTGAGTGGGATCCAGATAGGCAAGCTATACCCAGGCAGACTTAAAAAAGGTACTTCTGAAGGACATTATGTGCAGCTATTGTTCTCTAATGATTAGACACAGAAATTTATGTTAGGATGAAGCATTCATTAAACTCTTAAGACTAGATTGCCCATAAACACACCTCAACAGAATTAAATAATAAAAAAAAGTAATAGCGGGGCAGTGGGAAAACACACACAAGAAAAAATGCGTTAGCCCATTGTGGAAGCCAAGCTACTAGCTTCTCCCAGGCATCTCAGAACTATAAGGATTTGAATCTGGAGGCTTTTGAGTTTGGTTTTTCTCATGTAATTTATATCCTATGAATGATCTAGCAACAACTTTGTTGCTTCTCAGCTTCCAGTAGTCAGTTTGCATAGGAACAGAGGGGCTAGGGTTGCTTTCAGTGCTCTTATTTTTCTGAAGCACAGAAGAGATTGTAAGCAGTAAACTGAGACAGAAGCTGCTTCTGCTCAAAGCTGTCAGATGTTTTCTTGGGAAGTGTACAGTGAGTTTTACAAATGTGTTTGTGATTTTAATTGTTGCACCACATAGCTGCATGCCACTTACTGGAAATAAGTCCAGAACTGAGGAACTAGTATCCACATTAAAGACCATTACCAGTGGGCAGAGAGAACTTCGCTGAGCAGAATCCAAGCAGCTCTTACTTCAATTACTTACTGTAGTTTCACATGGGACAACAAGCAACAATTTATGATGCAGGAATTAAGGCAGTTCTATAAATAGAAGATTACCTCCTTGCTGTGCAACACCCACTTCTATCTTTACACGGATCCTACTGAAATCAAGGCTAGTGAATCAGAGATATATGAACTCCTTAAAAAGTGATCATCACTTTGCAGGCCTCTCTTTAGGACTCAGAGTTGGTATTGCATGAGAACATATATGAATAAAATCAAACTATCTAAAAGCCCTGCTAACTGTTCCCGCTTCCCCTAGTTATTTGAGGTAAACTAATTTCCTTGGAATTATGCAGCTGAACACATTTAGGGCCTCATTACAGTACCTTCTCACTGCAAATAAATATCCAATAGTTCAGTCCCAGATAGATCATGGAACTGAATTTAGGTTATAAGACCTGCCAATGGCAGGTCACAAGTTTGTCTGCTAGCAGCATTTCTATTCATTATAGATTTAAATTTGCACTTGAATTCTAATAGCTCCCTGTAAAGCTATTGCACAAATATATTACGATACTATCTACTCCAGTTAACAATTTACTTTGATATAATTTCAAGGGGTCTATCACAATGAACAGGCAATGTTTTTGCCAGTTTGCATTGGAAATTAAAAAGTCAGATTAAACTATTGCCATTAATTCTTTAACTAAAGGTCAAGGCAGACTAAAGCCAAAGCATCCGTATATTTTAGAATCAATTTAAATACTTATAAACACAGATGAGTTCACCTGAACTCTCTATTAAAGCAGGGAAATATTATGTGACTCCATGGACAGACAGATTGAATAATTCATTCAGAGCAAGCCTGGGACAGAGCAGGAGCCAAACCTGCCTAGATTAAGTCACTAGACAACAGACAGCATCACCTGGCATTGGGTTTGAGGCTATACCTGCTCTTGGGATGCCACCTGAGCAGGTGGACAGCTGTTCCAGAAAGGAGCAATCCTGCCTCTTTTATATCAATGCTGGTGTTCATCCAGTTCAGTCAGCAAGCTGGCTCAGCAGATTAAGCATCAGAAAGCTATTTGTGTCTTTTTGTAGGGGTAAATTTTCTGCCAGCTCACTTTAGCATCAGTCAGGCATAGATGACTCAATGCTCACCTTTGCTGGTCTGGGGGAACTAATGGTAGGGTATGGGAATTGGAACTGTCTGTTCAGCAGCAGGTAGCCATTAGAGAAGTTTAAATGTAATGATAAGCCTTACCTAAAGTGCCATTTCCCTATCTCACAGGTGTGTTGTAAAGAAAAAATACAAAAATTATTAGGTACTCAGATTCTCTGGTGAAGGTAGTCCTCCTCTAATATCTTGAAGTATACTTTTATCCCATCAAGAAAGCTAGAGAAAAAATGGCAAAGGGATTCAGCTATTTTAACTTCAGATTCAAACGGCAGTCATCCAGAATCATTATAAATATATAATACAAATAGAAGAACTAAATGAATCTCTTCAGCCACCAGGATACTCACTGGATTTCCAGAGTTTTCCAGTTTGCAGAATAACACAAAGGAAGCTAGAGAGCAGTCAAAGGTATATAATACGGATTTCAGTTAAATATTAGTTTGCTTCCTCCTGAGTCAGTCTACTCCAGAGGTAAAGTTTAACTCCTACTGTTACAGAAATTAAGCACTATATACCTCTCATGAAATTCTTAGAAAGGGAAGTCTAGGTACATTCAAACATAAAAGCCTTTCCTCTTAAACATGAGGACAACAAAACAGAGTGCAGCAGATCATTTGCCGAAAACTAGAAAATTTTCTGAAGCTTTTGCTGTTTCAAAGTCCTAATTCAGCTTATCCTTGGTAGGGAAGTGCTTCAATGCCTAAGCTTATTGAAATAAGCAGCATGTGTAGGCACTTCGAGTAAAGTTCTGGAGAGTGGGAAGGGAAGGCAGGTTGAGATGATAGCATTTATTGGCAGATCAAAATTGTTGAAGTCAGGAGAGAATATAAGGATCCACCAAAAAGTAAATTGTTCACTCTGTTAAGGAATCTTTGCTCAGTGTGTGAAACTGGCAAGAGAGGGAAAAAAAAAAAAATAAAAAAAGATACTAAACTGTACTAAAGAAGGAGAAATATTGAAAGTCTATATGATCTCAAGATCTTTAAAAAGTTCAGTTTCTGGAAGAAAAAAAAAATACTCCTGAAAATACAAAGTTGAAAGAACTGAAAATAAATTCAAGAAAGAGGGTAAGAAATGAGAAGACTTCCATAGAAGGAAGTTGGAAAAAAAAAAAAACATAGCAGAGCATAAGAATGTCAGGAAACATTTGCTGTTGCCCCTTGCCTATACATTTTTTCTCTGTAGGATCTGGAAAGTAATTGGGTTCCTATGTAGCGTTTTGTAGGGAAAGGGATGGAAGAACCTATAGTTATGATAGACCGAGGCATAGAAGGCCTTCTAAGATTCTTTTTCCCCTACAGGCACACACCGTATAGTTTATCGTGCAGAAGTGTGACATGCAGCAGCCACCGTTGCTGTAGAGCTCTACTTTCCAGGCAGGAGTTTCTCTGGAAACTGTCAGATTAGAGTGACCGGCCATTCTAATCCAGTCTTATTTACTGGACTGGATTAGAAGGAAGTTATTACATTGAGAGATGATTTCTTTATAGAAATACTTCAGAGGTAATCCAATACGTGTTTTTATTGGGCTACAGGGTGGGGAGGAGAAAGGAAAAAAAAAAAATCACTGTGATAGAGTTAGAAGGAAGTGTGAAGGGGGAAAAACACACAGCATAACATTTTAAACCAGACATTTAAATACTCAATAAGTCTTCCACTATAACATATAATTAGCTGTTTAAATGCATTTCCACAGGATATTGTTGCGACAGTTTAATGAATACGACTCTAGGTATTCCCCATTTTTAATATACCCAAGGTAAACACTATTTTATGGCTTCTAGCAAGAAGGAGAGGAAGGAGGAAAGGGGACACGGAGGGGGAAGTTTTACTTGTGTTTTTAATCCCTTAAATACCTCCTCCATCCAAGGCAGACACTGTGCAACCAATTCCCACGTAAGTGTTTTGCACATTGCCATCTTATAGCAAATCCAGTCAAAGCCAGTCACAAGCAATTCTCAAGTTGTTAAGCACTTGAAATCAAAGGGGTATGTATCAAAGAATAAGGTGTTATCAACTGAAGGATAATTGTTGGTAGGAAGAGAGCAAGAACTTTTTCCTCACCTTTCATTTTACTGTGCTTAAAATATATATATATATATATATATATATATATATAATATGTATATATATAGAGAGAGAAAGACAGACAGACAGACAGACAGAGAGAGAGAGACTGGCCAGCTCTACATGTCTTTTTTTAGGCATAAAAAAAAGTTAAAGGATTGTCAGTATTTGTCTCTATTTAGCCTGGAGACATTACCTTTCACAGATTCTCTTAATACATAAATATTTTTTAAAAATGCAGAAATAAATTGTCTTTAAACACTATTTTTGGCTTCTAATAGTTGTCTTGTTAGCAATAATGGCTTTGTTGTGGTGTCCAGTAGCCTTTTGTGTGATCCGGATTCCAACTCACAACTGATCCACCTGCTTTTGCCTAAGTCAAAATCAGCATTTCACCTCCTCTCCTCCCTGCTGCCCCCAAAATATTTTTGCACATAAAGATCATATTCTGTTGAAAACAAACAGAAAGCCACCTTGTTGCTTATATCTTTAGATAAGAAAGACAGCTTAATATTGGTTGATTTAGAATTGTACCAGCTCTGCCATTACTCTGCTTTCAGAAAAGGCAGTCTCTAGCATTCACCAAGTATGATGCCTTTCCCCACACCTCCTAAACCACCCTCAGAGTACCCTGCCATTCCAAACATACCACATTCTGCACTTTCTCTAGGGGCATCTGACACTAGCAATAGCCAGACATCAGACTGCAACATTAAGACCAGGTAACTCATCAAGGGTATTCTCATTACTTCAATATTTCAGCCCCCTCTAAAGCATTTAAAATAGAAACCACGACAGATACATGAAAGAAAAAGAGAAACAAAAAACTCACCATTCTGAACAGAAGCACTAAGGGCTTTCTCCTAGATCCAAATTACATCCTTGCTTAGGATACCAGCACTGTTGTTAGAAACCTTTTTTTGCTCTAGCTTTGAAAAAATCTTCAGCATAACAGGGACAAGTTAGGCGCTCAGAGCACACCTGGCATGCCCCATTCTTAAGGGGACAAAGCAGTGTTTGCTGGGCTTTGCAGTCTCTCTAGTACCTGCCACCACTTGCTTGAACAGACAGGTGAGAGAGCAGGAACTACATTACCCATAATTGCCTCCAGATGGTTTAGGATTACACCAGAAACCAGAGGAGTTGGTGTGGCTGCTGGAGTTTCACTTGAGGGGAGGAGAGATGGGAGCATGCAAGAAAGAGGAAAGGACATGTGCCTTGGTGCCACTGGACAAATCATTAGAGTTTTCTGCTTCCACATGTTGTGTTGCGACTGTGTTGAACTCACTGGAAGGGGAACAAAGTCCTGCCTTATGATAAAGTTCAAGGTTGAAAATAATTAGATTTATAGGCGATGAACACGGTGGCCAAAAATTCATGAACTTGTGTGACCGGTTTGGGCATCTGTGTGTGTGTGTGTGTATAAAGGAGAGTCAGGCAGCTGAGTATGAGGAAACAAGTGATCGAGGGGGTGGCAACGCCTTGAGTACTCGTATACAGAGGAAACAAGGCAGAGACACAGAGCAGGGGGAGAACAGTTCACTTTGAGGAAATGGCAAGGGTTCCTGGGCGTTTCGCGTTTGCTTTTCCCAGTGATTTTAGCTTTTTGTAGGACAAAGATTATACCCAGGAAGAGACAAGATGAATAATCTTTGAGCCTGAATCGTCACAAGGAATTGTAGAAGAGATGATTTTCCTGCCCTGTGCTTATTTACTCTTTGCGGTTTTGTGGTACTTAGATTCATAGCTAAAAGTCCCCTTTGCTAAAAAGAGGTTTTACAGGCTTTCTAACTCTCCAGAAGCTGAAATATAAATCAACAGGATAAAAAAAAAAAAAAAAATAGAAGGCAGAATTGTACTTCTTTTTTTTAGTGAGGGAGATGGAGTTGGTACTGGTGGGCAATTTCCAGCAAAAGAAATTTGCCAGAATACTGTTTTTGTTTGGCGTGGGGCTAGTAGCATAGCTGAGTCAAACTCAGCAAATAGTTTTAGCTAGGGGAAAAAAAAAAAAAAGAAAAAAAGAAAAAGTACAGGGAGTGAAGAGGATATTTAAATTACAGGAATGATTTCATCATCATTTCAACTAAATGGTCAAGCACAAATGGTCAGCACCCACAATATTACAGTTCCTTCAAAGAGCTGAACCCTTTTTATTCCCGTAATCCAGAAAGCAACATTCCCACCTGATTGTATAGGATTCAGGGGTGGGAATAACTCCTATTTCATACAATAAGCCCAGATATTGACCACAACGAAGATGAAAAAAATTATTCCGCATCTCCAAGTGCCCTAACTTGGATAATATATATTCATGAAAGAGCAGTGTCCTGCTGTTAGAAGTTGGAGCAATACCATTAAATAACACCACAGGAATACTGAGTTTATACTAAAGCTAAGTGATTTCTGCTGCTTCTTCAAAGATTTAGTTTGAAAGCGCAAGATCTGGAAAAAAAATATGTAGTTCAGGCAGCAAGACATGGGAAACATTTCCAGACATGGTTAGTGGCTTATTCAAAGCTATTAACAAGGCAAGTATTTATTTTTTTGGTCATAAATTTTACTTTTTTGCTTTTTGAGGTAGGTACTGTCTTTTCTCATTTACCTCTAATATTTACCACAATGATACGAGCTGGTCAGACTCCCTCCATCCCTGGAAGGGTGATGGAGTAGCTGATCCTAGACCATCTCTAGGCATGTCAAGGAAAAGGTGATCAAAAGTAGTCAACACAGATTCACAAATGGCAAGTCATGTTTAACTAACTTGATAGCCTATGATGGGATGATTGGATGATGGGAAAGACACGGATGTTTTCTACCTTGACTTCAGCAAGGCTTTCGAAACCATCTCCCATGACATCCTCATGGAGGAGCTCAGGAAGCGTGGATTAGATGAGCGAACAGTTGGGTGGACTGAGAAGTGGCTGGATGGCAGAAATCAGAAGGCTGTGATAAATAGTGCCTAGTCTGGTCGGAGGCCTGTGGCCAGTGGTGTTCCCCAGGGGTCAGTACTGGGTCCAGTGTTGTTCAATTTATTCATCAATGTCTTGAATGAGGGGACAGAGTGCACTCTCAGCAAGTTTGCAGATGATATGAAACTGGGTGGTGTCGCCGACACCTCAGAGCTGCCATTCAGCGGGACCTGGGCAGGCTGGAGAGTCGGGCAGAGAGGCAGATCATGAGGTTCAACAAGGACAAGGGCAGGGTCCTGCACCTGGGGAGGAATAACCCCAGGTAACAATACAGATTAGGGGTTGACCTGCTGGAAAGCTCCACAGAGAGAAATTTGGGAGTCCTGATTGTCAACAGGTTGACCATGAGGCAGCAATCTGCCCTCGTGGCCAAGAAGGCCAATGGGATCCTGGCTGCATGAGGAGGAGCGTTGCCAGCAGGTCGAGGGAGGGGAT